>JARHVA010003318.1:490000-660000 GCA_037957365.1 Torreya grandis | reverse complement strand
TTAGCTACAGTAACTTTTTTGGTCAATACACTTTTCCTCAACTTCATTAACTTCAAGGATTAAAACATGTCTTCAAAATATGCTTCAAACATCTTTGTCATTGCCTTTTTGATTGATAAGATAGCTTGTGTCTCTAAATTCTCTTTTTCTTTCTCCAGTTTCTTGATCCTCTTCTTCATGCCTTTAATACCTACTTTGAGCTAAGCTAAATGAGCATTAGATAGTCCTTCTATGTCATCCTCATGAATTGGGTACTCACCAAGCTTTTGGCCTCTAATGGGAGTTAAACCAAAAAATGTTTCAACCTTATAAAATGTGAATTCCTCACCTCCAACCATGGTCTTCTTGGTGGTGACCCTTTCCAATCTTTCTATTTTTAGATTAAACTACATGATAACTATTTATTTTTTTATCTTTGGGGTTTATGGGACGTCCATCTATGTGTTTCCTAAAGCTCTAGGGGTTTCTACCTAAGCACTACTTGACCCTCCTATGGAAATTCTTATTCTTTCTTCCTCTTCTTTCATCAAAGACAATATACGTGACTTAACCTCATCATGGACATCAATGTGGACTATTTGGGTCAAGGCCCATGATCGATGTAATGATGGGATATTTTGGATCTCCCCATAAATGAACCATTCATAGATGACTAGTCCATGAATTGGATTTCATCATTGAAAAAGTTGACTTCACTCAGAGGGTGAGTGAGATTGATTTTGGGCTTCTTACTTCTAGCTGAAACCAATGCCAATTCAACCTTTCTTTTGAGGGGTGCAATTAGAACCAAGTCCAAAGAAACCTCCTTCCCCTTGTATTATTCTACTTCATTAGCTTGGGTTTGGGGTTCCTTATCCCATTCTTATTCATTTGACTCATATACTTTAGCAAGCACCTCAAGTGCGTCTTTCATTGTTTCATTATGAGCTAGTGAAACCATGTTAATATATTTTATTAGAGACTTTGGACAATCAGGCTAAGCTAAGGATGATGGTCCTTCACCAGATATCTCTTCTAATTTCTTTTTCCTAGTTACCTGTGTCACTTATGCTTGGGATTGTTGTAGTGGATGATCTAAAGGGGCCTAGAAGAATGTCTAGGTAAGAAGTGGTATTGTAAGGGCCCCATCTGCCATATTTTTCTAAGTTTCTCATATCTAGTTAGCTAAGCTTCAATCTTGATGTTGTGGTTCTTTAATATGTCCAACACCTTAGTGAAATTGGTGGCCCTAATTTACATCATATCATAAACACCAATCCTATGTTCATAATGATAGTTCATTATTGCCTCCTTAAAATTCTTAGTGACCCTATCATGAGGATCCTATGGCCTCTATTCATCTATTTTTAAATTGTAGGATTCTATATGTTTGCAAATGACATTGACGTATTATTAATTTTGAAGCATAATATTTTTTATGGTCAAAATAAAAGGGTGAAGGAAGCCTTTCCATTTTTATTTTCAAAATCCATCTATTCCATGAAGAAGTTGGTACACAACTTCTTGTTCTACTAGTTTGGTGGGAACATAGATGTACAGCCTATAGGGTTGTGTCAAAGTCCATATTATCCTTATTACTATGCCAAATATTCCCTATTAAATCCACATATTTATTAGCTTAGGGTTTGACCCTGCTCATGGGGATTCATATGATGACTTCCACTAGATATGGATAAACATAATCACAAATGATCTGCATGTTATGTCTATATTTGAATATGTACAACTTGGAATAGTTATGGGGATAGTTTATCTCCCATTAGGTGAACAATCATTAATTTTAGGGATATTTGTGGTGGCCAAGAGGGTATCTAAAAGATAGGAGATCATATAAAAGTGGTTGATATTTGTCCTTTTTATGGTTATGAATTATGACTTCAAACAGATGTTAATCATCTCACCCAATCGTGAAGTGACTGCCTTCTCTAACATAATGTAAACATAGAGAACCTAAGATTTATCAATATGTATCATGGAGGGAAATATAGATAACCTATTTATAAGGTCATAATTATCTTAATCTCCTCCTTTAATTCGACAATTGGGATCTTCTGTGTGGGGTCATAGATAGTTTGGTTCTTGGTAAGCAACCATGGGGAAAGGATTGTGGTTAAGTTATGCCTTCTAATCCACTCTCTAATGGTTGGAATGTTTCTCTAGGGCTTACATAGTTTATAATAGCTTTCAAAAGAAAGTGAGGAAATATATGTTATTTTCTTACAACTATGCTCATAAACTATGCAATCTTGCTCAATTTTAAAATACTTGAAAATAGGAGCAAGGACATCGATGTAGTGTAATACCTCAAGATTGACAAAAACATGGAGGCTAGTCATCTAGATAAATACTAGGTCATTTTATCTCTATAGGATGGTCACATTCTTCTATTCCTCCCTTATGATGGATGAATTCTCCTCAATGGTCCAAAAGAGTTTAGACTAGTTTCTATTCCTTGTGTTTAGTACTACAGTATCTAGGTCTGTATCCTTAAAGATTCTTCCCTTAATGTTTGAAGTAAAGTATAAATTTTTATCATCCCTTTGTGATTACCTTCGAGCTACCTTGACTATGAGACTTGTAAATACTTATTAATGAATTTTAAGTAGCCTCTTGGTCATTTATTCTCACTCATACTACAATTGAACTATTCTTGGTTCAACTGTAATTAATCTATGTTTAAATTAGGGATTTTTATGGAGGCCATGGATTTTTCGAAGATTTAATGGTGATGGTAATTTGGACTTAGGTTTATTCATGTTTTATATTTGATTTAGACCCTTCACTTTATATATTTTCCTTTTCTATCACACAAAATATTTAAATTTTTCATTTTGTCCTTATGTGGTACTTACGTGGTGTCCATTTGGAAACTTTTGTGGCATTTTTCATAAATGTATTAAAGGAACTAGCCATGCCTTTTACAAATCCAAATTTTATTTCATGTCATTGGCTCCTTACACAAAAATAAATGTAGAACATTGATCATGATCCCAGGGCCTGATCTCTATTGGTCATTTTATGTATGGCCCTACAATTATGCCACCTAGCACATTCAAAGGCTATTTGAACTTTGAATTCTATGTAGTGAATGTGTGCTTTCCATGTGTCTATCCGATTGGAACTGATGGTCTCATTAAATAATATCCATTGATTATTCTCTATCTAATCGATTGATAATGATTAAGCATAGACCATTGATCGCTATTCGATTGGATACAAAATATTGGTATGATGGATTAAAGGCTTTAGATTTGTTGTCTTCTTTGTACCATCAGATCATCCTTCATGATGAATAAAAATTTGTCAATTCTATAAGGAGCATAAATTTTAATAATCATTAGGACAAAGGCACTTAGGCTAAATATTTTAGGATAAAGTTGATTTCATATTAATAAACATGATATAGACTTTAGGCTAAAATATTTTAAACTAAGTTTTATAATGTATATAAAATGGGTTTGAATAATAAAAGGACCAAATTCTAGGTTTCAAGATAGGGTTTTATAATATTAATAAACATGATAAAACCTTAGGTTAAAATCATTTAAAACTTAGTTTTATTTCCCAAGGACCTACTACTATAAGTCTCTATCTTGAGGTTTATTTAGTTTATATAGATGAAATTGGAACCTTAGGAAATAGACTTAGATTAAGGATTTGTCTAAAAATTTTTAGATGATAAGATCATGTTATCATTAAATTTAAATAACCCTAAGTATTTTATTTCGAAGGTGGGTAACATTAAATTACACTACAAAAAAAAGCCTTATCTATGTTTTGAATCATATCCTTATGTCTGAGCAATATATTTGATGAGCTTATTTTTTATGGACTCACATACATCAATGATAGCCTCATTGGAATCAAATGGTAGTCATGATAACACCAAATTTAAGTTCATGAATCATTAGGTTTGATGAGGTTAAAGTTGATAACCTTGTAGACATCAATGATGGCCTTATGAGTGTCAAATTATAGTCATGAGAACATTGATTTTAATTTCATGAAGTCCCTTTGGTCTAGAGATATTGTATTTAATACACTTCACCTGATCATCTTTCTCTAATTAACTATGAACCATTGATCAAGATGTGGGTAAAGACATACCATTGGTTCCTGTAATCATAAAGGAGATCTAGTTTACTTAGGACCATGTCATTAAATTTAGACTAAGATAAAAGCCTATGTCTAAAATCATAATAAAATAATTCCCTTTGAATATTATACTCGTAATCTAAGGTTTTATCCTAAGGGTCCATTATATTAGAAAATATAATGAACCCTAGGATAAAACATAGGTTAAGTTCTATTTTTAATGTGCAGGACCCTTTATTATCAAGATTTAATGTGGGAGTACCATGTGGTGGCTCCACGGGTCTCTTGAGATTTTTAATTTTTAATGCCACATTCACTCCATTAGATCCACTTTGAGTGAGTAACCGTGGACCATCGATCTTGATCTGGGTACTTATACTTGATTAGTTGAAGCTTTTATAATTAAAGGGGATCCATTTAAACTTGAGGATGATCTTAAGCCATTCAGTCATCAATCCCATTTAAGCATGGATTGTCAATCATTATCTAGGGGCTCACATGAGATTTTTATGATGGATCAAGGATTCTATGTTTATCAGGCCAACTACGCTCAACCAGATCTTTCTTCATGATAAAGTGAGAGCTATTGGATCTACAAAGAGGTGAGGTGCTTAAGTTAGGATGTGGATCAATATAGTAACTTATGATAAAGTTTTAGGACTAAAGTCTTGTTTGTATTAATAAACATGAATGAGGATTTAGGTTTAAGACTTTAGACTAAGTTCATTGCAAAGGGGACTAGGCTAAGAAAATAAAAAACCCTATAAACATATATGTTAGATCTAGTTAAAACATAGGGAATAAAAGAGGGAAAATAAAGGGGGACCAAGCAAGGCTTTTAGGATAATGTTTGGTCATGTTAAAAAATAAAAGTAAGCCTTATGATAAAAATTAGGTTTAAGTCCAAAGTTAATATAAAATTCTCCCTCCAAATCTATTCATGCCAAAATTTGAAATTGAACCAAGGGTCTAGACTAGGTTTCCCAAAGGAGGGTTTCAAAATATGATCCCAACTACAAGATTTTATAGACCAAAGGCTAGTAAAATCTTGAATGAAGGTAAGATTGTGAACATCTCTAGAATGATCCGTTGATAAGGGCTCTATGAAACTTGTAACTTAAGACATGAGGGCTAACTTGTTAGCAGCATTAGGCAAGGTTAAATAAAAACCATAAACAAATGGGCTAATTCTTCATGTGTAGATGATATTCAAATTTTGATAATGTGTATAACATCAAGTTTTTAGTTTTAGGGTTCAAATCAATGCACAGGGATCCTTATTTTTTTATAAATGGGGGTATGTTGACCTCAACACATCTCAACCATTATACTTCCCCATGTCATTTTGTAGGTTTTCAACTATTACAATCCCTCTTAGGATTTAAATTTTTAAGAAGTCATTTATGGGTCATTCATGCATAACTAAAGGTATTAGTTTTGTACACATCAGTATTTTAATCAACCATAGGTGTTTGTGCCATAAAATTCCTATTTTTATATGTGGGTCAAAATCAACCCATATGGGATACTATTTTGAGTTGATCATGTCTTTTTTCAGTTAATTTTCTCCCAAAATAGTGACAAGCCATTTTTCAATTTTGAGTGCATAATAAAATTCTATTAATTAGTTCTAGTCATCTCTCAATAATGTACAATTATCTTAAAGATATAAAATAATTAATTTTTATTATTTTCTTTAGATTTGTATTCTTTCATTCATTGGAGATTTGTCAAATTTATTATCGTACTTAAATCTACTAGTTGTAAGTTATTTTACAAGATTCTCTACCCTTCCACATATTTTATCTTAATCAGAGTTAATATATCAATTAAATAAAAATTATGGTAAAACACATCTCCTCCCTTAAAAAATCAATGTATTGAGGCTTACATAAAATTTAAGGATACTCCTTATGAAATTTTTATTTATCTTCCAAATAAGTACTTCCTTAATCATATTTATACTAATTTCTTTTAATTTGATAAACATTTATACTATGCAACTTAATGTTACACTCCTTTAAGACAAAAAGGGGATTTATGCATAATTTTCCATTATTCTCTACTTGAATTGCATGCCAATCAATCACATAAGAAGGATTATGAAAATATTTTTAAAGTAAAGAAACATGAAGGACATCATGGATGCAAAGATAGTTAGTTATAACATAAGATAATATGTAACTTATTTTATCTCTATCACAACATTAGAGGATCCTAATGGGGTTTAAACTTGGAAACCTTACCAAACATAATATATATTTATTATAGATACTTACTTTAATGCTATAGAGGTATTTTTGAAATCAACATAACTCTCTTTCCAGTATGATGTTTTGTTAAGACCATCTCTAATGATATTCATTTTTTTTATCACATTAGTTTTTTATCATATTATTGAATAATGTATTGGCCAATAGTGGCATGATTATAAAAATTTACCAAAAATATAGGGGATTAACAATTTCTTCCATATAGGGCTTGAAAAAATACTATGCCAATCAAGGAGTGGAATGAGTTATTATTATAAAACTTCACCAATGAAAATTAATATTACCAATTTATTTGTTGATCTATAATATACATTTGAAGCATTTTCATGAGCTATTGATTGACTCTATTTTAGTTATCATTAGATAAAATATTTTAAAAGTATCTAAATTAAACCTCTTACAAACATTTAGATGAAGTGTGGTTTAAAAGCCAGAGGTTTACAACATATATATATATATATATATATATATATATATATATATATATATATATATATATATATATATATATATATATATATATATATATATATATATATATATATATATGAAACAATATTTTATGAGACACTATTAAGTTGTAACACCTCATTTATGAACCTATGGTCCAAAGTTGGGGCATACTAATTCAAATTACCTTGTATAAATTGGGAAACTTTGGTCAATTTGTTAAAACATGCAAAATCAAATAGTGAAAAGTCATTGAATTTCCAAATATAGTAATGACGTACATAAATATTTATTCACATATGTGATTAGGGGAACAAAGTGCAAAAATAATTATTTTATGATGTCAATTCTCAACTTTAACTCTTTATAACTCAAAAAACTTATCTATGTAAATAGATACATATTTAACTATCTCATGCAAAAATAAAAAGGATTAATGTTTACATACATTTTGGTTATTCTATTGTGAGTATTATAAATTTCATTATGTAATTCATCGAGAAATTTTTGTCTTAGTCCTCCCACCAGTGGTACATATATTATGCCTAGATACCTAAAAATCCACTATTACCAATAAGTACCTCACTATTTTTATTAGGATATTGAATAAACTTGAATCAAGTGTGATAAAATAATTTTTTAGATTTAATTTTATGTATAGTTTCAACTTTGATATATATTATTAACTATGAATTTAAAATTATAATATGTTGAATCAGAGCATCTATTACTATATTCTCTTTTCCTTTAATGGAGGATATATGGATCTCAAAATTTTAGATGAAATATATCCATAATTTCTATCTTATATTTAAATTTAGTTTATATAAAATACATCCTGATCCTTTTTGATCCATTATTTGTTTAAAAAGTATTTCCATGATAAAATGTCTCCATAATTCTAGTGAATGGACAAGAGAAGATAGATCTAGATATTTACTAAGATGGTTATATTCATGTTTTTTTAGTTTCATTCACTCATAATAAATAATTATCCCATATTGCATAAGCATACCACCAATTCATTCTTTAGATGCATCGATGCAAACTTAAAATTATTTATCAAGATTTGAAACTTTAAGATTTGGTGTAGAGATGAAATTTTTATTTAGGTCATAAAATTATGGTTCAAACTTTTTATTCCACATAAACTTATTTCCTTTTTGATTAAGATACATAATTAGGTTATCCATATTAGACAAGTGCTAAAAAACCCTCCTATAGTAATTGATTCATCCCACAAAATGTCTCACCTAACTTACATAATTTAAATAATGTTGAGCATTGTCATTGATGTCCAAGTTTATTATTTTATTGTCAAAAAGAGCATGTGCTACTAATGCATTAATGAAAAATCAATCAGATTGATATTTTATACAATATATAACACATATGTAGGTATACAAGGTCAAATAATATGTTTTGAGACATCCATAGATGTCTTGGTGATGCTCTAGTGTATCACTTGATCATTTGGAAAGAGAAACATGCATCTTTTATCTTAAGAGAAGCTAGAAAATCATTACACATCATGCAGATATGAATAAACAAAAAAGGTTGTGAATTTATTTTAGGTACTTATAAAGTTAACTAAGGTGAAATTATTTCATAGAGATGTTATCTATAGTTCCAATAAGGTACCCTAAAAATTTGGACTCTTGGAGTGTTTTCTAGCTCAAGTTGTAAACCTTCAAAGTTGCTCTGATAGATTATGATGGGCTAGAGACTATCAAGTTGAATTACATTGAAGTCTGAGGTTACCTGTTAGTAGATCTAATGGTGAGAATTCATTGTCTAGATATTGATTCAATAGTGTGTGTGAAGTCAAATTATCAAAGGTTCTTGAGACTAAATGTGCTTGTGACAAGTGTATCTATCTCATTAATCTTTTAGAAGATTAATGGTTGATGGATGTTCATATAGATATATATTTATGGTGTAGTTTAAGTCAAAGATTCAAATGTGAAGAAGGCAGAGAGAGCTATGAAGTGGTACAACTATGGGAGCCTTGATCTACGATCAATAGTGAGCATTGTCAGATAAAAATTAGGCTACTCAAAGGAGATTAATGTTGTATATTTGTTCAAATTTTTGAGGGAGCATGAGATGAGGTCAAAGTGTTCAATTTTAGTGTCTAAATAGTGACCATTGGAATTCAAATTTCAAATTAATGAGGGAAAACTAGTTCTTAGTTTTTGAGCTATATCTTTTGATCTAGGATGAATTTATTGATATAGTAAAAAAGCAAATTTGTAAAGGAATTTAAGGAACATCTATAGAGTCTAGTTAGAAATTTTAAATGTTTGTAAATTTGAAATTATAGAGCTTAAAATTTTAATATTTGTTTATTCAAGGCATTAATATGTACATAATAATGTTTGATCAATTTATACTTTAGTAGAAGAGTGTTTTGGAAGGAGAAATCACTTGAAGATGTCTTAGATACCATATGGAGTGGAACCATGTAATTTAAAGTGATTATATGCTCTGAATTTGCTTGATGAAGTGCTAAATGGGTGAATAGGTCTTAATGAGACCTGTAAGGGATACTTAGGCCTAATTAAAAGACATAGAAACCTAAGTGTGACCCATGGATGTTATGGCTAACCTATAAGGATTATATTTGAGCTATGTCTTAGCATGATAGAAGTATTAAGGGTTAAGGCAAGTTTTTTTGCTGACCAAGAAGCTAATATTCATAAATACTCTACAAATAGTGTAGACCAAGAATAAGTGGAAGAATTGAGAGAGTAAAAGATAAAGATGAAGTAAATAGATTAGAGGGAGTGTGCTCAGTGGATGGACTGAAGTATAGAGTAGATTAAGGATGGGTGAAGAAGACTAGAGAGATCTAAAGAGGTATTTGGATGCATTAATTATATGAGAAAGTTTGAGTGTTTGTTATGATTTTAAAAGAGAGGTATTAACATTATTTCTTCAATTAGATTGATCTTCAATCAAAATTTGGGAGATATTGATTTCATAGGTGTTGTGTGGCTACTCAACATATAGAAAAAATGGGTGTTTATTCATAATTATGGGTGGGTTCTCATTGTGAAGTGGGTGATTTAATAAAAGGTCTCATGTTTATGATCATATTATAGGATAAGTAGTCTATGTGTTTGCAAGCCTAAGAGTGAGTTTTATTCTTAAACAGTGTTTCCCACGTAGATATTATGTTATGTGTGTGATATTGTATCATCTTGCTTATTCATTATTATGAACATCATGTATGCTTTATGAATGTTTGTGGTCATTGATTAAGAGTTTGAAAGGATTAAAGTTAAAGTTTGAAATATCTTACATCATTGATTTACCCCCACCCACTTAGTGGTTGTACCTCCAATAATTGGTATTAGAGCAAGACCTTCATTTAAAGTTTAACCACTTGAAGGTGATCATAGGTACAATGAAAGACAAAGACAATGATATTTTTCTTCAAGGTGAACTAATATGTGCTTTATCAAAACTCAAATTTTCAAGGGAAGAAAATAAATGTCTAAAATAAAATCTTTAAATATTGAATACCATAGAAGGGAGTAAGAATTTAGACATGACTTCCTCTATATATTATGAGTTGCTTGAAAGCATTGATAGTGTGAAGACACAAATAGGAATAATAGAAGTAATAGTTAAACATTTATAGGTTGTGGGTGATATAAAGTTGAATCAAAGAATGGATCAATTGGAAGATAAAGTTATGACTTATATTAATGCACTTTTATCTAAAGACAAGAAGAAATCAATCTCTACAAAAGAATTTGTGGATGATATGTCTTGGGGTATTGATGATCAAACTAAGGGGGAAATTAACATGAACATCTATAGTTATGTTTTCAATGGACACTGTTATACTTTTAATGAATATGGTCATATATATATATATATATATATATATATATATATATATATATATATATATATATATATATATATATATATATATATATAAGGACTGTATTTACTCTCCAAGGAGAATAAATGAGTTTCTCTACTACAATTATAATCAATAAGGACATATATCTAACTATTGCAAAAGGGACTTTTGTAAAAATTACTTTCAAGTTTTTGACACCATCGAATGGTTCAAGAAAGAAAAAACAATGTTTAAAATAAATAAGGATCAAGACTCGAAATAAGAATCCATGTTTGTATAAACTACCCTACATGTTAAAGAGGATGAAAACAAGAAATGGTGCATAGACAGTGGATGCTCAAGTCATATTATAAGAGATAATACTAAGTTTATTTCTGTCAAGAAACATAATTTAGGTTTACTAGGGTTTGGTCATAAAAACTCTATAAACATAGTTGGGAAAGGATCTATAACTTTAGACAGTGGTCATACTAGAACTAAAAATGTTTTATATGTAAAAGGTTTCAAACACAATCTTTGAAGTGTTAGCCAAATTTGTAAACAAGGAAATACTATGAATTTTGATGACAAAGGGTGTGAAGTGAGAAGTTCCAAGTTTAGATATTTTTCCAAAAACATTCACAAGGTAGGTAATAACTTGTATGCATTCCATTAATCCAATAAAAAAAAGTTATTCATGATTCAATTAGAGGAAAGATGGCTTTGGCATAGAAGACTTGGACATATGAGCTTTGATAATTTAGTAAGGATCAGTTCAAAATGAAGAGTGAGGAATATGCCTAGAATCACTAAGATTTCTCATACTCTCTATAAGGCATGCCTTCATGGAAATGAATTCAAAAGAAGATACAAATCTAATGAATATTCTACTACAATACATTTGGAGTTGATCCACATAAACCTTTGTAAACCCATGAGAACTCAAAGAATTCAAGATAATAGATAATTTATGTTATTAATTGATGAATTCAGTAGAATGGCTTGGATATTTGTTCTTAAAGAGAAATTAGAAGCTTTTGGAAAATTTAAAGCCTTTAAAACTCTTGTTGAAAATGAAAAAAGACCAAGAAGAAAGTGTCTAAGATTAGATAGAGGAGGTGAATTTTGGTTTTATGAGCTTGATGAATTTTTTGAGGAATTAGGAATTAGAAGACAATACTCTACTACTAGAACACCCCAACATAATGGAGTAGTTAAGAGGAAAAATAGAACCACCATAGAGTTGACTATACCATGCTTCAAGATTCTAAACTTTTAGATGGTTTTTTGGAAGAGGCTACCAATAATTATGCTTATATCTTAAATAGATTCCAAGTTAGAGAAAATGGTGATAAGAATACATATGATATATGAAAAAATAGGGTAGCTAATGTCAAACACTCTAGAGTGTTTGGTAGCAATTGTTTTATCAAGAGGAATGAAGAAAATCTTGGAAAATTTGATTAAAGATCTAATGAAAGCATATTTTTGGGTTATTCCTCCATATGTTTTACTTATATATATTTCAATAAGATACTTCAAAAAGTTATTTAAATCTATAATGTGAGAGTTGAAGAGGTAGGTGACATTAAGAAGCCCAACTTGTAGATAATTGACACTACTAAGGATGTTATTTCAAATAATTAAAGCATAGTAGATCAATTAGATGATGAAGATGAAGATTTAAGATAGGATACTAAAGCCCCTTCTATGATAATATTGAAGAATAACCCAATTTCCCAAGTTATTGGAGATGTGAATGATAGTTTATAAACTAGGAGGAGAATGTTGATCAATCATAATCAATAAGACACAACTTTTTTATCTAATATAAAACCAAAAACTTTCTTGTAAGATATAAAATATGATAATTAAAAATTTTACTTAAAGGAGGAACTTGATCAAATAGTAAAAAATAAAAAATGGGATTTAGTTCCTATGCTAAATGACAAAAATGTTATAGGAGATAAGTGGGTTTTAAAAAACAAGATAAATGAGAAAGGAGAGGTCACAAGAAATAAGGATAGACTAGTGTGTAGAGAATATGCTTGAGTTAAAGGAATAAACTTTGATGAGACATTTTCTCTTGTAGAGAGAATGGAATCAATTATACTCTTCCTATCATATGCAAGCTTCAAAGGTTTCAAAGTTTACCAAATGGATGTGAAATATACATTTTTGATTGGCAACTTAGATGAAGAAGTTTATATTGAGCCACCTAAAGGTTTTTTAATGAGAAGTAATTAGGACTATGTTTACAAACAAAAGAAGGCTTTATATGGTCTTAAACAATCTCTTAGAGCTAGGTATGATAGATTAGACAAGTATCTATTGAGCCAAGGATTCAAAAGAGGGATAGTTGACAGTAATTTATATATCAAGATAGATGGTTCTCATTAATTACTATTAGTAGTCTATGTTGATGACATAATATTTGGTTCTGATAATGACAATATGAGTAGAGAGTTTGTAGATGCTATGAAGACTGAGTTTGAAATGTCAATGTTGGGATAACTTTATTTCTTCTTAGGACTACAAATCAACCACCTTCGTGAAGGGATATTCCTTTTGTAGGAAAAATACATTTAAGATATGTTAAGAAAGTTTGACATGTAAAATTGTAATCTAATGAGTAATCTAATGATACCTAGATGCAACTTAAGAAAACAAGATGACTCACCAAGAGTTGATCAAAATTTATATAGATTCATGATTTGAAGTCTCTTATAATCTACTATTTCTAGGCCTGATATCATGCAAGTAGTGGGCCTTGTAGGAAGGTTTCAAGTTGATCCCAGAGAATCTCACTTGAAATAAGTCAAAATGATCTTAAGATATCTCAAGAGCATAATAGAGTATAGTTTATGGTACCCTAAAAGTAAACAATTTACTCTAAAGACATACACTAATGCAAATTGGTTAGGATTGTAGATGATAGGAGTACTAATGGTGGTGTCTTGTTCATGGGTGAATTATTGGTGTCTTGTCTTAGTAATAATTAACCCTTTGTATCTCTATCAACTCCAAAAGTTAAGTATAAATTGGTTGCTTCCTATTATACTTAGGCAATATGGATGAAACCAACCTTAGAATATTATAAGGTAAGACAAAATGGACCTTGTCTTATCTATTATGATAATACTAGTGTAATTAGTATCTCTAAGAATTCTATTATGCACTAAAAAATAAAGCACAATCCTATTATATATCATTTCTTAAGAGAACAAGTAAGTAATCAAATTATTAAATTGGAATATGTGTCTACAAAATAATAACTTACAAACATTATTACTAAAACATTGACAAATGCCACATTTTAGTATCTAAGACAAAGCTTGAGAGTCATCTCCTTCTCCATGAATCATTAAAAGGTCATTTGAGTAGGAGGAAAATGTGTTGTCATATTGTTTTTATCATGAACAAGGTCTCAAAGTTTTGTATATGACAAGTTATGTATGTCATGGTTGCATGAGATTATTTTTGAAAAGGTTATAAATCATGATGGCTTATAGAGGATAAAGGGAAATTGTTTTGTTGCTATGAGATTCATATTGTTTGAAGTGTTGCTGGTAGACCTAGTTTGTTGAGAAGACTTATTTTAGATGATATATTTTAGATAGATAATGAAATTAGGGGGAGCTAACTCAAATAGTTTTATAGACTTGAATAGATGTGCATAATGTTAGGGGGAGCTTTATAAGATATGTGAGCTATTTGTCAGGTCCACAGATCAAATAAGTTCAAGTTCAGATGGGTGCATGTTAAAGGGGAAGCAACTGATTCATAATAATGAAATTAGTTAAGTATCTTGAGAAACTTAATAGTATTTGAATGCATACATAATGTTGAGGAATGATTATTGGCATATTTAGGAAGAGACCCTTTGTCACTAATGTCAAAGGGGGAAAAAGATCAGAATGAAGGACCTTAATTCAAATAAGTAAGAAGTCATTCTAAGGGTTGTTTCCATCAATTAAAAAGGGGGATATTGTTGATCATGGTCATTGATGTCTTAGGTTATCATATAATGTCAAAAAGATCATGTGGTACTAATGCATTAATGACAAAGTTATTATATTGATGATTTGGAGAATATATAACACATATTCAAGTTTATAAAGACAAATAAGAGGCTTTGAGGCATCTATAGATGTGTTGATGATGCTCTAGTGTGTCACTTGATCATTTGGAAAGAGAAACATGCATATTATAGCTTAAGAGAAGCTAGACTATCACTGTATGTCATGCACATTTATGAACCAACAAGTTTGTGTATTTATTTAAGGTACTCAAAAATTCAATTGAGGTGAAATTATTTCATATAGATGTTATCTATAGTGACAAGAAGGTAACTAAAAATTTGGACTCTTGAAGTGTTTTCTAGCTCAAGTTATAAACCTTCAAATTTGTTCTTGCAGATTTTGATGGGACAAAGACCATCAATTTTAATTATGTCATAGTCTAAGGTGACTAGTCAATAGATCTATTAGTGAGCATTCATCATCCAGACTTGATCTAATAGTGTGCATGAGTTCAAATTATCAAAGACTCTCAAGATTAAACATGCTTGTGATAAGTGTCACTATCTCATTAATCTATTAGAAGATTAATGGTTTGTTGATATTCATACCAATAGAGATTAGTGGTGTGGGTTGAGTCAAAGAGTCAAATGTATAGAAGTCATGTTGATCTACCAAGTGACACAATCATAAGAGCTCTGATCTAAGATCAATGATAAACATTGAAAGATAAAGATCAAGCTACTCAAAGGAGATTTATGGTGCATATTTGTTCAAAGTTGTTAGGGAGCATGAGATGAGGTCAAAGTGCTCGACATTTGGTGTCTGAACAATGACCATTGGAATTCAAATATTAAAATTAATTTCAGAAAACTAGTGATTAGTTTTTGAGCTATATCTTTTGATCCAAGATGAGTTTGTTGATGTAGTAAAAATAAAAGTTATAAAGGACTTCAAGGCACATCCAAATAATCTAGTTATAAATTTTGAATGTTTGTATAATAAAAATTATAGATCTTCAAATTTTACTATTTGTTCATTCATGGCATTACTATGTATATAATAATGTTTTAAAAATTTGTTCTTTAGAATAAGAGTGTTTTAGAGGGAATAATCAACTAAAGATGTCTTAGATATCATATGGAGTTGATCCATGTATGTTAAAGTGATTGTATGTTATTAATTTGCTTGATGAATTTATAAATGGGTGAATAGGTCTCTATGAGACCTATAAGGGATACTTAGGCCTAATTGAATGGTGTAGATGCTTAAGTGTGACCCATGGATGTTATGGTTGACTTATAAGGATTATATTCAAGCTATGTCTTAGTATGATAGATGTCTTAAGGTTTAAGGCAAGTATTATGTCTAACCAAGAAGCTAATGTTCATAAAGACTCTAATAATAATGGAGACTAAGGCAATGGTTTTTATACTTGTAAGTGGAATAATTGAGAGAGTAGAAGATAAAGATGAAGGAAAGAGATTAGAGGGAGTGTGCTTAGTGGATAGATTGAAGTACAAAGTAGATTGAGGATGAGTTAGTAACACTAGAGAGATCCAAAAGAGGTGTTTAGATGCATTAATTCTATGATCAAGTTTGAGAGTGTGTGATGAGTTAAGAAGAGAGGTTTTAAACATTGTTTCACCAATCAGATTGATATGTAATAAAAATTCTAGAGATGATGATTTCATAGGTGTTCTGTTGATGTTCAACATCTAAAATATGTGGGTGTTTTTTCATACTTAGGGGTGGGTACTCCTTGTGAGGTGTGTGATTCACTAAAAGGTCTCATATTTTTTATCATATTATAAGACAAGTAGTCCATGTGTTTTTAGGTTTGAGAGTGGGTTTTATTCCCCAAGAGGGTTTCCCATGTAGATATTATGTTATGTGTGTGATCTTGCATCGTCTTTCTTATCATTGTTATGAAATTCTTATATGCTTTATGAATGCTTGTGGTCATTGATTAAGAGTTTTAAAAGATTATAATTGAAGTTTAAAATACCTTGAATCATTGATTCACCCCCACTCTTAGTGATTACACCTCCAACAAATAAGACCATTCTAATATAGATCGAATCTTGGTGGGATCTAAAAATATCCCCTTAACTAGAATCACATGTCATAAGTAATGGATATTTGGTTTTTAAGTATGAATTCTTGAAAAAATCC
Source organism: Torreya grandis (assembly GCA_037957365.1). Taxonomy (NCBI): domain Eukaryota; kingdom Viridiplantae; phylum Streptophyta; class Pinopsida; order Cupressales; family Taxaceae; genus Torreya; species Torreya grandis. The sequence continues at coordinate 643,132 of JARHVA010003318.1, read as the reverse complement.
TCAAAGAAATTATGTTCATGTAACCCTTAAATAAAAATTATCAAATGATCTTCATGCTCTTTCAAATTCTTAGAATAAATGATCATGTAATCAAGGAAAATAAGAATAAAATAATCCATAAAATCATGGAACATTTGTTTTATAATGTTTATGAAAGTTAGAGGACCATTGTTAAATTTCAATAGTAGTACAATGAACTCATAGTGCCTATATATTATTTTAAGAGTAGCCTTCAATATATTTTGTTCCTTGATCCTTAGTTAATGATAAAGAAAAATAAGGTCAATTATTGAGAACAAAATTATTCATTTCATTTTTTTAAAAATTAAATGTATCCTTAGAAAATTATTTATGTTCTATATGGTGACATTTTTATAATTTGGTTGTCTATGAAAAAAAAGAGTCCCATTTTTATTCTTGATGAATATCACTAGTGAAATCAAAGGAGAGACTAGGAAAAATAATGTCTTTATTTAACAAGTATTATAGCAAAAATTTAATTTATTACAAGTATATGGTGTTCATTTTGTAGGGTACCTTATAAATGGGTTTCGTTTATGGGGTGAATTTGATGTAAACATTAATCTTTTCTTAGATGCAGATTTAGAAACTTTTTTATTGTTTTTAGGATTTATGTGACCTTAATAGCATTTTTTGAGTAAATCATACTTCTTAAAATATGCAATTACAAAATAAATTTGATTTTTAACTAGCTAAATCTAGTAACTTATCATTTATATATATTTTTAATATGTAATTTCTTTTGACTGGAGCTATAAACTAATATCAGACACAACAAGGGTCTATATCCCCAAATTATTAACCATCACCTTAAATACCATATTTGTAGCCAAGAAGCTTAGAGAATGCCACCAATAGTTTTAATCATCCTCATGAATGAAGAAATAGCGATAATTGGCCTCAAGAATAGTAATAATGGCCACAACCAGCCTCACATTCTTAAATATATTTGAACCTGGAAGGGGCTTCAAATAATGAAGACACATTACCAACATGCCCACATCTCATTGAACTATTTATGGAAAGAATTAAAATAGTGATTCACTAATATTATTTTGGTATGTTAATGTTTTTTTAGTAATACATTCATCAATAACTATTTAAAATGGGTCTATGAATCCTTAAACCCAAAAACATAGATTTTATGAATGTCTAGACAAGTTTATGCTCCTTAGACACCTACATAGTGAGATCATATTTCATTTAGGTAAACCAGACATAATATTTTTATTGATGTGTGATTATGTCACCCACTAAAGATGTGTCTTATGAATATGTTTTTATGTCTAAAAATACCCATAAAGATGCATGTTTTCCTTTTCTTTACTTAAACTCCTAGTTGTGATTATATGACAAATGTAAAATGCCTTAAAATGTAGATATGGGTAATATAGGGTTAAAGGGGTATAGATATCCTAGGGCACAAGGATGGTATACTATCTCTAAAGTAAGATAATTATTTGAAAAAACTATGGATAAAACATATAATGGATTTATTATGCTAAGCTACTAAAAATAAAAAGTACAACTATGAAAGATATTAAAATGATAATGAAAATAAGATACTTAGCTAGTTATGATGCTAATACATATCTAGATGTAGAATAAGTATAAAGTATAATGGATCTAGATTCTAGAATAGTTGCATTTTTATATAAATTTTTCCTCCATAGCTATAGGCACTAGTATCAACCTATGATGGTTGCATAAACACTACTATATGACTTGGACATAGGTGTCTAATATAGAATACATATTAAAATTAGATGAAACCACTTGGATGATTTTGGGTTCTATGTTACCTTCACTCTAGTGCTTTTATATCTAGGTCAAGGACTATAACTCCTTATTAAATATAAAAACCCTAGTTTTATATATTCATAGTGGCCAAGAGAAAAATGGGTTAGTGGTAACATGGTGTTATCCTATCCAAAATACCCCTTTATCAATGAAATATACCTACATAGACAAGACTTTGAATAGGGCCTCAAACTTATGTATTTTTTTGTGTGTGTTTACTTGTGTGTGAATAATGCAATGTGTGATAATCAAGTACAATAGTGACCTAACTTGTAACTTCAAAAATATAGCTCTTCATATTCTCATTTAATACTTCAGACCTATAAATATGTTTTCCATATGACTAATATGGAAATATGATAAAATAGGAAAGCTTTGATCACTTGAGTGCTTGTTAAAATGTTTTTGGTAAGTTGCCTTGTGAGTTACTATGTTTTTCCAAGTCCATCCTAGGTGAGGAAATGAATGAGGGTTGATATTATATTTATAGCAATTAATTCAGATAATATATCAAATAAAACCCCTTAATATAACCTTTAGGATAAATTTCATTTACAAATTGGATGACTTTACAATAGAAGACACTTACATTGACATATGTGTTTTACCAGGATACAATTATCTAGGTAGTTAGAAAATATGTGCATCTCTACAACTTGTAGAGATAGAAGACAAACATATTTTTAACATTCTAGCCAATGTACAAGGCTTGGGTCATCATAATAACATTGGTTAGACTAATAGATATGTAATTAAGCATAAAGAAATAGTGTATGTTAGCCTTTCGGTAGTGGGAAAGGTCTAGAAGCTAAAGGTACATCCATGGTATATATTTTCCAAGTGTACAAAATTAAGGAGTTATATAATTTATAAATATTTTCTACATTCCTCATTTAATCTATTAATGAAATTTGTCATTTAAAGGAGAAGTGTGTATATGATTTTTTATAAAATACCTTGTCTTTTATTAAGTCCAATTTGCATGATTTTTTGGGGACTAACTATTACCAACAGTATGCTACAATATATAATCAATGCATATAATTTCAAATTGAAATAGAGCAAGGTTTAGGAGTATATTTTTTTACTTGTTAAACTATCTTGTATTTTAGAAATCTAATTTGAAATATGTATCATTATGGATTATTCAAATTGAGATTAGGAGAAATATAAAATCTAAGTAGTGTGTAAATATAAACACATACCCCTAACCTTAAATAAAAGATGAGTTTTTACCTAATAGTCTAGATTAGCTCAACCATGCATCCTAATCAAACTTATAACCTAGTGAGTGTGAGTGAATCAATATAACTCACACTTTAAATATGGTGATTCTAGATGGTGTGTTAATTCCAACCTATAAACTTGGCAATATTAAGTGATTTAATGACCTTAACCATACAAAAAAATTAACTAATTATTGCACTAGACTAGCTCAATATATTCCATAAAAGTCTAAACTAGAGGGTGATGATAATTCATACAAGTTTTTTAAATCTAAAATAGATTTTATGTTGAAATATTAGGCATGCATTGCATAAAATATTCAGCTTAGATATGTCTCATGCTGAAAATATGTATAAAAATGGTACCAATGTATATAATTTTGCCACAAATGTGTATTTGAATCATATAACTATGAATTTTGGCCAATTTTAAATTTTCTAATTTGGAGAACATGTTTAAAAAACATTTTCCCCACAATAATTTGAGTTTGAAAACTGGTGTAAGTGATAATGTAGAGAAATAAAAAAAATTATATAAGTGCTAATGTGGATGACAAGTTTCCAAAACATGTCCCCACTATAATCTAGGTATGTTGAATATTGAATAAGTGTGGAGAACATGTTTCCAAAATATGCCTCCACTACAATATGAATCTATGAAGCAATGTGGAATTCATGCCTCTATGGCATGCTTCCACTGATATGACCTAATTTTTAGGTGAGGAAAAGTAAAAAATAGTAGTTATCTTACATTAAAAAGATAAGATAACCATGCAAAATTATAAGTGTACCATGTACCATATATAAATAACATGTCCAATTATATATATCATTGAATCATGAATAATGTGATCACATCAAGTCATAATATGCATGATGTATATCATAGTAATGTCGACAGAGTAACAATACAATCTCAACACGTAATTAAATTCACTCATAATAGAACTCAAAAGTAAATAAAAATACAATGGTCTAAGGAGACATCAAACAAGGGGCGTATTCAAATTTTTCACAATCTAAGGAACATGAATTAGTTAAATGTCCACAAAGGCAAGAATTACATGTTGAAATGTCAACATATAATAAATAATGACATATTAAAAATATCAAAGAGGATCATAGAGGAATGGAGGCTAAAAACAATGGATCATATTCAAATTCTCAAATAAGAAAGATAATATCAAGGCAAGACACTCAAGGAAGTACATGAATGAAAGCATAATCAACCAATATAAACATATGATACTAGTCCTTAGATATATGTGTTAGAATATAACATTAAGTACATAACATATCAAGTGTATTATGAAAGATATAAACATGGATAAAGGCATATGTAAGTACATATATGATCTAAAAAATGATAATTTAAAGTGACCATATAGTTATATAACCTAAATTTAGCATGATCATAGAGGCAGATTTCCCTAATGTCCTAGTGACATGAGAAGAGGGAAAACCTAACATCTAAAAGTGAATAGATCATGAATATATGTATGCCTAACTTATACTTAATATATGTGTGAAAAACATGTATATAAAGGAATTATTGATATGCCATGTAACAAGATGAAACTGACAACATGCATTCCAAGGAGTTAATAAGACATGTAAATCCCAAACATAGGTTTGTATTTTTGAAGTTTTTTGATATTTTGGTATTTTTGTAATATGTGAGGATTTGAAACCTTATGTTAAATCATTTGAAATATTTTAATAATGTTTGGACACGTTTAAATGGTACATGGCATGTTCCTCCTCACATTTTGTTGTTGTTTTCATAACACACCCCATTTTTAGATTGAAAATGGGGTCCCTCTTATGATCCTTTTGTTTTACTAATATATACACTCATGGTTCATTGGTCCTAACACTAAAAATTTCCTTAGTGGTCTATCTCAACTTAAATGTCAAATTTAGACTTGAAACCACCATTATTAGAAACACCACATCTATGTGAGTCAATTGGGTATGTTACACTTGGCATAAAAATGGAGTTAGAGCCTCCTAAAATGCCTTTGAATATTTTATCTTTTGGACCTCCTAATAGTGTTTTGTTATTCCCATTGTTGTCTTCAATCCATATTATAATAGGGTTATTGTCAAGTGATTGCAATTCCATCCTATGATAGTGATATTAATGTTGTCAACCAATGAGAGTGCTATCAATCCATGATAATGTTGTTGTCCAATGATAAGATAATGACTTTATCATTAATCAAAGACAAGGTTATAAATTAACCACATTGTCATTTTTATACCTTTTTTTGTCAACATAATTCTATACCAATGGGTGACCCTATTATCATGGGTTGACTAGATTGTCTTTGATCAACATAAACTTTATATGGGATGTCTTATCTTGTATCCCTTCTTATAGAAATTTTTAGAAAGTAATTTTTTCTCTTTGCCTTCTACAGGTGGTGAACAATGAAAAGGAAATGGTATGGTATAAAACTTTGTATTAAGAGTCATTAATCGACCACATTTCACCAATCATCAAGTATTAATGAAGGTGGTTATATATTGTCAAAAAGTAGTTGGTGCATTAAAGTTAATTAATGGTGGCCTAAGATCTATATATATGATCATTTTGTCATAATAAAGATTGGTTTATCTTCTCTGAAGAGTTTTTTAATTCTCCAAATGAGTTAGGAGAGCCATCGACCCCTTCTTTTCTCATTTTTCCTTCTCTTTCCCCCTCTTCTTTATATGGGGAGATTCTATCAAGATTTATAATATAATGACTATTTTAACAATATTGTGCTACTCAAACAACATTTTTGTTCAATATAAAGAGATTTAGAATATTTTTTTTGCATTTTATTATGCATGGTATATGGTAGTAGTGTATATTTCCTTCTTATCTCCTTTCTCCTTAGATTCTTACACCAGTTTACATTATGGTTGTGTGAAATCTGGTCAGATATGGGATTATTTTGTGGGTTATAAGTAATTAGACAAGTCTAGTTTTGGTCATGTCCTCCCAGGTGTTTTTATCTCTTTCTCATTTTTTTCCTTTTTCTAATCAATGGGTTAGTTTAGTTTTTAGTTGCATTATGACTTTAATTCTTATCTTTATTACATGTCTCATCTATTTCTCATTTATGCATGGTTAAATGTATAAGAAATAGATGTAATTATATGATATATTTATATTGTAAATGCACATTGACATGGTTAAAAAACATACGTAGGCCCCTTGAATTTAATGGTCATAATGATCCAATTAGGTTACCCTACATACCAAGACTTGGTAACTAGGACCTTGGGCATATTTGCTCACATGAGTCTCCTTTCAAGAGGTGAAGGGGATATTAACACCTACTTAAGTTGGCATGCCAATATACCTATCAACATTTTGTCACTATAAAGAGGGGTAAACATGCATATTTCATACTTATATTTTGTTTTAAGAGCTTCGCCTAGTTGTTTTCTAGGTTCTTAAACTATAAAAATAATTATTTGAGTATTTCAATGGATTTATCCTAGATTTGAGGATAAAACTAGCTTAGGAATGTTCTTTGACATTCCCATGACTTGCCCAAGAACCCCCATAAGTTTTGTGTAAAGTATATCCATGGTAGGAGTTTAACTACTGAGGAACACATCCAAGATTTTAAAGAAGACATTATCAGACAATAGATTCAACATGATTATGTGGCTTACCACATATTCCCCTTTTCATTATATCAAACTACTTATACTTGGAACCTTGTTCTACTATAAGGGTGCATCACAACATTATCCATATTTTATAGATTACTCCTTAACTATTTTAGTGTGTTGATCAACCCTTTTATCTTATTACAAAAATTTACCACAACATGTAAGGGGCCTAATGAGCCAAATAGTGTATTTAACCATAAATTCCATTATCTATATGGATGATTGTAAATTTGAGCTATGGATTCAATATACTAAAAATAGTAACTTAACCCAAAACTTATAAAAACATCAAAGGGAGAGAATATGTAAGCAATCAACAATTATAAATGGATTCTTACCATCACTTTGCTCCTCTTGTCTTCCCTCTAAGATCTTCATCTGGATTCTCCAATGGTTATTTACTTTCATTTTGGATTAATTTATAATGGTGGATTCAAGATTAATGATCAATGGATTAATGGATTATTGGATGTAAATATGGTGTGGATACAATGTTAGTATGAAGGTTGATACAACTTTTGTATGATATCAAAAGTTAGTTTGGCAATGGAGGGGTGGTTGATTTAAATATAAGAAAGAGGGAGAATTAAAAAGAATTAAAAATTCCTTGGAAGCCTCTATAATTATAGGATTATAGAGAGGATGGATAAGATAGATAGGTTTCTATAATTGGATAATTATACAATCAGTTAAGAGGATAATACAAATTAGTAAATGATTAAATGAAGGGATTAGATTGGTGATTAGGGACTAGGGATGTAGGAGAACCTGGGAATAGTCTAAGGTAGGTGGGATTAGAATTTTAAATTCCAATACAATGGTCAAGTGGGCTTAGTTGATAAAAAAGACATGAATATAAGGATTAATGGTTTTGTGGGATAATATAAGGTTAGTGGATGAATAATGAAGGGTGCAATGACTAGAAGGGGTGATATTATGACAAAATTAAGAGAAATAAATGAGATTGGATGATATAGGTGAAATTAGTGTATACTAATAGTAATATTAGTGATGTTAAATGAAGTGAAAAATTTTATATGTATATATTTTCCCCTCTTTGAAAGGGCATTACGAGTGATAAAATGGGGAGTAATGGTCTTTCACAGAAGAAAGACACTCATGGATAATTGCTAGTTAATGATGTTAGTGGACACATGATGATGCCCCCACAAGTGGAAATTTAGGGAGGAAGGATGTGGATGGATAATAAATAATAATAATGATTGGTAGGATTTTTAAAGATATAAAGGGTTGGGATGTGATATGTGAGATAGATGATGAATAAAATAAACTTGACCTGAGTAGTGAGCTATAAATTGATGATGACCCTGGAAAAGACATATTCATAGGGAGTGAAAATGATTATGTCATAGTTGTCAACACATCCCAAGGGGTAATCAACCATAACATGATAATACAAAAGTATTAAATCTTTTCACATATCCCAAGTAAGGACACATGCATGGGAGAACATCGAGCCAAAGTAAGATAATGATTTAATAAGATTAATGATAAGTGTATCTCAAAGTTAAATTTAAGAGACATGATGAAGGATATGAGAGAATAATTGATATTATTGATTGACCAGAGGAGTAAGGGTAAGAATTAGTGTTAGTGGTAGAGAAATTCCTAGGTACTAAAAAATGGCCAAGTGTTGCCTACATAGTCCAAAAAGACATCAGGTTGATGTAGTTTTGACTCAGTCATAAATGATAAAATAAAATGAAGATGATAATTATTATGATAGGTTTTAGACATGTTAGGTGTTATATATATGATGTCACTTAGATATTAAGATAAAACTATCAAGATAAATGATAGGATAATAGATGTTAGGTTTTATGACATGGGGTTAGGTTAGACAAGTTAATAGATGATCGACTGATGGATATATACTTTATGATTACATGATTAGGTGATTTGATGATAAATAAAGAGATATAGGAAAGGATAAATTATGAGTGTGATTTATTAATAATCCATAATTATAGTCTAAGAAATGCAATGTAAATATATAATTAGGTAGTATTTCCATTGATATAAGTATGACCAAGAGGATATTATGCCAAAGTGCATGATTATAAAAGGGGAAAATATAGAACTATGCATCATCTATGGCATCTAAAAGAATCATTTTTTATTTTTTGGTGTTATCATAACATCATTGTTCATTTCCTAATATAAAGAGAGAGATATGATGCAAGACTTAAAAATAAACATAGTCAAATGAAAACTAATTAAATAATTTATATACATGATAAAAGACATACAAACAAGTCAAAAAACATAGGGCATATAAGTAACATATAAAATTATCTACATAGAGATGTGTTTTGATTAATGTCTTGTTTATTTTTTTGAATGAGAGTTTAGGGATGAAGAAGTATGATAATTGGTGCCAGTGAATGACGATGAATAGACTTATCTTGATTAGGATTAAGATGGAGTAGGGTTGTGAATAAGGTGTGCTTTATAAAATTAAAAAAATGGTGGAATTTGACTTGGTAATTAACCATGTTATGATATTAAATGAGAATTAGGACTAATCAAGATAAAGTGAGACTAGGTCAATGCTAGCTCAATACAAACTACATTTGCCCTAGTTTAGAACAGGGGATGGAAGACAATAGTAGGATGGATGACATGACTTATTTATGGTAATGAGAAGAAAATGGAAAGGAGATGGATGTGAATAGGGGAAATAGGTATAAGATAAAACATCTTGGAATATTTTTGTATTTTTCCATATTTTATGAATTTTTTAATTTTTGACATAATTTAATTTTTAGGTGTTTTGAGATATTTATGTACACTATAAAAAATGGGTTTAATAGAAATGGGAATACTAAGCATATAAACCAAAATAAATATGATTGGAATAATGGATGGCATAAAAAAATTATGAGGGTGATTCTAAAAATGGGATGATGACCAATGAAGAATAGGATAGGGATTACTAATGACCACATTGTTAAGTGACCAAATATCTCATTACTTGAGTGTCCATTAGAGGATATGCCAAGATGATTTTAAAACATTTATAAAGACATATTCCTTTCCCTTAAAAAGTTAAAAAATAGAATAAAGTAGGGACACAATAATATGCACAATATGATGGTAGATGATACATAGGGATAATGGATAGAGGGATAGGAGAGACAAGGATAAGATGGATTTGACAAAAGATTTTTGCCCCAAGTGTTGAGGTAAAATATAGACAATATATTATTTTAACATGATGCCAGAAACCATTTTTCATCATGTTAATTTTATAAGGTTCCAAAAGACTATTTTTCACCATTAGATGAATGATTTTTTTTGGATTTAGACTTTTAACTTTTTAGCATCTCAATTTATTAGATATGGGTGAGAGATGCAGGAATGCTAACACTTTATTGAGCTTTAGCCAACACATATTCTAAAAATATGTGATGTTAGGATCATTTTGTCACTTTTGGATTCAATAATATCCTTTTGACCTTTTTTTATTCTTGATTTAACATCCTCTATACATCTCAACCAGGTGTCTTTATAATCCTTGTAAGTGATTATGTTACCTATGGATTTGAGGTATTGTATGGATGGGATTATGTCTTAATTTTGATTGTGGGGTATAGGATGTGAATGATTAATATGGTTATAATATATAATTTGAATGTAAGGGGAGTGTAAATTGGGTTCAAATTTTGCATACACTATTGGATATGGTGGAGGGGACATTTTTGTTTTGTTTTGTATGATAAATGAGATTAAGGGATCAAAGACTTTCTAACTTATTTTTTCTTTAATCCAAATGTAATGAGGATTGTTGTCCATATTAATTTTTAATTATTTTACTTGTGTGGTAATTGGTTCTATAATTAAGTCTTATTTTTCTCACTTTCTTAGATTTTTATTTCCCTTTAGTGCCTGTAATTAAGCTTCACTAGGTGTATTCGATTTTAGACTTGGAGGTTGATATTTTGATTTGGATGATCCCTTGACACTTTAAGGATATTTTTACTAGGGGATGATGTTTTATAAATTGTATTTTTATTAATCTCTTCATGAATTTGATTTATTATATTTACATAAAAACTGACTTGATTATTCATCTTGATTAATTGATTATTGGTTTGGATCCTTGTGGATTTAGCACATGATATTGCGTGATGAAGGGAATACAATGATGTAGGTTCTTATTTTTCCTATTCATGGAGAAAAAGGTATGGATTATTAATAAGAGGTGGATTAATGGGATGATGGGCAAAATATTCCTCATAAAAACTAATAGGAGACCCAACATCAACATTTGAATCCCAAACGGATCACTAAGACTCTTTGTAGAATTAAAATCTAAAGTTTATTCATATCTAGCTTTATGATATTTTAAAAAAAATAAAGAAAGAATTTTTTATGATTTCATCATCCTAAGATCAATCAAGAGTCATGCCTTCTGATTGGTCGACATTCAAATTAGATATATCCTCAAAGAGATGGGTTTTGGCATGACTATAATTATTTGTAAGGGATGATGATTTAAAGTGTATTTTGAGTAATTTTTTGTTGTTGGATATGATCATAATTTATATGACCTTTTTTATTCTAACTCTAATAAGGATGTTGATGAGGCAATGTCACTAATAGATTATTTACTAATAATATCCATATTATTGTTCATAAGTACATTATTTCCCTTGGGTTTATGGATTGATGATTTAGGATTAATGGGTTCGTGAAAATGGAGGATTTTATTTTAATAGGATATAGGGATGATTTTGGTATGGTGAGAATTGGGTCATGACATTTATTAATGAAGGAAAAACCTTGATCATGGTTAAGAAGTACCTCTTATCATACCCCCTTGTGTTCATTCATATTTGTAGATGCATTAGATTCACCCACAATTTTAATGTATCTATTATCAATTAAGTTTTGGATATAATATATAAAATGGTGACATTTATTAATAGAATTATTGAGGAATTAATGGTATAGGAAAAAATATTTTGCTCGATACCATGAGGGTGTATGTATAGACAAATCTAGAGGTTTTATTTTTTGATATATAATCATGTGTATGGCCTCCATTTTCCAAAATAAGGTTTCTATGGATATTGGGAGAGGGGCATATTACTTTTCTATATTATTAGATGTGGAAGTGTTGGATTTATAAATGGAAGAATGTGATGGTGATGTCATCATATTGGGGGATGGCAGGGTGTGTGATTGTTTAGGATATGAATGGGAATAAGATGAGGTTTAAAAGATAGGCTTCCCTTTTCTAGTAATATGGGGGATTTATGATGGACTATGACAACTAAATGGAAAATTTGAATAGGGATAGCTATGAACTATAGGTAAGGTTATCTGAATGGCATCAATGGCATTAAGAAGTTGGACACCCATGTCAAGGAGCCACAAGAGGACTACATCCTTATTGTCAACAATATATTTATTAAATAAGGTAATTTTTTAATTATTATACTAACTAGGAAGGTCATGACCAATATTAGTACTAGAGGGTGGGAGATAAAAATTGATTGTGGATAAGGGTTTATGAGGCACTTGTTTGGTAGGTGACCTTTGGTTTAGGGGTTCAAAATCATTGGGAAGGTGGGAACCCATATCCAATATCCATAAAAAACACTATTCCTTATTGGAAAATATATACCTATGAAATAGGGTAACTTCATCACTTATATATTGGGGGACATTATTAATATTGTTTTGATGAATAGACAATGTGGCTGACCATGGTGGGTTATCATGTGGGATAGGTGTAGATGGGTATTGTTGATGGGGAAGAACACGGGACATTAATTTAGGCTTGATGGGATCAAGTTCTATAGGTAGGTGGGCACCCATTTCCATGGCCCACAAAAGGATATCATCCTTATTGGCAAATATGTATTATTCCATAAGTACTAGGTCTAAATCCATGTGGGTATATTATAAATTGGTGATGGATAAAAGGTAGTGAGGCAATAAAAGGGAGCTGATGTGAAATAATGTCCTTGGAAAAAGTAAGTATGAATGATTGAGCTAGTATGATCATTCATGGGTGAGGATGAGATAAGCTAAATATACTATGATGTTAGACTAGGATGAAATTTCAAACTAATAATATGATAGGTGCCAATGATCTATTGACAATGCCTAGTTTTTAAGCTAGTAAAAGGATGGGGATTTGACTAGTGCTTGGACTCAAACTAGAAACAAAATGATTAGATGGGTTCTAGATATAAATATGAAAGATGATTAGATTAGAGATGACTTGATTGAGGATGACTAGATGCTAGATTAAAATTGACAAAGTGATAGGTTGTTGATAATGTATTGATTAGTATGGAATTTGATAGAGTAATGTGTGATAGTAGAGATGATGGTGTATTAGAGTGATATGATTATATGTAAGGAAAATAAAAGGACTAGATAAAGCCTAACTTACTCAATGTGGGATGGATATAAAGGAAATAAATGGAGAGATCAAGGATGATGAGATTTAAATTAGGATAAATATATAAGGGTGGTGATGTAATGATAATTAAGGGTATGGTGAGTATGGTTTAGAAAAGTATGTGACCTAAAAGGCCAATGAGATGTGTTTTGGGATAAAAAGGTAAGACAAACTAATATGAGATTTTTTTAGATGAGGGTGATAAATAAATAGGAAGATGTCAAAGTGGAACTAGATTAGGATATGTCTGAGATGGGATGATAAGAAGTAAAATATATACAATATTAATGATGATTAAGGGTAAAGTAGATAATAATATACAAGATATGATGAAATTTTTTTTAATAAGATACAAGATGGGGATAATATTAGAATGTATGGGTAATATGATTTATACAAGGATATATAAGGTGATGATATAGGAGACATAGATATTCATGTATGTGTCTAGTTAAAAGACTAACTCAACTCATGAACAACACTAATATATCTAAAACATAGTAAATTAATTAAACCTCATACCTAAAATTAATAAATTGATATGAGAGTGTGACTACATGATTGCACCATATAATGCTTCACAAGTGAGGCTATAAGATGGTGACCTATTATAGAATCTCCCATAACCCATCAAAACTATATGCCTATAATGGTAACTTGGGATTCAATATTGACTCTGGAAACAAGTCAGATGTTATGGTTGATGGGCCTAATTTATGTTTTGAAAAGGTTTTTCAGTGGTGTCCTTGATATATGTTAGTTACATGGGTTCCAAATCCATATCACGTGTTGCTTGATGCTTGGGTTAGAGAATTAACTCTTTCCCTTCATAAATGGCAAGTATATGGTCAACCACTTTGCCTAACAATAATTGTCCCTAATTTTTATACTTTACCAAAACATGGAGTGTGGATTTGTGTGTGGTGGTGAAATTTAAACTCACCATCCCCTTAGGACTATGGAAATTATGTGGGAATCACTTTCACATCATATTTCTCCTAAAAAATAAAAATTAGATGGTTCTTAGTGTTTTCTATCCTCTAAGACTCACCACTAGGATGCAAGGAGGAGAGCATACACCATTGTAGCCTTCAAGTAACACTAAAGAAAGAAAAAATATTTATTAACTAATTTATTAAGTGTAATATATATATATATATATATATATATATATATAATATTTTTCAAAATGTCAAAATATTTGATAAGTGTCCTATAAAGAAAGTGATTAGTAGTTTCAATTATCAATCTTAAGGGGAAACCTATAAGACAAGATGTTAGAAAAAATAATGACCTTCAAGAGAAGATGTTAGCAAGATAAAATTGACACTAGATTCACACCTATAAGAAAATAAATGTTAGTCTAATAAGCCATAATAAAAACATTAAAAAAAATTTCTCTTTTTCACTATAAATTTTTTGGATGAGGGGTCATGATGCAAGGTTCTAGGGGTGGTAGGCCCCAACAGGGTTAAGGGGAAATGACCCGTATAGGGTTAATGGGTAGTGCCCATTGTGGGGTTCTTTTAGAACCCTTGGAATGACTCAAAATTTAATGAAAATTATCCTAAAAAATTTATTAAAAAGGATGACTTGAAGGTAAAAATGAATGTAAAATTACAACTATAGAAGGCAAAATCACTTAAACATAGTCAGTGCTATGCAAAATCACTTCTAGAGAGTCAAAGACACATCTAGCAGGTCAAAAATGCAACTAAGGTCAAAATCACTTCTAGAGAGTCAAATCCACATCTAGATGGTTAAATATAAATAACCATGTAGTCAATCAAAATTGCTTGTGGTTATTCAAAACCACCTATGGAAATCAATACCATTTATATCAAGAAGTGGTTTTACAAATAAGTAAATTTATATATGTATATACGAATGATTGGAAATGTTAAAATTACCTAAGGTGGGTGATGTTTAGAAATTTAAAACTATTTATAAAATCCACTTCTAAACTAAATTAGTGAGAAAATATTACAAAAATGAATAACAATACCCTTTCCTCTACTAGACTCAAAATCACCTATATAGCTTCAAAACTACATATAGAAATCAAAATCTCCTTTGTTGAGTAGATATTTTTTTTAAAATTTTAAATATATATATATATATATATATAAATAATTAATATGTTTTATAGACTCTTAAATCTATTTATGATGTCCAAGATCAGATTATTAGCATGAATTAGAATATCAACTAAAAACTAGATTAATAACACTAATTATTTAATTGCTTGCAAAATTACCTCTACAACTTTGAAAACTACAACTAGAATTTGAAACTGCTACTGTGTATAAGCAATATTGCATAATATAAACAAAAGGGTTATTTTTGGGGTAGTAAACTTATCTAAGTATAATCTCCCCTTCACTATAACTGGATCATAACCAAATAGAGATGATGAAATTGTCAGGAATCAAAAAACATAGGTTCTAGATAGTAAACTTAAGGCAAGATAAAAATCAAAATTTTCAGAGGTAAACCATAAATCAACTTAAAAATCACCTTTTTCAAGAATCAATTTTGAAATAAGTCAGAAAAACAACTAGGAGGTTAATGTGTAATAGTTAGGCCCATGTAGTTATTCAAAACTATAGCTATGATCTGCAATACTGCTTGTACAAAACCACAATTTATAGTACAAAATTGAATTTCATTTGGAATATGATAATTTTAAGATTTCAAAGCCCAGTCTCTCTCTAACTGATCCTATAATATGATTAAACACATCTTATACACATAAGGGTTATTTTAAATGAGGGTTCCCATTGTGATCACCAATGTATGCTTGTAAATTTGAGTGATGGATTTGATATACTAAAAATAGTAATTTAACCCAAAAATTATAAAAACATCAAGGGAGATAAAATGGAAGTAATAAAAAATTATAAATAGATTATTACCATCACTTTTTTCCTCTTGTATTAATTCCAATATCTTCAAGTGTATTCTCCAATAGTTGTTGACTTGCTTGTTGGACTGATTGATACTGGTGTCCTCAACATGAATGGTGTATAGCCTAATGGATTCTTAGATGCAATGATGATGTGGATAAATTGGTAGTATGAATGATGATAGGGATTATGTATGATTTAAAAAGTTATTTTATCAATAAAGGGGTGGTTTATTTAAATAGAGGAAAGAGGGATAATTAAAAGGAATTAATAATTCATAGGATGTCTATAAAATTAGAGGTTTCTAGAGAGGAGGGATAAGATAGAAAGGGTTATTGAAATGGATAATTATAAAATAAATTAAGAGGATAATAAATATTATTAAATGATTAAATGAAGTGATTATACAAGTGACTATGGACTAGGAATGTAAGAGATCCTAGGAATAGGCTAGGGTAGGCAGGATTGGAATTTTAAATTCCAATATAATGGTCAAGTCAAGTTAATTGATAAATAAGACATGATTAGATGAATTAATAGTTTTGTTCAATAATATAAAATTAGTGGGTGAATATTGAATAAGAGAGATAATGAATATAAGGGGTGATATTAGGACAAAATTAAGAGAAATAAATGAGATAAGATGAGATAGGTGAAATTAGTGTCGACTAATAGTAATATTAGTGATGATAATTTAAGTTAGAAAATTTAGATGTATAAAATATAAACTAGGTAGAAGGATCCTTTGTTTAAAATAGAGGATGAAACAATAAAGTTATATATTAAAGCATTGGATCCTCTAATTTCAATGTTTATCAAGATGAAAGCCTCTGCTCTTGCTTCATTAGTGTTGGTCTACTAGGAGGTTATTGATATAGAGAAATAATTAATGACTCAAGGTATTTGTGCCCAAAATACTTTGATTTAAATGCTTAAAAATAATCCCATGGACTCATGTGTGACTTATAATTAAGTTTTTCCTAAACCTTCACCCAACCAAACCTACCTATGACAAATGAGAGTCTTGATTATTTATTTAATGCATATAAATCAGTTAGTTTTATGTATGATCAATAAGGTGTTTCTTAAAATTTTAGTTATTTTTTTATCTTTTTATGTTGTTACTGATCAAGTGGAATTTGTTTTAGGAGAAAATCAAGAGGTAATGCACAATTCGAGTTATAAATCTACATATCCTTATGCACCATCTAGAGTATGTGATTCGAGTTACACTATGAATGTAGATCTAATCATGCAAACTAAGGACATCCCATATTACAAGCATGATCCATTATTTAAAGGATATGACATTAATGATGATGACTCTAAAGATGAGGGATTATTAATTTTATAAGGCATTTTGGTGAATGAAAAGCAAATTGAGGATAATTTATCCACCCAAAATGAACAAACTAACATCTCTTATGATTAGTCAAAAGAAAAATTAGAGGAGTTAGAGATATTAGATGACGAAGAGTAAATCATTATTTTCCAATGCTTACACCTCTCTATGTGAAGAGATGATCCAAGATGGTCAACAATCAAGTGGCAATATTTTATCTTCCCCTTCATTATTTGAAGGGGAGGGAATAAAATAAGAAAGCAACACTAAGTTAAGTTGCTTAAATAAAGAAGAAAACCCAAAAGAAGGTGGTTCTCCCTCTGAAGAGATAGAACTGGAATAATCCAAAATCAATGATCTCTCTCCTCAATTTAGCCTCACCTTTAAATCAGTTGATAATACTTAAATGCTTTTCTCAATAGTAGAGGTAATCAAAATGGGAAGTCATAAACATAATGGCCTGAATGAAGAAGTCATGCCAGAGGAGGTTAAAGTTGAATATGACCTTATTAAACCTAACTCTGCACATAATTTTTTCATTGAAGATAAATTCATAAGGTTTCTAACATGGGAAGAACCTGATCTACTCCCATGCCTTCTGGATGATGAATACAACAAATAGGATGTTATGCAAGCATCTATTGGTGACAAAAAATAGCCATAAAGTTATTCATCTATTGAGTACTATCAAGAGCATGCCACATTTAGGTTCAATATCTAAATTAGTTTGGTATGTGTGAATACCCAACCCTATACCTCATTAAAATATAATGTTTGGGTGGATTTATTTTATAAACTCTATTCCCCATGTTTTCTAAATTTAGATGTAAAAGTAATGCAAAATTATATAGTTCTAATGTGTTTAAGTTTCATGAGAAATACATTGATAAATATCTATGGGATAGTGTTTTCCATCATATAAGGAAACACTGTAAAACATAGGTATTCCCTCTACCCTCTTAAAAATATTGAAAAATTAGGTGTCTAATTGGTTAAATCATGCACTTTCTTAAGCATTTATTGTGAATACCTTTTTTTTTTCCTTCCCTATTTTTTTGATAAAAAACTCAAAATCTTTGGTTGAAAGACAATTCAAGAAATAAAAACAACACAATTTTAATAATATTATATTTGAGAAGAGATGTTTTATTTATCAAATTTGTAGACCCAAACATATACCTATCTCTGAGAAGAGATGTATGATTTCCATTTTCAGTTACATATTCATTTATACACATTTTTAAGGTAGGAGGAGGATGTGGGAGGTCACCAATATTGAGTGAGATTAAGTGTTTTGACTTCCATGATTTACAACAATATAGAATTTGAGGAATTACTACTTTTAGACTGCACTACTAAAATTGAAATTTAAGGCACTTCTATTTGTTTTTAGGGGTCCAAAACCACTAATAGGAGCTCTGTGCCATGTCATTATGTTCCCTTAATTCTTATCTTTCCAATGGTTCAAATGGGGAGTCAAATAGAGCTATGGTGCAAAAGTTATGGCTCCTAAAAGTTCTACCACCAATTGGGGTAGAACCGTTGCCTAAATTGTCACTTGAAATATTGCTCATATCATTTGTTTTATTTTTATTTATTTTCCCTTGTCAATTTATGTTTTATTTTGTTTGTTTTCAGTTTTATTTTTTGGGTTTATCCTAACTATTTTATTCCTCACATTCCCCTTTTTGATCAAAGAAATGAAAAAAGGCATTATTGTGATATTTAATTTGGATGGCACTCAAAGAGCCTAATTGTAGTTTTAATCAAGTATCTTGCATAACCGATGTTATTGATTTGTTCATTATTATAATGAAATTAATTATATGTTCATAAAATTATTATATAACACATAGAAAATACTAATATGAGAGATCACAAAACAATAATTGGTAGCAAAGTAAAATATTGGATAATATAGCAAATCCACTTCAAGGGGGAAACTTACACAATAATTAAATAAGAGAAGAATAATTAACATAATGAATAAATACTAAACACTAACTCCTATATATATTATACTTATCTAAGGTTATTCCACATGCCAACCTATCTAAGAACATAGAGATATGTAACAAGTATATAAAAGAGGTATATAAGCCACAAGTCAACCACACATATTGCTAGACACACCAATGGTTAAGGGAATATAAATCCCCTCCCCTTAAAAACAATGTTATCTTAAAGATTAAGAAAACTCTAGATGTTATTGTATAAATTATTCATCCTCCCAAGTGTCATCTTCACATGGTAGATTCTTCCATTTGATCAGGTACTCTATAATCACTCTAGAATGCAATTTCTTAGTGCATATATGAAGGATTAACTCATGATCAAGAATAAATCTACTTTCCTCATCAGATTTAATTATTATATTTGAATGAAAAATATATATAAAATGACTTTGTCATGCATAATACATGAAATCTTAGATGTATGTGAGTGGATGAAAGAAACTCTAACTTTTAGGCCACACTACCAATTTTTTGCAAGATCTGATAAGGCCCATAATACTTAGGGGATAGCTTGTTATCATTTTTTATTACTTAAATGACATATGATTATATGGTTTGAAGCAAACAAATACCCATTAACAAATGTAAAAATTCCTCTCACTTCTATGTTGATCTACCTATTACTTCATGCGATTCTGGGCCATCGCTAAATTTTCACACAAACTTGCAAGGACATCCTATTAATGGTGCATATGTTCTTAAACTACATGAACCTTAGGATGGACCTTCAATATTGAAGTTATGGATAGAGGGTGGTATCCATACAGTGCCACAAAGGGATAGATTTTGGAATAACTATGAATAGAAGTATTATATCACCATTCAACAAGTGGTAACCAATGAACCCATTTATTATTCATCAAAAATAAAACAATAGAGATATCCTTCTAGACATTATTTGGCTACCTTAGTTTTTCCATCAGAGTTAGGATGATAGGATAAAGTATGAGATAATTGGGTGCCCAAACATGAAGATAACTCAGTCCCAAAATTACTAGTGAAAATGGGATCTCTATCACTAACAATGATCTTAGGGGTCCCATGCAGTTTCTGAACTATATTGAGAAAAGTAGTAGCTACTATACTATAAAAATGGCTATGATAAATAAAAAATGAAGATACTTATTGAGATGATCCACAACAACAATGATAACACTTTTACCATCAGATCTTGGTAACCTTGTAATGAAATCCATAGATTCCTCTTCCCAATGATGTTTAGGGATGGATAAAGGCTATAAAAGACATGGGGTTTTTATGGTTTTGCCTTTGTTTTGTTGATAGATCATACATTCAACCACATATTTTTGGACATCCCCCTTGAGTACTTCCCAAAAAAATACTTCTTGATTATGTGATAGGTTCTCAAAAATCCTAAATGACACCCAATTGGAGTTGCATGAAGTTCTTGAAGGATTTTTTTGTTTAAGAAGAGATTTGTTACATAGGTACAATCTATCTTTATACCATATTGCATTACTCTTCCATATGAATTTTTCAAATCCACCTAAACCTTTCTAAATATTTTGAATCAAATCATGGGTAGCACTATCATGTTCCCATTTTGATCATTCTTCATCTAGCCAATCTACCTACAAAATGTTTATGGCACATAGTAATGCCTCAACTAACTCATCCTTTCTAGATAGTGTATTTGCCACCATATTATCCTTGCCTTTTTATAGACTATTTTAAAATCATATCCTAATTTTTACTTACCAGTTTCTATTATTTTTTATATGACAACCATTATTTTAAAAAATATTTGAGACTATCATGATTAGTCCTTACTTGAAAGTGATGACCCATCAATAGGTCTCCATTATTTGACTACATGCAAAATTATCATCATTTCCTTCTCATAGATGGGCTTGTGCTAATTTTTACCCTTTAGTTGATGACTTTCAAATGTAAGTGCTCTACCTTATTTCATGAATATAACACCCATACTATACCCAGATGCATCACATTCAACCAAAAAAGTCTTGGAAAAATTAGGAGTGACCAATACTAGAGTGGTGCACATAGCTAATTTTAATTGTTAAATTGCCTTGGTTGTTACATCATCCACTAAAAGGAGTATTTCATCAACAAAGAGGTGAGTGGGGTTGCAATAATACTATAATTTTGACAAACTTGTGATGGTAATAAATTTTCCCCAAAAATCCCTTTAGTTTCTTAAGTGTCTTAGGAATTGCCCAGTCCACCACTGCTTGGATTTTTTTTTAGGATCCACATCCACTCCTTCGTAAGAAAATAGATGACCCAAATATTCAACCACATAAACCCCAAAGTTACATTTTGAAGTTTTGGCATATAATTGATGTTGTTCTAAAATGGAGAGTACCTATTTCACATGTTACAAATGGTCTTCCCAATTTTTACTATAAATGAGGATATCATCAAAGAATATCAAAACAAATTTCCTCTAAAATGACCTAAAAAAGTATTCATCAAATTATAAATAGTAGATGGTGCATTTTTTAGACCAAAAGGCATAACCAAAAACTCATGATGGCCCTCGTGAGTCTTAAAAGTTGTTTTGGATGTGTCTTCATCACAAATCTAGATTTGATGATACATAGAACACATATCTAACTTGGTAAAATAAAAAATACAGTTTAATTCAACTATAAAATCATTAATGATATGAATATGAAACTTATCTTTGATAATGTACTTATTGAGTTCTCTATAGTCAAGGTACGTCCTCTAGGTGTCATCTTTCTTTCTCACTATGACAAATGGTGAAGAATTTTTGCTTTGGCTATGGTGAATGATTCTTGAATCCAAAATATCTTGTACCATATTTTCAATTTCACTTTTTTAGGCATAGGGATACTTATATGGCTTGATTTTGGGTGGTTTACTACTAGGAATATGTGTTATATCATGATCATGTATGTGGCTAGGTGAAAGTCCTTTTGGCATGTCACTATAAACAATAAAATGGACACCAATCACTTATTGTAGATCAAGAGGTGGATATAGTTGAGTTGGCTATACTTCCATGTAAAACAAGTGAGCTACAAATACTTCATCACCCTTATGGAGAATCTTTATCATGTGATGGGAGCTAATAATTTATGGAGATGTATCCTTTAATACACTTAGCTCAAATGTTCTTTCTTTAGAGTGAAAACGCATGAATAATTATTAGAAATTCATCTCAATAGTGCCCAATGTGGTGAGCCACTGTACTACCGAAACAACATCAGCTCTACCCATGGGAATAAAAAACATAGGAGAATCCAACAAGTAGTATCCCATGGCTAGGTTAATAATGACATTTTATTGAACAACTGATAGTATCACCATCTACAATCATAACCTAAAATTTTGGAGTGGGATAAATGAAATAGTTCAAATGAATAGCTAACCTATTATTGATGAAGTTCTGTCTACTCCTAGAATCAATCAAGATAATGAAAATCTATTTCTTAAGGAAACACATTACCTTAAGAGTTTAGGGAGTAATAATACTTAAAAGGGAATGACAATAAATAGTAGGTTGAGAGTCTTTAAACTCCTCCTTAGGAACTTTTGCATCCTTACCATGTACCTCTTCATCATCTTCATCGTTATTGGCACCTTCAATGTAAAATATCTTCTTTTCATCACACTGATGGTCTTTGTTTCATTTTTTGTTGCAACCATAACACAACCCTTTAGTTCACTTCTCCTTAATTTTTCATTGTGTTAATTTGGTGGGATATGAAAATTATGGTGCTAGAAAGGTGCCATCATGACCAGTAGTGAAACTTTTCTTTTTGACCATCTCTTTTTCTTCTACCATACATTCCCTAAGGATAACTTTTGATATAGATGTTAGGTTAAACATTTAAACCTTGAATTAGATGATATCTTTGAGGCAACCCAAAAATAGATCAATCAAATATTACTTAGTGATATCTTCCACCCATAAATAAAGATTCTAAAACTAATGAACATAATATTTCACATTTCATGTTTTCCATAGTTTGGCTAATTAGATGAAATAATTCTTAGAGACATTATTCCAATAATGAGACAACAAATCCATAGTGAAAATAGACCATGCAATAGGAGCACCATTCATTTTGTTTTGAGCACATAACCAATTATACCAAATGAATTTCTCAAGTTCTAGATATAGAGATGCCACTATCACCTTCTCAGAACTAAGGGTTTGATTTAGCTCAAATAAATTCTCAATTTGGGTAATCCAAGTGAGAGAATCCTTACCATCAAACTTATGCATGTTCACTTTTAGAAACATCAATTTCATACTAGCATGGGAGTTGTTGATGTTGAGAGGATGATTTTAATGTTGAAGTGGAGGGTTATTGGGTTTAAACTAAGATGCTAGGGTAGCCAATTACGTAGTGATATGATGAAATTCATTGTGAACCCCATTAATCTCTCTTTGCATCCCTAAAACATAAATTTAGAATACAATAAAGTCATCATGCCTCACCAAGTTTTTTATGTCTGCCTGAAGCTAAGAGATCACTAGATCTATAGTTATAGATTCGATATCTTGAATAGAAGGAGTCTTAAGAGTTTTTTTCCCCCTTTTCTTCCCTGAGTACTAGGACCTACCATATATAAACCCTAGGAGGGTTTTAACCTTAAAAAAAGTGTACTAAGAGATGGTACCATTGTGATCACCTTGCCAAAATGAATCTAATGACCACCTTTATGTCCTAGGGTAAAAATTTTGGCACCAAAATAGTATACTAATAGAATATACCATTGTGATCATCTCATCGAGATGAATCCAATCACTGCAATTGTGGAAAAGGAAAACAAATCCATAATTTTTTTTTAAATTATTTTTTTTCAAAAAAGTGTTTTGAGTAATACTACATTGACAAAAAAAATTATTTCTTCCCAAATTACAAATTATGTTTTTTCACTCCCACCACTCCCAAAATCCACACCTCACCAGATTAAAAAAAATGCCACATGAATCTTGTGCAAATAAAATCTCTAATACCACTTGTAATGAAATTACTTAGATGTTCACAAAAAATTATTATATAGCACACAAAATAAGCTAATATGAGAGATCACACAATAATAATTGGTAGTAGAGAAGAATATTAGATAATATATCAAAACCACTTCAATGGGATAACCTAAATAATAATTAAATAAGAGCAAAATACTTAACATAATGAATAAAGAATAACCACTCCTTCCTATATATAGTCTACTTAGCTAAGGCTATTCCATAGGCTAACCTATCTAAGAACATAGATAAATGTAACAAGTATATAAAAGAGGTATGTACACCACAATTCAACCACACATATCCCTAGACACACTAATGGTTAAGGGCATAAAAATTTCCTAAATTCTAAATGTCAATGATTCATAATGGAACTTATGAGTTTTAGAATAGCTATTTTCTCATTTGAATCCATCTAATCCACTTAAATAAATATCAAAATAAAAATGAAGCATTTCTTAGATTATAGTTTGTATTATTCCATCATGAGATTGATAATTTATTTTCACATGTGTCTTATTCCCCAACCCTCTATGGATGTAAATTAAAAATATCCTTTCAAAATAATTGATTAAAAATGTAAAATGTAAAATATAAAATGCTCCTCAAAATAATGATCATGGTAGCCTCTACCATAAGCTTTATATCCTAGTTGGAAATGGAGAAAGGCTTTTAGAATGGACAATAGGTATTTTTTGTGTGGATATAAACACCTAGATAGAAGTAGAATAATGGTCACACCACTTGCCCCCCCCCCCCCCCCCCAATCTAAATTGTAAAATATTTTTCCTTCAGTAGTTTTGACCTTATGTAAATTTGAACTATTGTGTGTGAATGAAAATAAAATGAATAAATAAATTAATCACATATATATGGTTTTGTAACTATTATATATTACTATGCCACTAATTTGTATAAAATTTAGTGCCTTTAAATTCAGGTTTTTTCTTTATGATTGCTTGTATCTAATTCTTTTTACTCTTATGAAATTAGATATTCTAGATTCTTGAAATACTTAAAGTTTTCCTCAAAAATATTCACCATTTTTTGTTCCTTGCACAACATGCCCCATTTTATGGCTATACATGGGCACCCTTTTATTATCATTTTTACTCTAATCCTACATACTCTCATGTTTATTGGTCTCAACACTACAACTTGCCTTGCTTGTCCATCTTAATTTTCATGTTGAGTTGGGAATTGAAACCACTACTATTGGAAAGACCACATTTGTATGAGTAAACTTGGAATTTTACAATTAACATAAAAATGGAGTTAGAGCCTCCTAATTTTACTTTAAAGTATAGCTCTCATGGACTTCCTAGTTGTGTTTTCCTGATCCTAGAGTTCACGTCAGACCATTTTGTGATGTGGGTTTTGTCATGTGACAATGATTTCATTGAGTGATGGAAATTCCATAAGGAGATAATGATGTTTTTGGGTGATTAAAATGTTGTTAATTGATGATAGTGTTATTATTTGATGATATTGTTGTCAATTGATGATAGTGTTGTTAATTGATGATAGATGATGAATTTATCATTGGTCAATGATAAGGCTATTAGGTGACTATATTGTCATCAATAGACCTTATTTCTATTATCCTACTACTAGCATAATGGGTGACCCTATTATTATTGATCAACTACATAATCATCAGTTAACCTAAACTTTGTATCAGTTATCTTATCTTATCTATATTATTCTAGTAATTTTTAAAAATTAACTTGTTCTCTTTGACTTGTGTAGGTGGTTAATAGTGAAAAGGGAATAATATGGGAGTAAATTTTACACCAAGATCTATTGACTAACCACATTTCATAGAATGTTAGGTATGAATGAAGTTTTTTATCCATTATCAAAAAGTAATTGGCACATTAAAGATGTTTTTTGGTTGCCCAAGATTTATATATAGGATATTTTGTCATAATAAGGGTTGGTTTTTCTTCTTCAAAGAGAATTTTTATTCCTGAAAGGATTTAGGAGAGCCATACACCCTTTTTTTATAATTTTTCCTCATCTTTTTCCCCTCTTCTTTGTATGGTGATATTCTTCCAATATTTACACTCGAATGATTATTTTAAAACTATTGTGCTATTGAAGAAACTTTTTTATTCAATATAAATAGATTTGGAATATTTGTTTTACATTTTATTGTGTGTGGTATATAGTAGCGATGCATATTTTCTTCTTGGATCACTTGTCCTTAGATTTTAGCATTATTTAATGTTGTGTTTATGTGAATGCTAGTGAGGTGTGGGAGTAGTTTGTGGGTTATATGTGATTAGATAAGTCTGGTTTTGGCTGCATCCTCCTAGTCATTTTTCTCTCTTTCCCCCTTTTATTTTTCCTTTGTTTATAAGTGGGTTAGTTTAGTTTTGAGTTATAGTCTAAATTTAATGCTTATCTTGACTACATGATCTCATATATTACTCATTCATGCGTGGTTAAATGTAGAATAAGTATATTTAATGATATGGTCTATTTAAATTTTTAATGCACATTGACATGGTTGAAACATACACATATGCCCCTTGAATGGAATGGTCAAAATGAGCCAACTAGTTTACCCTACATACCAAGACCTAGTAACCAAGATGTTGGGGAGATTTGATCACATGAGTCTCCTTTTAGGAGAGTATGGGATTAAAAACTCATACCTAAGTGCTTACATTTTATGGCATATTAACAATTTTGACATGTGTAGTTGAATAACTAATGCTATCATTTAGGATATGAATACATTTTCCTTCATGAGAAAAAGAAATACCTTATAAATTTTGATCAATTTGTGCTTGCATTTGATATAGCCAATGAGTTCCTAATGTAAATTCATATGTAGAGATTTTTTTCATAGCTCAAACCCATGTTTGAATCACTTTAGAACAATAATAATTTGGTATTCTTATGTTTCCCAAGGAGTCTTTTCGTATGTCTTTTCTTTACAAGTCTTTAGGTCAAAGCCAAGCTGTTGAATAAATATTATATTAAAATCAATTTTTACTTGTGTAGGATCAATATGGTTATGCCAAAATTATAATCACCCATGAATAATGTTATTTTAAAATCCTATCAGCATGGATGTTTTTTTATTATTTATAATTTTAAGTTTTTGTCATGCATTGTATGCTATTTGTACTTTTAGTTCCTTTTTTCAATTATCTTACAAAGGATTATTAAATATGATCCACTTGTGGTGGTCATGGGTTATGAACATTAATCCTTTGGAGGATCATAAAATTTAATTTTTATTCATCGATGAGGTCTTGGATCTTATTCTTCATGACAAAGAATATATTTGTTGAGTGCCAAGGGCTTTGGTGATAGTCATTATAAGAAGTTTCATCATACCCTCTTATTATAAGTTTACTCATATCAAAATCTATAAAGATAATGTAGAGGTATAAGATGATAATATACTAGCCATGGGAGTAATGAAACAAGAGACTCATCCAAACATGTAAATTGTCTCCCTAGTGTATTAGTTAAGACAAACTCCTTAGTTTTTTGTGATAGTGTATCAACTAATGTTGAGATATTTTTATGAGAGATGGTTTGAGATATACCCTACTCATTTTTTCCCAACACTTTTACTTTATATCCATATTTTAATAAATAATAAAGACTAAAACTAGGTTTATATGATTGAAACATACGATCATTTATTTGTTTAACAATTACATGATGTTTGAAGGGATTAATATTAATTATAAATGTATAAATAAATCCCTAATGGTTGAATTTCAAGCATGCATAAAATTATATGTAGCCACATACGTTTCATGTATATAACACTATCTTAATATTATATTATAGTTTGACTCATTTGGCATAACATCTTACAAAGCAGGTAATATGCAAGGTCCCATAGTAATGTTCAATGTTATTTTTTCCAAAACATTTAATGCAATATTATTAAATACTTTGATGTTAATATTATAAGGTTAAAAATAATTAGGCACAATTCCAAGGAAATAAAGGATATGTCATAAATTTTTAACCCTGAACCACTATCCAAACAGACTCTTTCTACAATTTTATTACAAATACAAGCCTAAATGTATAATGGTAAACAATAATTTATGATTTATTGAGGTTTTACATCCTCCTTTTCAAAGGATATATTATGTTCAATCCTTTTGAGTTATTTTAATACATAATTCACATATTGAGGATCCACATTATTTTGTAAAAAGGTCATACATAATGCATCCAAAAGAACATATTTTCAATGGGAAGAGTTACGTAGTAAGTCCCAGAGTGAAGTTTATACTATAATATCATTGGAAGATTTTTCATCATGGTGGCATCTAAATATTGGATGTATAATATTACAAAGGGAATTACAAATATAGATTAAGTGTTATTTTCACTTTAAACCCCTTTCATTATATTGACGGAACCACTTATTTATTTGGATGATACCTTGGATTAACATATTATAATAACAAAGTGTCACTAAAATTATAAATTCTAACATAAAATAAGTTACACATGCATCCATATTGAACATATTGATAAAAAATGAAATCTGGTTTTTAACTTGTAAAATCTTGTTAAATAGGGAATCAAAAATTAGAAATAGATAATTATGAAACCCTAGATAAATATCTATGTTTTTACAAACAAAATTTTGGGGTTTTTAGTCATAAAATGTATATATGGGGAATCTAGGGTTAAAGGGTAAAGATAGGCTAGGGCACAAAGGTGGTAGACTATCTCTAAAGTAGGCCAATCATTTTTAAAAAAATAGGTATAACATATACAAAATTGACTATGTAGAGATGACAAAGATATAATGTATAACAATTATAGAAATTATAATGATAATGAGAACAATATACTATCTATATTTTATGCTAGTACAAATTTGGATCTAAATAGGTAAAAAGTAGATTAGATCTAGATTCTAGAATAGACACCTAGTTTAAAAAATTGTACCTCTATAGCCACAAACAGTTGTGTTGACCTATGAAATTTACATCAATGATGTTTTCTGACTTGGACATAGTACTATATGTAACCACCCAAATTGTTTTGGTTTCTATGTCACCTTCATTCTAGTGCATTCATATAGGTCATGGACTATCACTCCTCAAATTAAAAAAACCCTAATTGTTCATATTCATAGTGGTGGGCACACAATATTAATATTAAAAAATAACCCTTTATAAATGAGAACTTCCTACATATACAATACCTCATATAAGACATAAAATTTCTGTAGTTATCCCCTACTTATTGGATTATGTCTGAATCATTTAATATGTGATAAGCAAGTATAATAGTGACCTAGATTGTAACTTGGAAAATATAAATCCTAGGTTACTCCTTCACTAATTCAAAATTTTAGATGTGTTATACCTATGATTTATATGGAAATATGATAAAATAAGGAAGCTTTGCTCACTTCAGTGCCTAATATAATGTTTTTTGTAAGTTACTTTGTGAGTTGATAGGTTTTTCTAGGTCTATTTTAGGTGAGAAAATGAATGGGGGTTGATATTATATCTATACCAATTCCTTTGGATAATATAATAAATAAACCATTTAATTTTACCATTAGGATATGTTTCATTTTTAAATTAGATGAGTTTATGTCCCTAGACACTTATGTTAGGATATGACACTTACTTCAATGTATGTGTCTGACTAAGATGCAAGTGTCCAAGTAGTTACAAAATAGGTGAACATCTAAAACTTATAAATATGAAATATAAGTAGGTTTATAACATTATAGTCGACATATAAGGCATTAGTCATCAACATAATAGTGTTTTGATGAATATATAAAAAAATTGGCACAAATAAATAGTGTGTGAGAACCTTTTGGTAGTGATAAAGGTCTAAAAGATGAAGCTACATCCATGATATAGATTTTGTAGGTTTACAATTCTAAAGTTATATATAATTTATAAATAATGTCTAAAAATGGTAGGGTTGATCTAACCTTAACCACCCCATTGTGATAAATGTTTTCTTACATATCAAATACACTAAAGAGGGATTCAAATGGAACATAGTTATCCAACTTAGTTGTGTGTGTGAAATTATATGTAATAATAATATGATTCATAATATTATATATGGATTTAAAAACTTGAAAACCTATGACTTGACCTTTTTAGGTTATATTTAGACATAGATCAAGGCTTTTCTTCTTTTATGGGTTATTTCTAGCGATAGATTGATATATTCTAGTAGATTATAGATAGAAAAATGCATTGGATTTATTTAATTATATAGCTGACTCTTTGAGTGATTTCCTCCAAAATAACATGAAAAAAATGTGTGCTAATTCATGTGATAAATTTTAGTTTCATAAACTAGTTGTTAAAGGGTGTAGGGGCAAGTCTACCATACATAGAATATTTCTAACAACAATCTTATCTCATAGGCATGGATGTCTATAGGAAACAAGAATATTAAACTAATACCAAGAGATAGTGTGAGAATAATATTAAGTTGTTTAGGTAAATACTAGTAAGAAACTTTGTAGTAACAATGAAAATTTAAAATGTCATCCCTATTTATAAAAGAATAGTGAGGAATAATGGTGAATAAGATTCATGTATTTGAGAATAAATCAAGTAGGTTAATGTTTGGTCAAATTACATACTTACAAGTGTTTAATAACAAATATGAGTGTCTATTTTTTTTGTTTTTTTTTTTTTTTTTTTTTTGAATGCTAGTCCCACGCGTGCATGCCCCCTGCTCCCTGCATGCGTATGGATTTTTTGAACGCCGCGGTCACACAGGCACGAGTGTGTACTTCAAGACTCGTCCAGGCTGCTACAGATCTGGTGGTTGGAGTGGTAGAAACTTCACCAGCGAATGGGGATAGGATCCTGGTCGTGGAAGGGGGTTCTTCTCCAATCATGGATCCAGTAAATGGTTCCCGTATTTTAGGGTTTGTCCCTGGGTCTAAGGGAAGAACTTATGCAGACATGGCTACTTTTGAAGCTAAAATTCATGATGTGAAATGCCAAGCTTCTGCTAGGAGACTAAGTGAATCACTTGTAAGTGCTTTAAAACCTGTCAAGGTTAATCTTGATCTTGATACTGTTAAAGAAATATTTGATCAGGTAGATTACTTTTCAAAGTCTACATCTATTTGTAGATTTTGTGGCTTCTGGCCATCTCATGCCAATTTACATGGCTGGATATCCCAGACATGGCTGCCACTAATTGATGGAAATGTTGAAATTTATCCTTGTGGTAAAGGTTTTTTTATAGCTTTATTTCACATTGCTGAGGACAGGAAGACTATTCTTTCCAACAAAAATTTCTTCTGGCAGGGTAAATACCCTCTCTTCACCAAACGGTGGCATATGGATTTTAATCCTGTTACGGAAACTTTCAACAAGATCCCTGTCTGGGTTCGGCTCCCTAATTTACCTTTGCATCTATGTCATGATTCGGTGTTTAAAACCATCGAAAATGCTATAGGGGAATTTTTATTTGTGGACTTAGAAACCAAGAGGTATTTCAGATCGACTTGTGCTCACCTTATGGTTGAGGTGGATGTTTCTAAGGGCCATCCTGAGGTGATTTGTTTGGATTCCCCTAAGGGATCTTGGATGCAAATGTCAAATTTTGAAGGGCTACCTTTTCGATGTAGAAAGTGTCACCTGACAGGGCATGTTGCTGCCCGGTGCACTGCAAGAAAATCCAGACCCAGAAGATCTCCTTCTTAGTGGGCTGATGTTGATCATGATCACTATATTGCAAAACAACCTGAGGAAGTTTCGACTGATTCTGAGAATGAGAATGAAAAGAGTATCTTATCTACTTCGACAGATCAGGAGTCTCAGTTGGAGACTATTCCTGTTGAAGGTTCAGTGGAGACTGGATTATGTAATCTTCCTAAACTGATTTCTAAGGAGGTGGTGGTTCCTCCACCTATTTTGATGGATTCTCCTAGGAGTCAGTTGTTGGCTGGTTCTCCTAAGGCTCTGGCTGAGTTCTTGTCGCCCCCTGGGCTTCATGATTCTTGGCCTTCTGAGGAATGGGTTGCTGAGGCAGCTAAGGTAAAGGATGGCTGGACTACTGTTAAAAGGAAAAAATCTAAGGTCTTGTAAAAAAAATAATAACTATTAGTTATGGTTTGTCTAGCTTTTGTCTACTATTTTCAGATTACTGGTTAATCTGGTTTAGCTTTTGGAGGTTCCATGTTATTTCGTTTCCTGGGTGTGCTTAAGGTTTATATCTTATCTTTTGTAAAGGGTTTCGAGGCCCCTTCAAAACTTGTTTTTACCTTAATCTAAAACAAATATGAGTGTCTACATCCCCCTCACCACACTTTATTATAGTAATTGAATTTCTAGAGTAAAATAATGGATGGTGATAACAAAGGATAACTATATTTCATATTGCCCTATTGTACTATGTGTTATGCCTTGCTCCATGAAAAATTAATATGAAATATGTATAAATCAATTTTGAATTATGATGTAAAATAAAAAAGTGACAAAATTAAACATATATGAAATTAAATAATAATTAATGAATACACTTATATGTAAAAAAATAAATCTTATCTTCTAGAGATAATATATAATGGGGTGATCATGCCCCATTAGAGATACTTTAGTGATAACATGTGTTCAAATAAATATGCCTTAATCATCATTTTAAACCTAAAAGTGTTTAGAACTTATGTTTTTCATATCTTAAACTACATAACTACAATAAATATGAGTAAATGGAATCAACTATGCATTACAATATATCTAATAAATTCATATGTAATGCCTGAGTAATGTGCAAGTCTATGTGAAATTTATACATCATATATTGTAGACATGTTATATGATTATATTTGAGTAATTCATGACCAAAATTTATTACTAAAATAAATATGAGTAATATTTAATTGATAACGACATTATTTTTAATGTAATATGGTATTCTTAATAACTTGAAATTATTAAACTATGCCAAAATTTCATGATATATGCAAAACTCTAAACATATTCCACACATATTCCCCCAATGTAATGACCTATGTAATATGAGACATACAATATGTGTAATAATATAATAAAATATTTTAAATGTCTCATAATATTATTAAATATGTGGCACATAAATGACATGTATATTCCCCTAACCTAAGTCAAAGTTATCAAAATCTTGGTTAATTTTGTAATAAACTAAACAAACTTGTACCATTTTGAATTAGTCTATGCCCAAATTATAAATTTATGTGTTTTTTAAGGATTTATCTCTAATAAAATCCACTTTATATGCCCAAATTCTAAATTTTTTAATATAATATTTGAGTAGTTTAAAAATATAATAACATGTGTATAGCATGCCATCATATTATGAATAAACATCTGAGTATATATCATATATGTATCCTAAGCATATAAGTGTCATGTCAAGATAAATGTGTCAATTAAAAATGTAATGAATAATCAATATATAAATGAATATAAATAATTTGAGTAACAAATACATGACAAGTGTATGATATGTATCATGGCACCAAAAATAAGAAGGTGAGTTTACTATATAAAGCACAAAAATAAAAACATAAATAATCTAAATAATTTAAATATAAAATCATAGATTTATCCACACTTATAAAATTGAATATAAGAGTAAAAAATTATGTCATGGTTATGATGTCCACATAATATGTCACACACAATAACACTCAATGTCACACAAGTCTAAGGGGACACACAGAATGGACAAGTTAATGTCACATGAAGTGGATGATATAATGTCACATAAATAATGGAAAATATAATATCACACATAAAATGGATAATATAATTTCAAATAATAAATAGACTCAAATAAATAAAAAGAAAAAACATCAATAATGCATGGAAAAAGTAGGGCTAATCTACATAATTGATGTATGTCATCATCACATGTAGAAAAATATAATATCTAGTGAAATATATGTCTAAATAGCATATGTCAAAGAAAGTTATGTATATTCAATGTAAACTAGTGTAGAATGATCAATGAATGGAGTCATAGAATGATAAAAGCTATATAAAGTAGCTATATTCCCATAGTAAGATCTTTATTCCAATGTATGAGTGTAGCTCTTTGGTGTAATAAATTCTTTCATTTATGTTTCCATGTCATATATGACATGTATGTCTTATAGATCACTCTTGTATATAGTGAAATTTATGTATATATAACAATAGATATATAATGTATTATATATGATAATTCATTAAAAAATACTTAAATAAATAATACATGTCATGCATAGGTCCTATTTTTTTATGTTTTTGAATATTTAAATATTGGTTACTTTTTGTTTATTTTAATATTATGTAATGATACAAAACTATCACATTAGTTGGATTCTTAAATTATAGATCCTGTGTCAAATGTGGCTAATTTTACCTATCATGATAAAGTAGTAACATGTGTATCTAAGTTTGAATCTAAGAAATAATCTCATGTTGTTTCATATCTTTCATGGTCATCATCAACCATATGATATTGTGTGTTTTGTAACTTAATGAGCCATAGTATTCTATGGAATATTATGCATAGTATTAGAATGTACATGTGTTCACTAAAGAACATGTGGATAACTCTATTACACTAATATATGATGTGATGGAATAGGTACTGAAAACTATGATTATTGAATATATCTCTGATGTAGTGGACATTATAATACTATTGTTTTAATAAATAGGGTGGAAAATTGGGTTTTACAGTGTCCTGTAGCCTATATGAGAGATAAAAATAGGAAGATAATCCCAAACAAAAATAAACTAAGACCAAAATTCCCCTAAGAAGTTGTCTATCTTCCACTAAAAATTTAAAAAAATACCAAATGTAATATAAAACAAAAACATAATAAGAGAAACACAACAAAACTAAATAAACTATTCAAAAACATAAGGTATTCTACTAGAGCCACAGACCCCATATCAAGTTTGTCTTTATGGTGCCAACTTTATTTAGAATCCCTCAAGTATGTTTGCATGGCCTCTCTATGATTTCCTCCTTATCTCTCTTCTTTAAGTGGATCCTTTTCCTTTCTTCCCATTCTTCCCAGTGTTTGGTTTGACATTTGATAACTTGGGTTATTATTATTCCTCATTAATTTTTATATGCTCCATCTATAGAGATTCCTCCATGAGTATATTTAGCATGTTTGTGGGTTTTTTACACACATCCCCACAAAAATTAACTCATAAAAAGTATGGGATTTTACCAATTAATCCATCATTCCTATAGTTTCATTCTTTAACTCTATCCACATATACCTAAACATTGGTTGTCTAGGAAACTCCAATATTGGTCATCTAGGAATGACATACATTTTAATACTAGTTGTCTAGGAAACTCCAATATTTTCCTATGTTTTATGATTACAATTAAATTTCACATGTTGTGTAGCTGATTGTGGTGGTTATGGGGGAATAATTTCATGCATAAAAGGGTATTCATATGGAATAATTTAAACCATGACAAATCTATTAACAAGTATATACTTTGTTCATATGTGATATTGTGTATCCAAAGATGTTGTAACAACATGTCAAAGAATTGTGTGGTTTGTATAAATAATAATAATTTATAAATTAGTGTTATCATAACTAAATAATTATCATAATTCATCCAAATGGTTTCTTTCACTATCCATCAAATCCTTTTATTGTCTTTTTTATATCCAAAAAATTATCTTGGGTATATCCAAGACTAGTAATAAGTGTCATGGCACAAACATTTCTCTTGAAATAATATACACAATGATAATATGTATAATTTTTCAATCTATATATGCACAGAAAAATAATTCATAATTAGAATACCATTTTTAAAACTCTCATATTCCTCAAATGTAAGATTATGTCTCTTTATGTGTATAGTTGATGTGTGGAAATAATCCCATAAAGAAGATTCCCTTATTAAATTATATAAGTATACAAATATGGATAGGGATGTGCATTATACCATATGCACCTGAGGTTTAGAATTAGTCTATTATGTAACTTATCATTATAATTATGTTTTATCTTATTAAGATCATTTTCATTTTCATATATAAAATCATATACCTTTTGTCACAAAATTATATGTTTGTAACTTGAATTCATTATACCTCAATGATAGTCACAATATGCCTTATTTTAAAATAAATTAGCTTGAGGCTTACACATATAATTCACTATTTTTGGGGAGAGATATAATATTACACTCATGTCACTTTTGTAATATTTTGTGATGAGGTTGTAGCAAATCTGTATATTTCCTTTTTGGTGGAGTTGATAGGATAAGATGATTAGGTGGATATGAAACTATTTTAACTACTTCTTGCATCAAACAATATCTTTTGATTATGATTTGAAAGTGGGTTCACTTGGAAAGTTTACAACAGATGTGGTTTAAGGATTGGACCCATAGTTTAGCTTATTCACTAAAACAAAATAAACTTATTGATCTTTAATTGTGTGAAATAGGTCATCAACTAATTAAAACTTATTAAACACAATAGACTCACGTATAAGGGCAATCAATATTTTCTTAAATATATCTTGTAATTTATTATTTTTCCATTTCAATTGTCATATTATATAACTTAGTCTTGTATCAAAACACTTAATCATTTTGTAGGATGATTATACCCTTTATTTAATTTTTCAATCTGAGCAAAATACATATTCTTACTAAAGTTGATTGAAAAGTGTGTTATAAACTAGTCAGATAATGGTTTGAACACATGTAATGATTGGAATGAGAGGCCATAAAATGAACAAAATGCATAATCTTTCAATATTCATAGAAGTAATCAAGTTGATATCTTATTATTTCCAAAATAGTCCAAACATATTTCATGAAAGGCTTGAAAATGTTGTAAAGGATCACCCTTATCATCATACTATGTATGTTTAAGTGACACAAAACCTATTGGGAAATCATATTATTAAATATCAAGAGATAATGTATTATATAATAACACATGAGAATTAATAGTATGGCCTAATATAGAATATTATTTATT
Organism: Torreya grandis; assembly: GCA_037957365.1. Taxonomy (NCBI): domain Eukaryota; kingdom Viridiplantae; phylum Streptophyta; class Pinopsida; order Cupressales; family Taxaceae; genus Torreya; species Torreya grandis. The sequence continues at coordinate 605,721 of JARHVA010003318.1, read as the reverse complement.
TAATTTTGTAACCTTAATATAAATATCAATAACAATCTAAAATAATGATTGAGAATTAGGCATATAAAACTATGTAGTACAATATGATGTAACATGAGTGGAAACCATATAATCGATTGCATTATATTGTGTATGGATGGCCATAGTAATTTTATGAAAATTATGTGTTTCCCAAATATCATGAGTCATCATCACATTATAGACACATAAAATTAATTATTAATTCATTGATAATGTTTATTCTTTACATCCTTACCCTTACTTTGTCTATTCACCATTTTCCTAACTTTCAATATATAAGAAATCCTTCACTATATTTTATGTATTAATAATATCATACAAACATCCATATTTTAATTTCATTCATCCCTATTCATCCTATAGGCTCTTGATAAACCTGTCCCAATTATATATAGTCATTAGGACAAGTACACACTAGAACCATCAATTCATTAAATATGGACATATTCTAGTTTGAATTAAAACCTAAAAATATTTTTTCTAGATTTTATATTATTAAATATAAAATTTATATATTTATATTAGTAGATTCTAATTTAGTGTTTTTAGTATTAGATATCATAGTCTTAAAAGTACAACATGAAATTTATTAGAATACAATGTTAAATAGTTCTATTATTGAATTTAATTATGGTGAATCAATTCAATTTTTTTTAAAAACATGGAAATAATTAATAATTTATTTTGATGTAATTATTGAAAATTTTATTTTTTTGGATCAATTCAATATTTTTTTTGAAAAACATGGGATTAATTCAATAAGTGAAAGTAAAATATCACAATGAAACATCCATGTACCATTTATCACGATTCAAATTCACATTCAAATGTTATTATATGATAAAAACATAAACTTTTACAACATAATAAATACACATAAGGGAAAATATATATTGATATTGATATATTTTTTTAATTATATACATTTATTTGAAAAAAAATTCTTTCATAATTGCAATTGATGTTGTTCTAGTATCTCAATTTCCATACTCTTATTTGGGTTTTTCTAGTTTGTTTTATTACTATACTATTAAAGTAGTTTTGAGTTACATCTATTAATATTAGAATTAATTCATGTATTTAAAGAAGATAAACAAACATTATTCAAATATTAGCATATTAATATTGTTTTACATATATTAATGCTTGTTTGAGTTACATTATCATTTTACATCTACTAATTTTTGTGTTATGTTATTCTTATATTAAAATAGTTTTGAGTTACATCTATTAATATTAGCATGATTGTAAACCACAAGGTCATAATCTCATATTACAAGGTCATGATGCATGTTTATTTCAATGTGATTTGGGTACTTGAACAATGTAAAAGATAATTCATGTTTATTGTTTTGTCTATTTTTTTCATGTGGGTGTTGAAAGAAAATAAACAAGCATTCATTTAGGTATTCCCTAATTAAAAATTAAAAAATGGAGGCTTATTTCAATGTATTTTCATATAATTTTTAGTTTGTTCATTCCATTATGTTTAGCATTCAGTAGTGAAATAATTAAAATGGATAAATTAATAGTAATTAAGATAATTTTTGAAAGCATATTACATACAAACCTTATCTTAATAAATGATTAAAAGTATAAAATAAAAGGGAGTGAGAGAAAATAAAATCCTATAATAATGGAGATAAATTTGAGATCACTACTATATGAACTCCATAAATTGGTCTCTGATCCAATCAATGCTTACATAATCAAATGAAAAGCTAGTGTAAGATTATAGGAAGAGTAAACAAAGAGATAATATCAATGAACACTGTATACACATGGAAATTAATGTAAATAATCCAAAGTCTTTTATTAATCATATGTACATAATTTTATAATCAAGTCGTAGTTCATTAAAATAATTATCCTAAAATTTTGGGAGCATAACAATAAGGGAGGAGTTTAAGGAGAGAAAAGATAAAATAAATTATAGAAAATAGAAAGGAGCTAGCTAAAAATCTCTTGTGCAAGAAGAAAATATAACTCTTTGAGTGTAGGATGCATCCAATATATAGGAGTTGGTATTTCAAAGGGGATTATTTTACCTCCAAAATGATCACCAACCATAATTAATGTGTTGACTACCTTATTATCTTCCCATTTCCATCATTTTCAATATTCACCCTACAAAATAGACTAAAATGAAGTAAAATACTGAATTAACAAGATTAAATAATTTACTAGCATATAAAAACATGAATAGTTTTTAAACTAGGAGGAATTGAGAAAAATCAAGATAACCATTATATATAGGCTAAAACCAGCTTCCAAGCAATGTGAATAGTTTCAATTTTAAACATTAGATGCTTAAGATATTATAAAAAAATGAAAGGTAGGTCAAAAATGGGCTCAGGTAGACCTAATCGAGATTTTACTTGCATCATGTGTTGTTTTAAATTTGCTATTGATTTTTTCATAAAAATATAAGTCCGAGTAATTAACAAGATTCTAAAGCCCAAATAAAACCAGCAAGATATTCTATAATGGTTCCAAACCTGATTGGGTCCTTTTTCTTGATTAACACTAAGAATTTGAGTAGTAAATTTAAACTATCAGGACATAGAATGAATCAGGGTCTAGACCCTTAGTTATATATGTGGGCCCTAAGTAGGGGCATTATTTTATTAACTATGATTTGAAGCTTGCCTAACACTATGCATTTCTTTACTAACTACCCATGACCTAGTCAGAGAAGTTACCTAATAAAATCTATTTACCTTGACTAATACCATGACCAAATTAGGGAATCAATCCTTGAAAATAACTATGCCTAGGACCTAACCTCACCTAAGACTATTGTGGGGAAGTTTCCTTGAATAACATAGAGAAAGGGGCTCCAAAATCCTTGGCAACCTAGTTAGGTTCTAGGTCTGACCAAAACTATATTTACTAAGGTTAAAACCTAATGGATCAATCCAAACCTAATAAATTATTTTTACCCCATAAAAAATACATGATATCCCATGCTAAAATAAGACCTACTCATAAAACAAGTTTGACTAACACATGAATGATAAACGACTCCTCTCCTAAACATTATTAGTGTTTAGAGACTTGATTAAGTCTAAGGATTTACAATTTTTTAAACTTAGACAAAATTCACCATGGAAATAATAATTACAATGGGGCACACAAATTTTAATGTGGGAGACCTAAATGACAATTTGACAAGTTGTCACCTAAAACCAATAAGATTTTACAAGTACAATATGAGGGTCCAAAAGTCATTTCAGGGAGAAGTGCCAAACATGAAACTTATTCAAATTATAACATAGAACATGATGCAAACTATTTTGGAGGATAAAATTGAATGAAAAAAAATTAACTCCTAGGTAAAAATGAGAAAGCTAAGCAAGTCAGAGAACAATTATTCTAGAGACCTTGCAAGAGGGATAAACATCTCAAAAATGTGCTTCTACTCAAAGAGCAAAACATGAAACTTATCCAAATTAGTGAGTTAGATAGGATGGGATGGGTCCTAGTGGTATAATAAAAATTGAAATAAAATTGACCCCATGAAGAAGTTTCAAGGAGATGAGAGAGCAAGTAGGCAAGGATGTCATGCAAGTAAAAGTGTAGTAAACCACTACTTCAGGGACAAGTGCTATATATGAAAATTTATCATTAAAACTTTGTAATAAAAATGGCATAGGATTAAATATCCTATATGTAATTTATATTTAAATTAAATTTATTGTAGGCTAAGAGAGATAAGAAATATAGGCTTTAAATGCAAATTAGGAGGTCAAAACTCTAGTTTTATGCTAAGAGTAGAATACAAAGATGATTCAAATGGATGTGTTATTTATAATTATTATGGTTTCATGCCCTAGTTAAAAATGAAAACCAAGATACAATACCAAGGAGAATTAAGAGTCATGATACCAACATGTTGTGAGTGCAAGTAGAAGCAGAGCAAAAGGAAGAAAAGGAGGTTCCTTGATTCTTGGAAGAATTAGGGCATGTAATGCAAGTAAAAATAGTAGTTAATATTAAATGTAATCATATTAAATAAAATTTAAAAAAATTATATAATTTTTAATCATATGCCATAAAAACATAAGCATTACTTATAAAAGAAAAATATATATAAATAGTCTATGATTCTTTAGAAACTTTCTTATATCATCTTCAGTCCCCATTAAGGTTAGTTGTGTAAACAATGTTGCCAATAAAAATTCATCCTTTGTGAATTCATGACTTTTAGTGAACTTTTTGGATATAATAAAATTATCTTTAGGAACACCTTTCTTGATAAAATTGACTATAACAGTGTTTTCAATGTTATAATAATGTTGAGCATCAACCCAAACTATATCTAAAATTTTAATACAAATTCCATATTTCCTATCATAATGTTCTACTCTATAACATAATAGATGATGTTCCTCTAATTTAACATGTTGTATAAAATTTATACAAATTTTTCATATTGTTATTTGTATTAAATAAAGTCCAAAATGGAAGTTGAAATTACATAGACACTATTGTTAAAATTGGGTCTCCATTCCTCTTAGTTAAAAGTGCTCATTATTTATTTTGAAGGTTTATTTATATTTTAAATTATTATTTTTATTGTAAATAAAATAAATTGAAAAGAAGCAATTTTTATTTGGTACATAAAAAATTGAGAGTAAAAAAAGTAAAATATAAATATTAAACAAGATAAGTAGTATTTACTTTTAAATGTTTACCTGATTTGGAGACAAATGTGTCAACTGATGGTGTTTACTTTGATGTACCTATTTTTTAAATCATGGCCAATTTTTTATAATATTAAAAATCCTTTGTCTTTAGTTGTGTCATTATTTTGTTCACAAGAGACACTTTTTGATGTTTGGTTTGAAGTTTACATGGTTACTTGGGCTATTTATTCATTTATGAATATCCTTGATTACAAAAATTCAATAAATTATAATAAAAAATCATACAATAGAAATAATATTATTAATAATAAAAATGTGGTAATATTTTGTAAGAGTAATATGCATTTAGTTTGGGAGCTTCACCCTAATTTTTTATTAGATATTTTTAGTAATTTTTTAACATCATCTCCTAATTTATATTTCAACTATGAATATTTTTAATCTCTTTTTATTTTTTTCTTATTTATTGCAATGAATATGACCCATCATAAAGAATCATAAAATGTTTTTCTGCATATGTTAATCATGTTCTTAGAAAAATTTAATGATCTCTCAAACTAGAATGGATTATATAATAAAAAAATATGTTAAGCATGAAATATATTGAGAGGGGGGCATGAATCAGTATATTATATATCTTTTTACATAATCTAATTTATTTTCTTTAATGACTTTATCATGCATTCAAGTTATGCAATAAAACTAAAATAATAATTTTCACCACATGAGTGAGAGAGAGAGAGAGAGAGAGAGAGAGAGAGAGAGAGAGAGAGAGAGAGAGAGAGAGAGAGAGAGAGAGAGAGAGAGAGAGAGAGTTTTTATGTGGAAATTCAAAGTGGGAAAAACCATGGAGAACAATCTCAAGTATATTAATGAGCACCAACTCAAAATACAAAGTTTTCAAGAACCAACTTGTAGGAGCACCGACCTTTTTTCTAAGCACCAACACATATAATATTTGTGAGCACCAACCCATAGGAGCACCAACCCCTTACAAAGATTTGTGAGCACCAACCCATAGGAGCACCAACCCTTCTTTTGTATAAAAAATAACTATCTCTCAATGTTTCCTACTCAACAAGTGATAGAACTCTACAATATCTCCTACTTTTCTCTCTTCAAAAACAAATACAAACCATGCACTCTCTTGCATATTCCAAATGGCTTCTCAACCCTTTATTTATATCTTTCCAAATGATCTTTGGCATTCACCCTTTGTGACCCTTCAATCCTCATGGAAAATGGTGAAAAACTTGCATGACCCTTTGTATCCTTGTCTTTGAAAAGTCATATAGTGACCCTTCATAAGCAAAAGCATCCTTCCCTCTTTTATCTTTATCTTGTTGGATTTTCGTATTCCACAAAGTGTCCCTTCATGGAAAAATGTGCCATACCTCTTTGGTGTTCACATTTTCACTCTTAGAATTCCTCAAGATGACTCTTCATGAGAAAATGTGTCTCATTCCTCTTTCATCTTTTACCCTGTGACTCTTTGACTTCTACATGGGTCCTCTTTTGACTTATATGAAACCAAAAATATATTCATTATATAAAATAAATATTAACATACATTAGCCAAGATATGAATATTAAAAACATCATTAGATTCAATGGGACATTTATCACCAATAATCCTAAACCTTTGATGTCAATGACAATATTTCCAACAATCTCGCCCTTTGTTATTGATGACAACCTCAAAATAAAACTACAAAATCCTAAAACCTACACATATTACCATCTAAAAAACATACAATAACTCCCCCTTATTGTAGCAACCAGTACCTATTTCCTATACCTATTTTTGCACCTATACCTGTATATGTTATTTTCCCCCTTTGACATTAATGAAAAAGGGCCTACCTAAAGCTAACACTTAGCTCCCCCTCAACTAATGCTAAACCTCAGTGGCAAGAAGTAAAAGAAATTACTCTCAACTTCTCTCATAGATAGTCAAATGTGTCTTTTGGTAGTGCCTTTGTGAAAATATTTGCAATCTACTATATAGTATTAATATATGCCATCTTAACCTATTGATATACAACCTTCTCTCTCAAAAAGTGATATCTAATGGGAATATGTTTTGTTCTTTAATGCATCAATGGATTCTTAAAAATATTTATAACACTTATGTTATCATAAAAAATATAAATAGGTTCATCATACTTTACCCTGATATCTTTCAAAGTTTGCTTCATCCAAATCATTTGAGTACAACATGATATTGCTATAATATATTCTATTTCAGCTATAGAAAGTGATACTAAATTATGCTTCTTTTGTAGCCATGATACTAAGCTATCACCAAGGAAGAAAGCTCCTCCACTTGTACTCTTTATATTATCCAAGCACCCTACCCAATCTAAATTTGTATAAGCAACCAAAGTGAAATATGTACCTATGGGATGCCATAATCCATAATCTAATCTCTCCTTGATATATTTGAATATTCTCTTCACCAACTAAACATGACTATCTTTTAGAGATGACTGATATCTTGTAACCATACCTACTACATGCATGATATTTGGCCTTAATGTTATCAAATATAAAGGACTACCAATCATAGATCTATATAAATATTGATCCATAATAGGTGAATATTCATCCTTACTCACCTTATTTCCTATACACATTGGTGTGTTGACTGGTACATAATCCTCAAAACCAAATTTCTTCAAAATTTCCTTGGCATATTTAATTTGAGATATGAAAATTCCTTTATCTGACTGAAATATTTACAATCCTAAGAAAAATGACAATTCTCCAAGCATAGACATCTCAAATTATATTTGCATATTATCATAAAATTATTTTGTCATCTTTTCAATATTTCCTCCAAAAATGATATCATCAACATATACCACAATAATCAATTAATGCTCACCTTCTATTTTGATGTAGAGATTACTATCAGCAAATCCTCTCTTAAAACCTTGATCCTATAGGTACTTATCAAGTCTTCCATACCAATATATGGGAGCTTGTTTAAATCCATACAATGCTTTCTTTAATCTACATACATGGCTACTAATATTTGAGAGAATAAATCCCTTAGGCTGCTCAATGTAGACTTCTTCTAGATTCCTGTTTAGGAAAGTAGAATTGATATCCATTTAAAACACTTTGAAATTTTTAAACAATGCATATCAAAGAAACATTCTAATAGCCTCTAACCTTGGCACTGGTGCAAAAGTTTCTTCAAAATATATTCCCTCAATCTGAGCATATCCTTTACACACTAATCTTGCTTTATTTTTGGTCACTTCTCCATTTTCATTCAACTTATTTCTATAAACCCATTTTTTTCCTATAATATTGTGATCTTTTGGTCTAGGAACTAATCCCAAAGTATTATTCTTTTCTATATAATTTAATTTTCATCCATAGCCTTAACCTAATGCTTATCATGTCTAGGTTTTGAAAAATTTCTAGGCTAAATTTTGGATAACAAAGAGAAATTAGCTTTCTTAGATTCACTTACCATCATTTTTCTGGTATAAATTTATTCATTTATGTCCCTAATGGTGTCACTTTCATTATGATTTATATGAACATATTTGGACGGAGTTTTGGTTCCCTTTTTATCCTTCTCATCTTCATCTGATTCTTCAAAACCTTCCTCTTAAATGATTTCAGGAATGTCTATTAGATCACTGATTCTTTATGTACCATCTTCTTCTATCCTGAAACTTGCACTTTCAACAATTTTCTTGGTTATTTTGTTATAATATTTATAAGCTTTAATTTTTCAAGAATAACCAAGAAATATACCTTCATCTACTCTAGATTCAAACTTACCAAGCTTTTCATTAGTTCTCTTTATGAAGCATTTGCTATCAAAAACTCTAAAATAATCAAGTATTGTTGGTCTGTCTTTCCATAGCTCATAAGGAGTCTTGTCACTATTGACACTCAATAATGCTCTATTTTAAATAATCACTACTGTAGTAATTGCATCTCTCTAATATTTATCTATTATCTTGGATTCATTTAGCATTATCCTTGCCATCTCTTGAACTATTCTATTTTTTCATTCAACTACTCCATTTTGCTCTGGAGTTATAGCTATTAAATAATGTCTCTATATTCCATGGTCTTTAGAAAACTCAATAAATTGATTTGACATGAATTCTCCTTCTCAATCTGATTTTATACACCTAATCTTTAAACTGGTTTCATTCTCAACAAATGCTTTGAATGCTTTGAAATGTCTAAAAGATTCTAACTTTTTCTTTAAAAACATTACCCAAGTCATACGTGAAAAATAATAAATAATCAATAAGAAACATGAAATATTTATCACCTTGAGTACTTTGATTTCTCATAGGTTGACATGGATCATTATGAACAAGTTCTAGCATCTGAGTAGTTTAATACTCTTTTTTTTGAATTACCTTCTATCCTACTTCCCATGCTGACAAGGTTCACAAAGTGTGTCAGATAACTTTGTAATCTTTGGAATATTTTTGACTTCTTGCTTCCTGCTAATATTGATAATATTTTTAAAATTTATGTGCCACATTCTCTTGTGCCATATCCAACTTTATTCATTCTAACTTAAACAACATCTTTGACCTTTCATGTTTGATAGCATATATAAATTATTGCCTGTTCTGTGAGAATCTGCAACCAACACATTTGAATATTTACTTCTAATTTCATAACCTTCTACATAAAACTTTAGTGTGTGCCCCTAATCACACATTTTACTTACACTCAAAATATTATGCTTAAGACCTTCTACATATAAAACATTTTTAGTTCTAGTTATACTATTATCCAAACTTAGTGTACCTTTTCTAGTAATTCTAGAAATAGTATTGTCTCCAAATTTTACTATGCCACTATTGATCTTCTTCAAGGTTATGAACATGATCTTATCTTTTATCATGAGCCTCAAAAATCCACTATCAATTAACCATGGATTTTCTTCATTTCTTGCATGCAAAGCTGTCTATACCAACATAGATTTTTTAGGTTATTTCTTTTGTGATGAACCTATCTAAACTTTCTTCTTGATGAATGGAGCCTTTAAACTCTAGTCTTTATTGACTGACTCAAATGCACTTCTATAATACCAAGCTATGTGTCCAAAGTTTTTTCACTTGTAACATATTATGGCATCTTCATTAAATCCTGATAGAGGAGCAAAATATTTGTGGTTTTTTCTTGACTCTATATGAACTTCCTTCTCCTTATTTGTAAAATTGTTAGCCCTTTTTTGACATTCTATTTTCTTATGACCATATCCATTAAAATAAAAATAGTAACCATAAAAATATGATCTATTTATCTATCTCTAACTTGATTTCCTTTTATAGCTCTATTCCCTCCAACCTTCTTTGTTTGAGATGTCCTTTGTATTATTAACTTCTTCCCTTTTTATTTCTTCTTTTGTAAGAGCTTCATCATAGATATTTCCTTTTCTTTGTTTGTGAAAGTAGTGACCTCCTCTTTCTCTTTTTCAAACCCAATACCTATCTTAACTGACATTGATCTTTGATTTTCCAATATCTTATTCAACATTTTAGTGCTATTCTCAAATCTTGAATCATTGGTTGTTCTATCATTGATCACTTTATTTGTTTTCTTAATATCTACTTTTAGAGATGAAATTTCAATAACATAACTTTCACATTCTTTACTTACTATTTTCAATTATTCCATTATATCTTAATCATTATTCTTGGCTTCTTCAAAGTGTGCTTGTAGATCTTTAATTATTTCCTTTTACTCCTTTTCATTTTTCTTGATTTGGATATTTAATCTTTGATTTTTCTTTTCAAGAGATTTTAACTCTTCTAAGACACAAATGAGTTCTCCTTCCAAATTCAATTTGGCTTCATCTTTTTCTTCTTCTTGATCATTTGTACTTGTTAATACAGAGGCATCTTCATGTGTGTCCATGAATAGAATCTCTTCTTCTTATGAATCACTCACTCCACTATCTTCGACTGAGCTAGGATATTTAGAATACAAACTCTTCTTCTCAAATCCCTTCTTGAATTTACCTTTGAAATTCTTCTTCTATGTATACTTTCCTTCTTCATTTTCATCGTTACCCTTATTTGGGAATTTAGCTACAAAATGTCCAATCTTTCCATAATTAAAACATTTAAAAGGTAATTTTCCTTGATATTTACCTATGGCCTTTTTTGGCTTGTGAATGAAAAGAGCTTTGTTTTCATCTTCATCATCTCTAAAACTATCACTTGATTCTTGAATCTTAGCTTTCTCTTTCTTTAATGTCTTTAAAGTAGCTTATCTTTCTGAGGGTTTATCTTTTTCAATACACATCTCATATGCCATAATAATACCATGAAACTCATCAATCTTTAACTTGTCTAGATTCTTCATTTCTTCAATTGCCAAAACTTTTGCATCATATCTCAATGGTAGAGATCTCAAAAAAATTTGAACAATAGTTGATTATTCTAAATTTTCTCCAAGACCTTGAATTTGATTAACTATTTGATCAACCTGCAGAAGATAACTTGCTATATTTTCTTCTTCTTCCATCTTCAAACTCTCAAACTATCTTTTGAAAGTCTAAAGCTCAGCTTGCTAAGCCTTTCCATCACCTTTGTAAATATTCTCAAGTTTTACCCAAGTTTCATGAGTATATTTACATTACATAACTTTAAAAAAAATTGATTCATATAAACCACTTAAAATAGCATTTAAAGCTTTACCATTATTTTCACATGCCTTCATTTCTACCAAAGTAGGTACAAGTGTCTATGGCTCTTCATATTCCTCCACCACTACTTACCATATGTCAAATCCAAGGGCCATCAAATAAGTCTTCATCCTTATGCTCCATAAAACGTAATTCATCCCATCAAATAAAGGTTCCTTATTTGCAAAAATTCCTTCATGTGATTTAGCCATCATGCTTTCCTGATCTACCTTCAAGCTATAAAACTTTTTCAAATAGAACCTGCTCTGATACCAGTTATTAATCATGAAATATAATGAGAGGTGGGTGAATCAATATATTATATATATTTTTACTTAATCTAATTTCTTTTCTTTAACCACTTAATCATACATTAAAGATATCTAATAAAACTAAAATAATAATTTTCACCACACAAGAGAGAAAGAGAGACCATATTTTTTCATGGAAACCTAAAGTGGTAAAAACCATGGAAAATAATCTCAATTATATGAATGAGCACCAACTCAAAATAAAAAGTTCATAAGCACCAACTTGCAAGAGTACCAACCCCTTTGCTGAACACCAACATAGTAACTATTTGTGAGCATGAACCCATAGGAGCACCAACCCTTTAAAAATATTTGTGAGCACCAACCCATAGGAGCACCAACCCCTCTTGTGTATAAAACACAACTATCTCTCAATGTTGCTTACTCAACAAATGATAGAACTCTACAATATCTCCTACTTTTCTCTCTTAGAAATCAAATACAAACCATGCACTATCTTGCATATTCCAAATGGATTCTCAACCCTTTATTTATATCTTTCCAAATGACCTTTGGCATTCACCCTTTTTGACCCTTCAATCCTCATGGAAAATGGCACCAAAATTGCATGATCCTTCGTATCCTTGTATTATAAAAGTCATATGGTGACCCTTCATAAGAAAAATCATCCTTTCCTCTTTATTATTTGTCTTGGTGACTTTATATATTCCTCAAAGTGTCCCTTTATGTAAAAATGTGCCATACCTCTTTTGTCCTCACATGGTGACTCTTGGAATTCCTCAAGATGACTCTTCATGAGAAAATGCATCCCATTCCTCTTTCATCTTTTACCCTGTGACTCTTTGACTTCTCCATTGGCCATCTTTTGACTTATATGAAACTAAAAATATCTTCATTAATATTAAAAAAACATTAACACACATTATCCAAGATATGAATATTAAAAACACCATTAAATGCAATGGGGTGTTTATCACCAATAATGCTGGACCTTAAACATCAATGACAATATTTACAACAAAATATAAATATCTATTGGTCATATAATATGTATAGAAAATTTTTATGATTATATATCATCTAAGTATTGTACACTTGAAAAACTCAGACCTTGGTTTTTCCTCTTAGTTCTATACCTTTATGACTCCCATAGGTCTTGCATTTGCTCTGTCTTATTCCCCTTAGCCTATATCTCTTATGCTAACTAGTCTTATGTTGATGACCCATGTCTTCTATATTGCCTAAAATGTTTAAATGTACTTACCATTGATCTCTAAAATTTCTAAGCTTGTACCTACTTTACTACTCCTTGGACACTAACATATGTGGAAGATAATATTTTGACATTAGTGTCCTGAAGTCATCTAATTTAAAATACAAACATATCATAATGGTCAACCTAAGTGTTTAGTTTTATTTATTACTCCAAGGGGATTGATATAAATACAAGATCAATCCTCATTCATTCCTCACCTTGAAAAATACCAAAGAGACAAAGGAAACTTATCAAAATCACTCTATCAAGAATTTAATTAAACAAAGCATCAACATTTCCACACCAATTATGTGTAAAACACATCTGTAAGTATAAAGTACTATAGGAGAAACCCAAGAGATTGATTTTAAAATTTATAAGCTAGGTCACATTTTATTTTTTTTCACACATTGTATGATTCACACATAGTCCAACACATAGGGGATAACTACATGACTCTGAGGCCCTCTTATGAAGTATTGGGTATGTAGGCAATGACCTCTAAAAATAGGATATTTGGGGTTAGATAAACATTGTGTGCCCACTAACCCCTTTTTCCAAGGTCACTATGAAGATGACTAGAATTTTCCATTTCATAAAGAGTGACAGGACATGACCTAGACATGAATGCACTAGGTGGAGGTGAAGAAAAACCTAGAAGCATCTTGGTGGTCACATCCTTTTCTAATAGGCATTACGTATAAAACACTTAGGTTGAACCTATATAGTAATATCAACATAACCATCCTAGGATAACACTAGTGTCGATAGCTCCAAAACCATTAGATACAGAATTTGACTAATGTTCTAAAATCTCCTTCATACATGATTTCTACCTATTCCAGATCCAGAACTGCATTAGTGTCAAAACAAGATAAGTGCATTACTTCTTTGTCATTTCCATATCTAACATAGATTTACTTTTCATATTTAGAATATCTCAACATAATAAATTTGATGTATGCCTATATCTAAATTCAACAACTAATTGGCCTTATATAGATCCTATTATCACCCTTGTGCCATTTCATTTCTATATACCCATTTAATCAAATATAGGGTTAAAAATAAGATACCCTAGGTTATATTTTAGGGTTAAATATTTAGTGAACCTAACCTTCAAACATTAAACCCTAGGTTAATTATATTTTTATTATTTTATCTTAATTACTGAACTTTGCTATGAATTTTAGATTTTTCTTTTGTGAAGCAATGGAAAACATTAGTGAAAAAAATAATTCCAAATGGGAGATAAGGAAGCATTCATTACTCATACAAATAATAACAGATTAATGGATGATTTTTTAATATCATAAGAGATGAAATAAGTAAACAAGATAAAATAAATTTTGCCTCACATAATGATGGTGAATCCTTATAAGGTACTTTAACTGATACCACACCATCAATACACTTATATCTAGTGGTGTAATGGATTGTCTTTAAACCTTTATTTCATAAAATTACTATTGCTACATCTATCATGAAATTACCAAATTTTCCAACATAAATAGTAATTTCAATGCTTATTACTACTCAAAACATGTTTTTATTCCCTTAGATGACTACTTAACTTGCGAATATAAATTTCCTTGGGTATATAATTCAATCACTCTTTAAAATTTTAAATACCTTAGAGGAAAAGGTTAAAAACATTGAACAAAATTCTTTAAAATCCCCTCATGTTATAGATTCACAATATTTGTTTCATAAACCTCTTTCACTTAAGATATTTTTTCACGCTTTGCAAATTACATTTATTACACGTAAGCTCAAATTTTATGATGGAAAGGGTGATCCTAAACAACATCTTTAAACATTTTATGTGGCATCACTTAACTATGCTTTAAGGTGGTTCTAGGATTTACCTCTTCAATCCATGAGAGCATTCAAACCTCTTGCAAACGAATTTTTAGCACAATTTTCTTTTAATATTTCTAAAAAGGTTTTCCATGCTCCAATCTCCAAAATCAAACAAGGAACTAAAAAACCTATCAATGAATATATCTTATGATAATGTTAACCAAAATGATTGATAATATGCTAGATAAAGAATTTCAAAACATACTCAAGAAAAGATTGCTTGCTCCATTACATGATTCCATTTTTTTTAATACGTTAAAATCTTTTTATAACTTATGCCAAGTTGTATGTGACCATAAAATGAAGCTTATGTCTTAAAATATGCTCAAGTATGTAGAAATCACACCAACTACATCTACATCTAGTAAAAAATTCACAATTAAACCATGTTATAAGGTAAAACTTCTTGGGCCTAAGAAGGAAACAAAAACCATGGTTAATGTAGTTTTACATCAGCCTAGTTGTCTTATCTTATCTAATACATGAAGGAGATAGTTCTCCTATTTACATGAGTTCCCAGAATCATTACTCCCGTTCTTAATTTAGTTTTAACTTATATGTATCCCTCATCTTATTGAGGTTAATATGAGTTGACCTCTACCCAAAGGATATGAAGTGAATGCCTCATATGAATATCATCAAGGACTAAGGAATTTTAAAAGTTAATGATTTATCTTGAAGCAAAAGATCCAATATCTTATTGATGATAAAAATATTAATTTTGAGGATCCTCTAAAGGAATCAGGTTGACAACCTTGTGATCACCATAAATATAAAATACTTAACAATACTTTGTAAGACCATTATAAGAAGGAAGAAAAATTAAAATTGACATATAACACACATCGTCCACCACATTATGGACACCCAATAGATGGAATTATTAGTAATTACACATGACATATACCTCTTATGATTTAAAGACCTATTTCCTTTGATGAAAATGAAATTAAGGATGATGACTCTAATCAAGATTCCATATTCATTAAATCATAACATGATAAACACCCCATACATAGTTTTATTATTAATAATGGTGAAATAGGAAATGTTTGTACCATGATGTTACTTACACACTTGGGTTATACTCATAATTATTTACATCCTTATACTAGACGAGTAAGAGCATTTGATGGGACCTCTCAGAAGGTTCTTGGTGAGATTGAATTACCTTTATAGGTTAGTCTTTGCACATGTGGTTACTAAATTTTCACTTATCCCTTCCACATGCATCTTTGATATGTTATTTGGAAGACCTTGTATAACATTATTTGAGAAGTATAATTTATAGTGCATGGGCATGTTAGATACATTCATACCAATTAAGTAATTATAGATTCCATGATTCCATACAAGAATATTCTTGAATAAGAGAAACATATACCTAGATAATTAGTTATCAATATTACTAAGGCTTACTAACCTTAAAATGGTAAGTAATAGGAAATCCCATTTAATAGGTGGTCAATACTTAAGAGACCATTACATTAGAGACATATAGTGTATTCCATAGAATTCACATCTACTATGCACCATGTTCAAATATCTAGAGCACCTCAAAATTTACATATTATTTTTATGGAAAATAAACAAACAAACACTCAATTATGGGTTCCAAGAACACAAAATCATGTTACTCCTACTATTACTTCATGACCATAGAGTCTTATTTTACATATTTAGGGCACTATTGATACCATAGTTCTAGATATTGGACCTCTGCATGCTTCTTGGTAACATAAATGGGTTATTATACCATGTTTTAATGGGGATCCATTTATGACCATCCATTGGATGGAATTATAGGATGATCTTTCCTCAAATATTCCAAAAATACAAAAAAAAAAAAGGTTCAAAAATCAGAAAATCTTTTTTGGAACCTACATGTTTCTATTGGATCCTTTACATCTATGTGTTAGTTCGATGCTGATAGATGACATATTCAGTTACTCCTACATAAACTTATGTGTCACACTTATACTTTAGTGTGATATAGGCATACATAGATACATGATTTATTTATATTTTATATGTTAGGATTTCACTATAATCATGTCATATAGACATTGGGGCATCTACTTCCTTCATATTAATACACATAGGCTATATGGTTTGATGATCATATTGACCTTTTTTAGTCACCATGGAGGAATAACATCTAATTTCCATTTAATTCTTTTGATTGACAATAGATTTTCAAGTCTTAGTTGATTTTAGCAAAGGTTACTAATACATCAAAACATGCTAAGGATGATGATATTTACTCAAGTGCACAAGATAGTTCAACGAATTCATATTAAATAATAAAAATAGAAGTATAACGAGATGAATTATCTTGTGTTATATAGGAATTAGGATTAACCAGTAATTCATTAAGTTTTATAGAGAATTTGGAGTGTATTATAAATAATAAAGCCAAACATTAAACATGATAACACACACAAGGAAAAAAATAAGAAATATAATAAGTAACCATAACCAAATAGTCTAATTGATCTCAACAAAGTTCTAACTTATTATTCATACAAGCATACATATATATAGTCATTTACCACCTCTAAATTTTCACATCATTCTCATACTTTGGTGCCAAAATATGAGTCTATTCAACTTATATCTACTATAATTCATGGAGGATAAGATAAAATATACATATAAGTAATAATTACATACATAATGCATGAATATCTGAAGAATATCCGGCACATTACTATACAATTTTTTCTCCCAACACTTTCCTAAACTTAAAATGTTATCTCATCCTAAGACAATGTCACATGATCATTTGAATGTGCACATAGGGTAGAAGATAAAGAAATGGTTAGAACAGTAAGATTAATAATAATAACTCAAGGCACCATTTATAGTTTTCACCTCTTACACACTACTTATCTTCCCTTTTAGGTTTTCAACTAAGTAGCATACCAACCTATCACCCTTTCATATTTTCAATAGGTTGGTGTAACTATGTGGTTGCCATTTATAGGTATTAAACCATATTGGCCCTACTTATCTCATTAGTCATCCCCAATATAAAATTGTTTACAAAATTTCATAAATTTGTGCCTTGTATAATACTTAGATTAAAGGAGGTGGCATTGGTGCAGATGATGACTAGAAAAAATGAACCTTGGCACTAAACTATGCACCCTTGCATTATGTAATGACTTTATAAGCTCAAATGGTAGTTTTTAGACTAAAACATTGAGAATATGGGTAACTACATTATACAATATAGATAGGTTAGTCTTATAAGTATGCCAATCAATCATCACTTCTTGGACCATGTGCAATAGGATGTGCATTGGTACATGACATATGATGATTTATTTCAAGTTTGAGTCATTTTTAATGCTCATGGTTGCCTTCATATTGTTAACCCTCATCTATATTTCTCCACTTAGCTATTCTAATTTATCTACATGACATTCAACCTAGAGACAAATGAACTATGCCAAAACTCACTCTACCAGTCAAGAAGTCTATCTTTCACGTTTTCCTTGGTATTGAGTGAGTCTTGGAAAGCTCTATAATTCTCATCCACTAATGTGGTTTGAATATCCACGGTTGCCTTTATGGTTTTATTTATAGTAAAATCTAATCTAGAACTACTAAGATCATTATTAATGTGATAATTCTAGTCCAATAGACTTCATGTGATGTTGTGTGCTTACGGGGCTATAATATCTAGCATGATTCGGTACTCCTCTAGCAAGGCTATTAAATAAGTAACCTAAGTCTTCATGCTCTATCCCAATGTACCAACTATGTGGAGTTACTAAGTTGTGTACTATTTTGTAGTAATCTTAGAGACTAACATCTTGATTATGTGCTAGTCAGACATAACTTGGTCCTCAATTATTCAAGTGATCAACTCTGATAAGGTGTCCTGAATCATATTTTCAAATTTATGTAGGTGAGTCTTTAGTTACACATTATCTACCCTAAATTGATCTTGTTTTTGTACCAATGATGTGGCCTTCTACATAATGCATTCCTCAAAATCTATTGTGCCCTCCAACTATTTATTTAATGGAAGCTGAGAGACATCCAAAGAAGCCTCATAATAAATTAGAAGTGTAACTAATGTGATTGCAAACGTTGAGAGATATAATCATGGCATTATGGCTAGTGGGAGTGAGATAGTGGTGTGTTGAGCACCAAATATTAGAACATCCCAAATCTAGACACCTCTTAATGGAATATCAGGTAGCTATGGACCTATCAGAGCTACAATTATTTCTTATTATTATGTTAGTTAGTTTGGTTGGATGTGAGTTTGTGTTGGTACTTGTTTTACTATGTTGTGGCATTTATTACTAGCTTGAGTTATTACACAACATCTTTAGCCTTCTTGCATTTTATTCCTCCTACTTTTTCTTCTTGAGCTCTTCTTTTTTATCTTGTAGACTTTCTTATTCCCCCTGGGACTTCAACTTCTTTGCCCATTCTTCATCTTACTCTTTTTTCTTCTTCTCTTATTCTTTTTTCTTCTTATGCTCTATCAGGTCCATAGCCTTATCTTGCTCTTATGTCACCTAGGCCTATGTTTATGATTTTTCATGAATTTGTTATTGATGTAGGGCTTGGTATTATTCCACCTTTTTCCTTATAGCTTCTTATACTTTTGGTTTTATATAATTTATAGATTCCATAGCCTATTCTGTTTGAGCCACTATATCCTATTTTATCCTCTTTTTCCTCTACCTTCACTTTGGTAATAATTTCATCTTCTTTATCCTTCCTTTCTAATTTCTCTTTCACTTTCTAGGCTACATCATCTGCTTCATGTTCCTTCTTGGCCACATCCTGGCCTTTTGTATATTAGCCTCTCCTTGGCTATTTATGTGGGCTTAGATTATTTGGCTTAATAAGTGGCTTACTATTACTATACTTGGTCTTTCTATCTATTCTTCTCCTCCTTCCTTATGCATTGTTTTGTTATGCAAGCATATTCTTCCCTTGAGCCTTATTTTTCCTATTTTGATATCTTCAACCTTTGGGGCTGAGGGTGATAATAGTGAATCAATCAATCACACTTTTGAGCTAGAAACTTTCTTTTTCCTTTTAAGCATGACCAATTTGTATTTTGGTGGTGGTGCAGTAGATACAGGGATAGGTTGTGCTTCTTGCATAGTGGTTGGTTAGCCAAAGGTACACTCTTCTAGTGTAGGGGAGACCCTAGACTCTCAAATTATTTAAGGTCTTCAAATAAGTGTTTCAAGTGGAATTTCTAAAAGGAGTGAAAATATGTACTTGATTATGAATGTTAGTGTAGGTTGAGGCTAGAATAAATCAATCTTGTGTTATAGCTACTCCACTTCTTCTCAAACTATGTTAACAATAATAGAAGGTGGGCAAGATGGGAGATCCACCCATAACATCAAGGGAGCCTATTTTTGCACTTGAACCATGTGCACAACCTTCTAAAATAAAAATTCCTTCTCTTCCTTGTCATAAAAATACCCAACCATATCTGCCATCATGACCTAGTAGACTTCTTACTCATCTATGACTATCTATAAAAGGTTGCATGAGATCATAATTTGAGGCACCTTTAGATCATCTATCTAGGTGGTTATGATATGTGTTTTGAATTTTAAGGGAGGGGATGCCAAATGATATTCTACTTTGCACTTTCCCTTCTACTAATATGACTTGGTAGCTTCTTCTAGTTATTGCACTAAAAGAATTGTTATGCCAAGTGGTATGGTCTGCAGTGAAGTCAGATACCTACCTATGAATTTTTTTTGTTTTACCACTTAGGCCTATGCCATGTCCATTTTTACAAACAACAAAAGCAATGCAAAGGGTGACTATGTTAACTCATAGATGTTGAAGAACATACCATGTGGCAGCAAGGTGATAGATGCATGATGAACCATATATTGAATGGCATAGGGTGACACTCAGGGATGTGCTACAATAAAATTTTGACATTAATCCTACCAAGATTTTAAATTTCCCTCATATGTTATGGATCCATGATCCTACATCCATATGATATTCTAAAGTTGTTGTGTTGGACAATAGTCTATGTTAGGGTGTACTTCACCCTTGTGTGACTTCTATTACATGAATTAGAGTAGGAAGATGAGGAGTTGGTATTGGAATATCTACTTGGGAGAGGTTAGACACTTCTCAATATTAGTGAGTAATTCCTAGATAAAGTATTCTAGCCAATTAAATTGATCATTTTTATGGATCACCTAGTGGGTGATGTTCATGATGCCTTTCATTATTTGCTTTAAAAACTTGGTCATCTACCAAAATATCTTGGTGATGTACTCAAAAAGGATGTGCACTAGCTCATCTAGGATTTCATAAACTGGAATCCTTCCATTACTCTACACATATAAAGCCCAAATTTATTGTAGAATAGGGGGTGTTTCCATCTTGTAGGGAGATATGAAGTCTCCTCATGCAAGGATGTCCAAATCATAGGCTATGGCTTGTGTATTAATTATAATGGTGATGTCCAAGTCCAAATATATGTTACTATCATTATATCATGCTAATAATAATTATATGATCTCCCCTAGATTACCAAAGGTAAGAATTCACAATAGGCACTCAACATCTATGTTATGGAATTGGCAGGGAATTGTGAGAGCAAGTAATTATGTAGTGTCAAAATAACTTTTGTTATTCTTATTGGAAGTAATTAAATTTTTCTTGGTCATTGAACTTTGTTTTCCTAAGAGCCATGTTGACATACATAGCCAGTTTTTAAGCATCTATAAGAGCCCTGATGAGTTACAAAGTATCTATATCTATGTGAATAGAAGGAATTATAATGATTTATACTCTTTATGTAAGAAAATAGCTTGGCTCATTTCAATTGTAGGTCATAAAAAATATGTACAAGGATGAATTACTGATATGGTATTCAAACTTAACTATTATATAATTCATGCTTATTGGATTCCAAATCAATATCGCACTTAGCTATCCAATCATCTTGAATGTAATGGTGGATATGGAAAATATTTATCTAATCTATAAATTAAAGTAGTTAGTCATTGGCACATGTGTGTATTTATACCATTATTGTCTTTGGTGTCCATACAGGGGGTATGAGTTGACAATGTTGATAAGATACAAATTTATTGAATATCACATTAATCAACCCTCAAATCTAGAATTTAATTATATTATATGAGAATTATCTAGTGGATATATTGTTTATGGGACATTTATGTACCTTTCTTAGATTTAATGTATTATATTCACTCCTCTTGGACTTTCACATTCATACATGTGGATATTTTTATGCATGGTTGGCACATGCAATGATTGGTATTTTGATTTTGAAATATTATTAAGAATATCATCTATAAATAAACACAAATATAAAAGAAACACATATAAAACATGCAAAAATATGGAAATCCTAATCTACTTGGTGATACTCACCACCCACTTGATTTTTATAATGAGATCAATCAACTACTGATGACAGGGCTTAAGCCTAAAACCATTTACCCAACTTGTTAAAATAGTTTCTTGAAGATATATTGATACCATGGTTTTCTTATGCATTAGGTCATTTATAATATAGGTTCCTTTCCATCATATCTATAACTTGGCTAGGAATGTTTTAAATTGACTATCATACAATACGACAAGTTGATATTTATGAAATTATTTGTGGCACAAATTCCTATCATGTCATTATTTCTAGCTCTGCTTATGAACTTGCTACATCCATGTTACTCTACATCTATATTCATCCATCTTATTTAGTTCAAATAGTATATTAGTTAGAGAGCTATAATCCCCTAATCACATGACCATGGAAATACACATACTAGGCACTAGGGATTCCATCAGGATGACTGCTTCAAAACCATACACCAAATGAAATGGTGTAAACCCTTTGTTTCTCTTGTAGTGCATGTGATAGGCCCACAAAATGACAAGAATATGATATTTCTAGTTATTCCTCTTAATGTCATAGATTTTTTTTACCTTTTACCCAACACTTTGTTAGATGCTTCACCTTGGCCATTAGCATGTGGATGATATACAATGCTTTTGTGATGAGAAATCATAAATGCCTTAGTCAAAGCCTTGATGGTGTTGTTAAAAAAGTTCATTCTTCTATCATTGACTAACTTTATAGGACATCCAAACCTTATAATGATATTCTCATAAAGAATCTTTACTACATATTTCACACCATATCTAGGTATCACAATAGCTTCAACCCACATAGTAAAATAGTCCATCATAGTGATGATATACCTTGATTTATTGTGTTTTCTCAATGGATTGTTAGGCAATATAAAGTTAATGCCCCATTTTTTGAAAGACTACTCAACTAATAGAGGCTAAAAAGGCATTTCTGTTTCTACACGATATTCGCTTTCACATTCAAAGGAGAAATGAGAAACTAAGAGATGGTGTAGGGTTAGAAGATACTCGGATGAAGTCGTGCTCACCGAAATCAGACGTTGGAAGGTACTCCTCTTTGGCTATGGAGGAATGACACCTGCAAAGAAAAAGAGACTAAAACACGAAAAATGTTAGATGAGGAGATGGTGGGTTGTCAAGCAAAAGCTTGATCCCTGAAGTATGAAGACTTCCTTCAGGGATATCAACCTACTGATTAAAAATAGAATATTTGATAGAAACAAAAATAGTGAAAGACAGGATGAAAGAAATAAAAGACAATAAGTAAAATGTGTACCTGATATGTAGAAAATTGCTCTACACAGTCATTGGTGTCGGTCTCTGTGCTGGCGTCGGTCAAGGAAGGGTGCCGACGTCGGTTAAAGTGCCAATGTCGATAGGGGTAATGACCGGCATCGATCGGGGCAGTAATTTTTAGACGGGGTCTGGTTAGGTCTGGACAGGGTTTTAGGATTGCAGAATACTCTAGAGTTTCGTATGAGGGTTAGGGAGCCAGTTTGTGAGTTAGAGGAATTATTTGGGGGTTTGTGTAGAAATCTAGGTAGAGTTACAGATTGTATACTCTGGAAAGGGTGGATAGAGGTGATATGGGAGGAAGTCAAGTCGGGTCTGTAATCTGAATCTAAATCAGGGTGGTGATATCAATTAAAAACAATAACCAGAGAATAAAATAAAAGCATAGAACAAATGCTTACCTGTTACATGCTGAAGATAGAGTAGGAGACATAATTGATGTTGTTGGTGTGTTGCAAAAGTTTGATGTAGCAGACCTCCAGTGAGATGACTGAAGCAGAATACCTATACTAGAGAGAGAATACGAGATTTGATTACAAATTGATTGAATGCAAAAATTGGCTGATCCTCCTAAAGGTCGAATGAAAGAATGTTTTGAAAGAAGGTCCGATAACCGATCGAGAAACTGATTGGCAACTGAATAATGAATAATGGATAATGGATAATGGATCCTTCATTCAGGTTGAGAACGTAGTATTAAGGATAACTGATGTCAGCATGACTACCGATGTCGACTGAGTAGTGACCAACGTCGGTGACATTGGCCGAGTAGTGACCGACGTCGGTAGATGCAAAATGGGGACAGAGGCTAATTTTAGCTTTTTGCTCATTTTTACATGCTACCAGGGTCAAGGCTCATGGGAAAATGGTCGACAGGGGTTAAATAGGTGTGGGAGAATAAAATGGGGGTTAAGGGGAGGACGACAAGGGTTAGACACAATTTTGATGTCTACATTTGCCCCTTTTTGTCTTGTTGGTTGTTTTGGATGAACTGCAAGACAAAAATAGGAGTTAGTTGCCCCAAGTATGGGATGAGGTGTTCCCCCCTCAAAGCGGGAGTCGGGGGAAGGGAACCAGAGATCGAGTGTCAATTTGACAGAGAGAAGAGAGGGTCAAGAATGAGTGTGAACGCTGTAAAGGGCAAGATTACACGTATACCACACCACACGGTAGGCAGGTCAAATTGTCATGGTCAATGGGTCGAGGAGTGCTAGAATCAAAATAATTAGGCCCCATCATGTAGTCATAGCTGATTGGGTCATTCGGTCTAAGTTGTAACTCCAATGGGTCATCGTGTTCCAAGTATCCTAGGTGTAGAAAGTGCTCCTAGAAAACATGAAAAAGCACAAGCATGAGGGATCAACATGCTTGCGATCTGATACTCATGAGGGTCAGGTGACAATTGGCCAACTAGGTGTGAGGCAGCAAAAGCAATCAAAACAACCAAGGTAGAGTTGTCTCGAAAGGGGTAAGAGGAGATAGTTATGATCTCCAAGGTCAGGCGATCGATGGATGAAGGCAAAAGTGAACACAAGGGTGCTTCAGGGGGCAAAGATCAACTAGTCGAGAAAACTAACTGATGGGGGGCATGATTAGGGGGCAATGGGATGAAAAAGGAGGTTTGAGAGCCGCCGACATTGGCATAAATCAGCCGATGTTGGTGCCCTAGGGCACGTTGATGCCAACATTGGCAGCCTGCCAAATCTGACAAAACTAGATTGGCAGCCCACCAAAAGTCATTTTTGATTGTGCTAAAGTGAAAAAAGGAGCTCTGGAGTGATTGGGTGAATAAGTCTTGAAGTTGACTGGTGCAGTAGTGTGAGGTGGTATGGCAAGATTGGGTGAGAAAGGGAGTGGAGAGAGACAGACAGACACAGATTGTGTCTTTTTGTATAAAATATTTTTGATATATATATATATATATATATATATATATATATATATATATGATGAGATGACTTTGATTATGGACATGAGTTATGGAAAAAATGTTATTATGGATGTATTTATTGGCATTTTGATTTGATGCATGTGGATATTATGTTGTATGTTTATGATGTGTATGTGATGATGAATATGTTTATGAAATGGTTATATGATGATGTTTATTGATTGTTGATGATAGATTATATGAGGATGACTTTAGATTAGATGATGATGGATGTGATATTTAATATTTAACTTGTAGATTAGGAAATGTGGATATTTAATGAGTTATGATGGATGATATTTATGACTAATGACTTATGATGTTATGATGAAAATGAGAGTATGCTAATGATTATGAGAATTGGTGATTGACTGTGTTATGATTGATAGGTGACGAGCAAATGAGATGAGAGAAAGTGATGAAGAGGATGGCTGAGCTAACCCTAGAAGACCCCATGTCAACTAGGTGCTGCCTACATAGCCCTTGTCTTAAGGGCCTCAGGCCAATGTAGTTCTCCCAAAGAGGGAGGAAGAGTCAAAGTGGTTGATTACTTGTGGTCTAGGTCAAGTCACAGGTTCGAAGAGGATAGGGTTTGTCCATCGAGTAGATGAACAAATGAGGGTGGTCGAGCTAACCCCAGAAGACAGTTGTGTCATCTAAGTGCTGCCTACATAGCCCTGATTGGAAGGGGCCTCAGACCAATGTAGTTTAGGCTAGGAGACAAAGATGTTGAGAGTTGGTCTTGGTTAGGAGAATAGTCTAGCACGTCCATATGTTTGAGGGAACATGCTTGAAATGATGAAAAAAAGTCAAAGGTTGTTCGCCCTTAATAATTGTCCACATTAAGTGATGGACATATGCTAAAAATGAAGTGAGTCTATTTATTTAGCAAGTAATTATTTATGCTAAACATAAATTGAGTAGTCGAGAGTTTCCATGTACATTGGTTTCCATAGAAACTAGTGTGAATAGGTTAGGTGAGTGGTTTGAGCTGAGTGTGACAAATGATATAATGTGACAAAAGTGTAAAAAAAAGGTAAAAAGCATAATCGTCCTCTCATTGACAAGGACCAAAATGGCAGCATAGATAGGGGTTGTTATAACTAAGAGCCCCATTCATGTAATACATCATTGACCAGATGTTGTGTTAGAACAGTAATCAAATCACTTTGACATTAAAGTGAGCTCGAAGTCCCTTGAGCAGGTGTTAGGATAGGAGGAAATAGGGTAACCCATTTTAAAAGTAGAGATAACCTTGCCCCTTTTTATAGGAGACCCTGAGACAACTAAGTCAAGTCCATGACTCATTTTTTTTTGGCACAGACTGATCAATGCAGGAAGCCTATATAGAGATGTCATTGTGCTTGGTGGTCAGTTGTGAAACTAATTGATGCGAGAAGCTTCTAAGATAGTGTTGTTTATTGCCAGATTAGTCATAGCCATCCTTCGAGGGAGTGGTCTAGAATTTTTACTTAATATAAGGGTTTTTGAATAGCTATCCTTCAAGGGAGCAGTCTATTAGCTACAGTAATGATAGTATAGCTGTCTTTTGAGGGAGCAGTCTGGCTTTTTAATTTGATATTGATATGGTGACCGTGGATATTTGACATCTTGATTTATTTTTGATAAAAATTTGAGTCATGGACAAGACAATGGAAGTTCAAAGGCCCCCTTTTATTAGGACAAAGCATCCATACTATATAAAAGGGTTATAGAGGAATTGTTAAGAGGAATAGGGATGAAATGAATTAGGACTAAGAGGATGGGGATTGCTCAAGGGATGAGCTCAAGTTAAATGTCATGTGAATGAGTACTCGACTAGCAGTAGAATGGTCACAGATGCAACGCATTAAGAGGCTTAGGTTCTGGCCATCCATCAAGAGAGGATAGACAATAAGTCCCTGATCCATACTTCTATGTGATGATGAAAGGTCTTAGCCAATTAGGGGCAAAATTGCTTCATTTACTTCACTCCATATTAGTCACATGTTGATTCTCTTTGAGGACAAGGTCTCTGATATTAAAATCTCATTCTCATAGATTTTTGTCATAGGCTCGCTTGATGCAATTTTGATAGACATGGAGATGATTAAGGGTAACAAGATGGCACTCGTCAAGTAACTTAAGTTGAGCTAAGAAATCTTGATGAAAGTCATCATTGGAAAGGATGTCATGTAGAGAAATGTGGAGAGACAGGATCTGTACTTTGAGAGGTAAGACAGCCTCTGTTCCGTACACGAGAGAGAAAGGGGTAGCACCCATAAAGGTTCAGATGCTAGTGCAGTAGACCCACAAAGTGAAGGGAATGTGAATGTTCCAGTCCCTTCTTGTGTCGTTGACCACCTTCATGAGAATTTTAGTGAGAATTTTGTTGGAAGCCTCGGCCTGCCCATTTGCTTGTGGGTAGTAAGGCGAAGAGAAACTGAGCTTGATGCCAAATGAGTCGCATAGCTTTTAGACAGTTTTGTTTTTGAAGGACTTGCCATTGTCGGTGATGATCTTATGAGGGACACCAAAATGATAGATGATATGGGTGCTAATGAAGTCGATGATCTTGTTAGCTTTTGTGGAGATGAGAGGAATGGCTTCTACCCACTTGGTGAAATATTCAGTGGCTGTGACGATGGATTGATGATGAAGAGATGAGTGGGGGTTAATCTCACCGATGAGATCTAAACCCCACTGAGAAAAAGGCTAGAAATCTTGAGGAATTTGTAAGGCATGGCTAGGGAGATGAAGCAAGTTAGAGTGCTGTTGACATTTGATGCAACCCCAGACATAGTTGCTACAGTCTTGATGAAGGGTAGGCCAATAATAGCCCAAATGAAGGATGCGCTTGGCAACCGAATTCCCACTAAAATGTCCACCACAAATCCCATCATGGACTTGCTTAATGGCCTGAGATGCTTCAATGGAAGTGAGACAGCGAAGAAGGAGGCTGTCGAAGCCTCGCTTATAGAGAAGACCCCCTAGCTTGGTATAGTGAGTGGTACGCTTGATAAAAGCTCACTGTGCATTGCTAGAGAGGTTGGGAGGAATGACAGAAAAAAATAAGAAGTCCACAAGTTGCTTATACCAATCATCTCATGGGCTAGAGTATATAGTGTTGACATGATTAATGTTAGGAGAAATATATGAAGGTAATGGCACATGATGCACTGTGACAAAAAATTTGGATGCAGATGAGGAAGATGGGATATGCGAAGTGAGAGAAGCCATGGTGTCAAAAAACTTATTCGTGGATCAAGGAACAGTCTGTAGGAGGTAATGGTTGAAAGATGCAAGGAGAATGTCAGTACGGTTTTTGTACCTTTGCAAAATTTCATTTTTATAGAGGTATGAATCATTGACCTGATTGACGATGAGCTTCAAGTCATCGAAGATATTGATGGACTTGATGCTGAGAGAGAGGGCAGTCCGAAGTCCCAAAATTAAGGCCTCATACTTGGCCATATTATTGGTACAATCAAAGTCGAGCTTAAAAGATAGAGGTATGGGCTCCCCTTCTAGTGGGATGAGAATGACACTGGCACCTCCACTGAGTTGACATTTGGAGCCATCAAAGAACATGGTCATCTGATAGATGGTGTCATCGACGGAAAGCGTGGTGATAGATTCGTCAGGAAACTCACACTATTGAGGTTTATTGTGAGGAAGAGGGGCATATGCTAGTTGGTCAGCGATGGTTTGCCCCTTGATAGATTTCTGTTGGATGAATTTGAGGTCAAACTCAATAAGCAGCATGAGCCACCAAGCCATACATTGATTCTGATATGGATTAGAGTGCATATACTTGAGAGAGTCAGTGTGGGTGATGACAAAGGTCTTGTGGTTAAGAAGATAATGGCAGAGCTTGGTAGAAGCAAAGACTAATGCCAAATAGAGTTTCTCAGTATGGGTGTACTGAGTTTCATAGTCAACCAATGCTTGGCTGATATAATAGACTACTTATTCATGGTGATGCTCATCTTGATGTGCAATCATGGCACCCAATGAATGATTAGTGGCTGAGATATAAAGGTAGAAGGGTCGGTCATCTTTAGGTGGAATGAGGACTGGTGGAGAGACCAGATAGCATTTAAGGGCTTCAAAAGCCTCTTGACAATCCTTATCCCATGTAAAGGAGATGTCCTTCTTAAGGAGATGATGAAAAGGTTGGCAGCAGTCAAAAAGCTGCTAGATGAAATGGTGAATGGACTGGAGCTTCCCTTGCAAACTACAAAGCTGCTTGAGATTGGTTGGGGGTGGCATTTCGAGGATAATGTGAATCTTGGTGGGATCTATCTCGATGCCATGGAAAGAAATGATGAAGCTGAGAAGCCTACCGAGAGGACCCCAAAGACACATTTCTTGGGGTTAAGGCAAACATTGTATTGAAGAAGACGAGATAAGATGATCTTGAGAATGGTCAGATGGTCATGATGAAGCTTGGACTTGCCTAGTAGGTCATCCACATAGTCCTCCATGATTTTGTGGAAGAGATCATGGAAAATGTAGGTCATGGCATGCTGATAACTAGCACCTACATTCTTCAAGCCAAAAGGCATGACTCGATAGCAGAAAGTCCCCCATGGGGTAATGAAAGTGGTCTTGTGTTGATCTTCCAAAGCAATCAAGATTTGATTGTATCCTAAAAACCCATCCATGAGAGATAGCATCTCACGGCCGGATATGAGATCAACAAGCTAGTTAATGTTAGGAAGAGGAAAGTCATCTTTGGGATAGGCTAGGTTAAGGTTGCGATAGTCTGTGTAGATTTGGATCCCCCCAGTCACCTTGGTGACTGGGCCGATGTTAGAGACCCACTACAGATAATCGATGGGCTGGATGAAGGAGACAGAAAAGAGGCACTAAAGCTCCTCTTTGACAAGGAGGGTAATGCGAGGATGCATCTTTCAAAGCTTTTGCCTGACAGGCTTAGCCTCTATTTTGGTGACAATGTTATGGGTAGTGATGGTAGGGTCAATGCCAGGCATGTCACTGTAAGTCCAGGCAAAGGCCTTGCTATGGTCAGAGAGGAACTGGGTATAGTCAAGCTGCTCCTGAGTGTCTAAAGATTGGCCAATCTTTAAGACATAAGGAACATTGAAAGAAGGAATGTTGATGTTAATGGTTGATTCATTTAACATAACCTGTGTCTTAGAAGGGAGGGAGCACTGGATGAAAGAGTCGTTGGAACCCATGTAAGAAAGAACGACGTCATCGTCAACATAGTGGACAATGTGAATGGTCACCAACTCATCTTCTATCATGCTAGGAAAAATGAGAGGAAGAGACCTGGACACCCCATTAAGCTGATAAGTTAGGGGTTCTAGGCGGATGGTGTTTATGTAAAAAAAACTAAGAGGAATGGAAACCACTGACTCCATAGGTGGAGGAAGAATGGGCGAGTGTGGAGGAGATTGGTCAATGGTTACTTTAGGACAAAGGTCTGTAGAGTCCCGAGTGGGGTCGTGATATCCTAGGCCATATCATTTCTTGGCATCATCATTGTTGAGCGGCTCAATAGGCTGATGGGAGCCCTGCTCATAGCATCCAAAACCAAAATCCTTCCATGCACACCTATAAAGGTAAGTGTGTGCAAAGGTGGGGTTGCCAAGAAATGAGAAGTCTGATGTGAAAGGTTGAGGTGAAGAAAGAGGATTGCCATCAGTAGGAGCTTGATCAAGCCCCCCATAGACAAGGTTGGTTCAGAGCTGAGGAGGACCATAAGGCATGATCATCCTGATCCGATGGTCATAACTAGGGCTGTGATGAAGGCGTCCATACTCTTGTGGAGTTTGGAACATGTCTAAGGCCAGCAAGCAATAATCCCCTAATGAAAGTCTTTAGAATATGTCTTTCATGGGGTCTTTGGTCGTCACTTGAAGGGGAGGTGTAAGGGTGACTGCCTGTTGCAAACTGGTCGAAGCTTTTACGGATGGAGGCAGTGTCAGGATTGATGGCTTGATAAGAATGAAGATGTCATTTGGATGGTAGGTGGTGTTACAATTTTTGAAGGGTGAAGGGTTAATGGGAATGGTGTGGACATGCCCATTGTGCTCAAATTTCACACAATGGTGTAAGGTGGAGGGGACACAGGCCATGGCACGGATCCAGGGTCGACCCAGCAACATGTTATATTGAAACTCTCCTTTGATGATATAGAAGAGCTCTGGGACTATGCGTGGACCAATGCAGATGTGAAGGATGACTGTGTAATGGTCATGGTAGTGGTATCATTAAAGGAGTGTAAGATTGTGTCAATTTTAGAGACGTAATTCTTGGGAAGAGCCAATTGATCAAAGGCATGGGTGGAGATAATATTGATGCTGGTGCCTCTATCGATCATAATGCATTTAATGGGTGTCTGATCAACATAGGTAGTGATGAAGAGGGTGGCATCCTGATCTTCCGTGTTGGATGTGGGAATCTCAGAGTCACTGAATGTGATGGAGGCAACAGGGGCTAAAGAGTGGACAAGGGCAGCAAGTGGTTGGGGGTCCTCAGGTTGGACCTCTGCTACCTGTAGGGCTCTGATGAGGGCTTGATGATGTTGAGGTGAGGTTTGGATGAGGTCATAGAGAGACATCTTCACAGGCGTCTGGTGAAGCTATTTCAACATGGAGTCATGGATTGGTCTAGAAGAAGAAGAAGAAGAGGAGGGTTGAGACGTGCCAAGGATAGAAATTTTAGGCTTTGGTGCTAGAGGTGGATTGACGAAAGGGTAGGTCCAAGGAATGGTGGCTTTTTCTTTCACCTTATCTTTTTGTGACCTAGTGGTTATGTGAATGGCATTGATTTCAAAGATAGGAGGTGAAGGAGAAAAGGGGTCGTATCCTGTTGATGAGATGTTGATGGGTTTGAAGAGGTTAGAGGGTTATGAGAAGGAGTCAGGGGTCGGTTGAGAGTGTCCTCAAAGAGAAGAGTGTCTTTCTCCAGATAGCAATGAATGATGGCCTTGAGGGAATGACAAGTCTTGGTATTGTGTCCTGGCGTATGATGGTATAAGCAAATCTTCATGTCATCAAACCAGGAGGGCTTAGACCTGAGGGGTTGGAAAGGCCTGATGGGTGGAAGGGTTATGCTGGAAGTCTAAAAAATTTGATGTAATATCAGAGAGTATGAGCCCTCTAAAGGATTCGTGCTCGATGATGTGTGCAATACTAGTGACTTTTGCTTGGGCAGAGTCAGAGGAGGCTTTCATACCACCTTTTGGGTTGATGGTACGGTGACAGGTGGAGATGGCACTTTGTTCATGGGAGGTACCACCTTTTTAAGAGAGGGTATACTGGAGGTAGGCAAAGAAAGCAAAGGAGGCAACTGGTTTTGATTAAAGGTCAGAGTGGGAAGGACTCTGGTCAGGGTCGAAGGATGGGGGCCCAAAATGGAGGGCAATGGTGACAGAGGAGGAGGCATTCACCTCTATGGTTTAGCAGTCTTTTGTGACTTGGGTTGAAGACTATTATTGGTCGAGGTTTGGTCTAGGTCAACCTTCACTTGTAGATGAGTGAGGGTAGAGACAGGGCAAATGCCAAGTGACTTGATAGGTTTAGATGGGGTAGATGCATGTTTTGGTTTTGATGGGGTCGATTGAGGTTTAGAAATAGGAGTCTAGTTTTTGTTAAGGATCTTGGGAGATTTCACCATGGGAGGATTGGCTACATGAGACGAGAGGGCACGGGCATGCTGAAGAGCTTTGAGACACTCCCACAATACCTGATGTTTCACTTTCCTTGAAGGGCAAAGTCCAATTTTCTCCACTAGTCAGGAAAATGGCTGAGAAGATGTTGAATGGGGTTTGGGTTCTTGAGAAGATGTTGACAATTGTGGGACCGAAGGTGTGGTAGTCTCAGTCCCAAGGCATGATGAAGTCATGACAGGTTCATCCTTGGTTGGAGATGAAGGAGAGGTAGGTTCTTCCCTGGGTGGAGAAGAAACTAGAGAATGAGGCTCCTTAAGTTGGTAAAGGGCAGGGATGATTGTGCCTTCCACTTGCGGTTGAGGAGTAGGAAGGGTTGGGTCCTCCATGGGTAGCAAGAAGGAGGATGGTGAAACTGACGGTGTTGGTAAGGTTGAGGCATCCTCCAAGATTAGAGAGGTTAATGGAGAACTAACTGTAGAAAGAGATTCGTCCACATGTGATGGACTGATGGATGGACTCACCTCTTGAGGTTGGTCATAAATGAAGGGCGAGACCGTATTGACTATTTGAATGTTGTGTTCATGAGTGTCGTCAATCAAGGTCTGGACATTGTTTTGAGTTGGTGGATGATTGGGGAATGGTTGCTTGAAGATGTTGATAGCCTGATTAGGTGGTTCATTGGGATTGTCTAGGATGAGGTCACCCTTTTCAAGCATGTCTTGGATTATGTTTTAAAGGGTTTTGCAATTTCCTATGTCATGTCCCTTAACACGGTGGTAGTTATAGAAATCATTTTCCCTATACCACGTAGGGATGGCGCATGAGGGATCAAATTGTGGAGGTGGTCAGATCTGGGGGAGATTGAGGACCCCCTCTTTGATGAGTTTTTCCAGCACAAATGCGTATGATTCTCTGAGTGGAGTATACTGTCGTTGTATGTATCTCTGCTGGAATTGGCAGGTGGCACTCTAGGACATGGATGGCTCAGGCTGGTTAGTTGAAGGGGAAGAGGAGGAAGATCTAACGACCACAGTGTTTGCTAAAGCTTTAGATTTAGGATTGGATGAGGAAGGCTTAGAAGAGGGTTCATTGGTCTTGGAGTTGGGATTCTTGCTCCGCAACTTGACTTTATTCTCCTCGATGGCACATAATTCAAGTTTGTGGGCCATCATGAAGGCTTCATCAAAAGTGTGGAAGGTCTGAACCCTTAAGGTGGAAGAAATATGTTTGGCACAGGCTTGGGAGAAAAGTTTAATAAGTTTAGGTTGGGGTAAAGAAAAGGGGAGTTGATTGATGAGGCCCCTCCATCGAGCAACGAAATAAACGATGGATTCATCCTTGAATTGGTAGATAGAATAGAGGTCTGTGATTGAGACTTCTTGGTGATGTTGATAGAGAAATGATCAAGGAAGAGCTAGACCAGCTAAGTGAACGTAAAGAGGGAATGGCTGGCAAGGGAGCTATACTAGTCAAGCACAACACTTGAGAGATACATAGGAAACGTGTGTAAAAGCAACGCATCGTCATGGGCGATAAGGTAGTAGGCATGTCTGAATGCCCGTAACTACTGTTGTGGGTCTTCTTTGCTTTGAAAATGAGAAAACTTAGGAAGTTCCCACTGGCTGGGATATGGCCTGATCAGGATAGAAGGATGAATGGGCTCATTTCAAATTTGTTCGTATGAGAGAGTATTGTGTGAGCCAAAAATGGAGGTCTCTAGGCTAGACATCTTGTCCATCATCATTTTGATGATATCCACTGACGGATTGGCGAGTGGAGTGCCCTCTAGATTATAAGGTGCTTAAAAGAGGCTAGAAGAGGCATACGACGTGGTTGGTTATACTAGTAAGGGTGCAACGTACGGATGACTAGTCGTAGGGATAGAAGAGGAGACTAAGGATGGTTGGGTAGAAGGCATGGCTAGGCTTGATGTTGCCATGGGAGGTTGGTTAGAGGTAACATGGGCCAATGGATAGGTAGCCACCCTAGTGTTGATAGGAGCAAGGGTAGGTGGAATAGAGACGACCAGATTCTGAAAAGGGGTAGAGAGTGGTTAAGTGGGCTGAGGTTGATAGGGGGCTGAAACCCTGATGGAAGTGGGCCCAAAGATGGAGGGAGAGGCCACACATGGATGGTTGCTCAAGGGATTGTCATTGGTCGAGGCAATAGCCTGGGTGTCTAAAGGTTGAACTATGGACGCTGTTGATATGGTCGTAGTCTCGAGAAGAGAGGTCAGCATTCCATAAATTGGATTGCCCAAGGAGTCTCACATTTAGTTATTCGTGAGATAGTGCTGCAAGGCTTTGACGTTGAGGTCCAAGAATCATGCAAAATCTTGGTCCCCTTCTGGGAAAATAAGAGTCTGGGTCAGGGATGGTCTAGTAGGAGTTCTTTCAGTCTATGAGTGGAACTCCATTATAAGACTGGTTATGGACGGGGTAGATGGAAGCAGAAGATGCCTCGTGTGATCGACTAGAGCCTTGGCTTGGCTACGAGTCAGAACCATTCAAGGCAAGAAAGAACATCCTCACAAGCTCAAACAAGTAGATAAGAACATAAAATATGAAGAACACAAGCAGATCCTAAAAAAAACCCTAGGAGTAAATTATTAGGATTATAGTGGCTTATGCCTTAGAATATGTGTAGAGGAAGATTGGCTTTTGAGTCAGGTCCTAGAAGAAGTAGTCTATGGATGGTTTCAGGTTAGTTATGGTGCTCAAAATTCTATGTTAGGTTCCGTACATGGCTTGGTGCTAAGGAGCAAGCTCCGCTCACTTCACGAGTCCAGTGATAAGCTGGTCTCGCTTAGCCAAAATATACTTCCCCTAGAGATTAGACTCTGCCAGAGAACAAAGTGGGTTTTCCCCTTGGTGATGAAATCCAAGTAAGATCATCGGGACGGGTAAGGTATCCGCTGGGTGATGAAATCCAATTCGAGCCTTGTCTCAGGTAAGTTAAGATGTTTGTTTTGTGTAAGTGGTTTGGTCATGTAACATAAAGTGGACTAGATTAATTCATGATATGATTATTAATTACTAGGTGTGGTCTAAGAAATGCAAGCAAGCAGAAGTGAAATGCAATGTGTTTTAAGCCCAAGTCGAAATGTGAAGTTGGAATGAAAACATGTTGAGAAAGGGTTGAAGAATATGATTTTTGACTAGTCTAGAAGTGCAAGAAAAGAAAGAAAAGTTCTTTTTAGTCCTACTGATGGTGTCGTTTAGAAGAGACAAAAAAGGTAAAAAGGGAGAAACCTAATGCACCTATATGAAAAAAAAAGAAGGAAAGAACCCAAGGAAGGC
This sequence comes from Torreya grandis, assembly GCA_037957365.1. Lineage (NCBI taxonomy): Eukaryota > Viridiplantae > Streptophyta > Pinopsida > Cupressales > Taxaceae > Torreya > Torreya grandis. The sequence continues at coordinate 569,417 of JARHVA010003318.1, read as the reverse complement.
CCTAGGATCCCACCGGGCATGCCAAAATGTTTTTATACGATATTCGCTTTCACATTCAAAGGAGAAATGAGAAACTAAGAGATGGTCTAAGGTTAGAAGATACCCGGATGAAGTCGTGCAGACTAAAATCAGACGTTGGAAGGTACTCCTCTTTGGCTATGGAGGAATGACACCTGCAAAGAAAAAGAGACTAAAACACGAAAAATGTTAGATGAGGAGATGGTGGGCTATCAAGCAAAAGCTTGATCCCTGAAGTACAAAGACTTCCTTGAGGGATATCAACCCACTGATTAAAAATAGAATATTTGACAGAAACAGAAATAGTGAAAGACAAGATGAAATAAATAAAAGACAAAAAGAAAAATGTGTACCTGATATGCAGCGAATTGCTCTACATAGTCACCGATGTCGGTCTCTGTGCCGGCATCGGTCAAGGAAGGGCACTGACGTCGGTTAAAGTGCTGACGTCGGTAGGGGTAATGACCGGCGTCGATCAGGGTAGCAGTTTTTGGATGGGGTCTAGTTAGGTCTAGATAGGGTTTTAGGATTGCAAAATGCTCTGGAGTTTCATCTGAGGGTTAGGGATCCGGTTTGGGAGTGAGAGGGATTGTTTGGGGGTTTGTACAGAAATCTAGGCAGAGTTACAGACTGTATACTCTAGAAAGGGTGGATAGAGGTGATACGAGAGGAAGTCAAGTCGGGTCTGTAATCTGAATCTAAATCAAGGTGGTGATATCAATTAAAAACAATAACCAGAGAACAAAATAAAAGCATAGAACAAATGCTTACCTATTACATGATGAAGATAGAGTAGGAGACATAATTGATGTTGTCGATGTGTTGCAAAAGTTTGATGTAGCAGACCTCCAGTGAGATGATTGAAGCAAAATACCTATACCAGAGAGAGAGAATACGAGATTTGATTGCAAATTGATTGAATACAAAAATTAGTTGATCCTCCTGAAGGTTGAATGAAAGAATGTTTTGAAAGAAGGTCTGATAACCGATCAAGAAACTGATTGGCAACCAAATAACGAATAACAGATAATGGATAATGGATAATGCATTTGGGTTGAGAATGCAGTATTAAGGATAACCGACGTCAGCATGACCGCTGACGTCGGCTGAGTAGTGACAGACGTCGGTAGATGCAGAATGGGGATAGAGGCTAATTTTTTCTTTTTGCTCATTTTTACATGCTGCCAGGGTCAAGGCTCATGGGAAAATGGTTGGCAGGGGTTAAATAGGCATGGGAGAATAAAATGGGGGTTAAGGGGAGGACAACAAGGGTTAGACACAATTTTGGTGTCTATAATTTCATCTTTTAGTAGTGGTTTGCCCATGTGTATGTAGACATTGTAGTAGTACACAACTCTATGTGCATATTTGAACAAATTTGGCCATCATAATCTTCTTTATAGAAGTTTTTTAGCCATAGCTTCTCCCTTAAAATTGTCTTTTTTTGCCTCTTTGACGTGCCTCTTGTAAATATTTATGTTGTTCATGTTCTAGAAAAATCTTGCATAGTACTTCCTCCTTTCCCAAGTGATACAAAATCCCATTGATGATGTTATATGGTAGGGCTCTAGTAACAAACTAATTCCTATCATGTTCTTTATAGTGCACATCAAAGACTCCTTATTTCAAGAAGTCGGTAATGGATTTAATTTTTTTAGAAATTATATAAACATAGAATAGGTGAGAATCAAGGAGATTCTTATTATAATTATTTTAGTTCTTCACTAGTAGGAAAGTCGATGAGATGGTCTAGTCCCACATTCTCTCTTCCTATATTTACATTAATGCAAAATTGGAACTCCTAAAACAATATCAGCCATCAAAAGATGCATCATCCTAGCATCAACTTGTTAACAAGGTATCACAGGGCTTGATGATCAGTGAAGAATTAGAATGACATTACAAGTAGATAATTACATAATTTATATAGTGTAAACATGATGGCTAATGCTTCTCATTGAGTGAATATGTAGTTCTTCTCTACATCTAATAGTTTCTAACTAGTAAAATAATTATGATGGTTGAGTCCATCATCTCCTAAATGCAGAAACATGACACCAAATATGATACCTAAATCATCCACATGTATGTGAAAGATCTTGTTCTAGTCTAGAAAAATAAGGATGAGATTTATAACCAATCTTTGTTTCAGCTTAATGAAAGTTACTTGGCACTCTGAAGTCTAGACAAATTTTTCATTTTTGCATAGTAAGGATTATAATATAGATGAAATACTTATGTATCCTTTGATAATATTGTGATAGTATCTTGTATGTCCTAGAAAAGAGTTCACTTTATTGGAACTAATGGGTGGATTCATACTTAATATTACTATTTTTTTTTGATCTACCGATTTGCTTGTATTGAATACTACATGTCCTAGTAAAACACCAAAGGATGTAAAAAATAAACATTATTTAAATTTAATGTGATACATATAGACTTACATCATTATATCATTATTCATAGCTTAGACAAATTTTCTTTGAACAAGGAAAATACTAACCAATCGCCAAGGTAGACTTCTAGGAAGTCATGAATGAAATCCTTGAATTTAGTAACCACTATGTGAGAGAACATTGCAAGTACATTCTTAAGGCTAAAGGGCATGACCTTGTATGAAAAATATCACCATTCCATTTAAAAATTCATTTTGGCTCTTTCTTCTTATATATAGGTATCTGATAATAGCTACTAAAAGCATCTGTGAATGAATAGACATCATGTCCTATGATAGATTCCAAAACCTTATCTATGAAAGGAATTTAGAATGGATCATTTATATAGACATCATTCAAAATGTATTAATACATACATACTTAAATTTATCCTAATTTATTGGGATAGACTACCATGGGTCATACCCAATATGCCTTCTCTATCAAATAGATTATTCTTGCATCCTACACTTTATCTAGTTCAACATTTACTTTCAGCTTTATATTCAGATTGAGTTTGTATGGCCAATTCTTTGTAAGCCATGTGCACTCCTTTAGTTCAATATGAATATTTCCTAGAGATGGGTTAAATCTTTTAAACTATGATAGTTTAGTGGGAAATAAATCTTGATAGTCCCTCAAAATTTTTAGAGCTTTTAAAATTTCAGCTTTTGTCTAATAGTCACCTATGTTTACCAGTTCTCAAACCTACTATATTATGATGTTTATGACATGATTTTTGATGGGATGATGATAAATATTATAATTTTATTCTTTAATATATTCCTATATCAACCATTTTCCTTCTTATTTGGTAATGTGTATATTGTTCAACTTATCTTCTTTAGTAGATTCTATAGTGGTGTCTTTTAGTAGCTCTATAGGTCATTCAGGTTCAAATAAATCATTCAAATCTAGATCACCATTAGAATCAGAATCATCAATGTTTTCTTCTTTATATTCTATTCAATGACATGGTTATGTTAGATATTTTTCTTATTTGTTATGGGATTTATAACTTTGTAATACCAAATGGATTTTGTCATGGTGCTTAAGTCTTCTTTGTACCCATATCATAAGAATTGTTTGATTTTATATAGTGCATTAGGACTAGAGGTTTTTCATCTTAAATTTTTTTCTATATAAAATCACTTTTCACTTGTGCCCAATACTTGTTCTCCCTTATATACTCTTGGTGTATGTACCATGTTATTGGTAATGGAGCAATATTATAGTGTAAAATGTGAACTCAGTAATTTAGGGACACATGTTATTCCATCTAGACTTCATCACATTTATGAATATGAATATTAGGAAACTCACCTTCTTAACATAATATAAAAATGTTGTCGATAAACTATGGTAGCTATAACCTATTGATAATGATCTCATAGGCATCATCCCACTCAAGTTGGTTATTTTGATGAATTACCCACCATGTCTTAGTAACTTCTTTTAGGGCATAATTTAGAGCATTAAACTTCTAGCTAATGGTCAGTGTATGAAATTATAACATCATAATGAATTTATTGATGTACTTCATTACATAGTACATAAAAATTTATTACTTGTGCATAAATACCATTTTCATCGATCAAATTTCATGATCACCTCAAGCTCAGTTGAGGAGGTGTATGTTTGAGTCTCCACTGATAGACAAAGCTATTTCCCATGTAAAAGTGCCTTATCTTTTTGGATATATGTATTCATGCATGTGATTATCATCTTGATAGAGGAAGTCAACTTCTAATTGAGTAGGGTATTTTTTAGACATAGACATACAATCTTTGATGACAAATTGGTTTGCCAATGACTACATAGCTACTGGTTTAGGCCTTCATTATTCATGTCTTAAATTATTGAGTTATGAGTGATTATAGCTAAGGTTTGGTATTCTCATACAAGAGATTACATTAAATTACATATAAATCTTTTAAATTATCCTCATAGTTCACCTTCATCTAGTTGGTTTCTTGTACAATGTATGAAGAATCTAATTTAGCTAGAATTATGTAAGGTTTGTGCACTTTTTAAAGAGGAATGAAAAATAATTTATCATGTTGATGCACCTTTAATTAGTTATACACCATGTTGATATTCATCTAATGATTATATTCCCATTTTTACTTATGAGTGCAAGGTAATGTATTGTTATGGTATTCATGTCAATGACTTCAAAGTCACCTTATAATGTTAGTTATGTAACTTTAATCTCCACATATTCTAATCTGACATTAGGGTCAACCCTTATATAATTATCTAAGCTCAAAATTATTATGTTGTAAATTAGAACTATTCATCTAATGTATTCCCATGTATACCTAGTAATCATGTTGACTATGCTACTGAAATTAAATATAGCATTTAGAATCTCATTACCAGTAATCTCAATATGGATGCATGCATCAACATCCCAAGGCTTATTTATTTTGACATACTAGACCAAATTTTCCATATTGTATTTTTTTCATTATGAACACTCCATTAGATTATGTAGTATCTTTATGATGTTCTACAAGATGTCTTCATTGCATAATGTGATTAAAAGTTTTATAAGATATATGAGTACAATGACAACTCCATCATAATGCATAATTCATATGATCTGGACATACATTTTCACATATATTACTACATCTCCTTTAGTGGTGTCTTTATGTTGTATGTTTTTCAACATCTATGCAGCTTCATACATGAGGCCCTTTTTTGTAGCTAGATTTGGATATTTATATTATTTAGCTATTTAGATTCCCTAAACCTAAGGCATTTCAAATGGATGAAAATATTTTTCTGTGTTATTATCATGTAACAAAATTTAATAATGCATTTTAGTTAGTCTACACACTCACCATATTCATATTCTGGATGATCTTGTCCATTCTTTGCTTTTCTAAGATATGACAATATTCTATGTCATGTTGGTCAGAGATTGTGTAGTATGTATAGTATGATTATCTTTGAGGATTCATCAATAAATTTCATTAGACATGATTTTATTCTTTGTAAAGGTAACATTATAGAAGAGGCCATTTATAGTTTTTACCTCTACCTCCTTGGTATCCTCCTCTATATCTACCTTAATCTCCACCTTTATTGGACTAATATCCACCTCTATATCTTCCTTATTACTGCATATTATTCTAATGTTGATACTATTGGTTATTATCTCCAATTATAAATTATTTTTGAATAGTTGGTGGGGTCCAACTCATTTGTTTCTATTACATCATGGCTGAGCTCTAGGGTGTTGTATATTTGTACTGAGGGGATGGAGGTGTCCAACTCAGTGAATGAGGGGTCCATCTATCCAAACCTTGAGGCTAATATTATAGTGAACTAGAAATCCATTGTCAACCTATTTGGGTTACACAACCTTTGGAAAACATGTTTTTGGTGATCCCTTCCTTAAGCTCCTACAAATCCCTATAGTTATTTTCATCATGATTACTTGATTTATAGAATATATAATACAAATTTTGTATACTCTTGACATGTTCCTACAAAATATGGCATTATATTATGACATGCCCTAATATTTAGTAGAGTTCATAGAATTCTATTTTAATATTATGACAATCATTCCTATGATGTCCTTTTATGCACTTCAAACACCATAGATTCAATTTAGGCTTATCTTCCTTGTGGTATTGATCCATTCTTTTCATGAAATCCTATAGTTTATTTTCAATCCTAGACTTGGAAATAGGGGTTTCTCCATAACCTTCAATCTACTCTACCCATAGGTTAGTAACTCTGGCATCTGCTCTTATAGCATATTAAGTTTACATAGTGGCAAACCTAATCTTATTGAGTATTAATTAAAATAGCCATGTAGATTTGTATTTATATATGAAATTAAATTATACCTTATTTATCACATCAAATAATCTATAGTCATATCCATAGATTGATTCTCCAAACTTTTGCCTTATCTCCTTTAGGTCATGTATAGTCTGACTAGTGCATTTCTTTATCTTGAATTTTGTTTTGAGATAGTACTTAATGCATTTTAAACTTTATTTTTAAATGTCTCTTTGGTTTATGAACTCATGTTCTCTTCTTATTAGTTCCTCTACTAACTCATACATTTTGACATCTTCATCAGTGATAGCTTTAGCTTGCCATCTCATCTCACAAGTTAAAAGGTCCTATTCAGGATCCATAAACCCATCATAAATGGATAGGTTTATGAATCTTCCTTGATGACCCATTATGTGAACTAGTGTCAATATAATCTATCATGTAGATGTTATAAGAGGACGTTGTGTTCTAGATGATCCTACACGGGTACTACTTTGTGTACTAAGAGAGTTATCATGTGTACATTGTTTATCTATGCTTCCTTCTTTTCTTTATTTAGTTTAAAATAATCCTATAGCCTTCACATACTTTCTAATTGATCTTATTTTTATTTTAATTCCTCAATGATTTACTTTCTCTATAAATGGTCCTTCCTAACTATTATCTTCTTGTTTACCTAGATAAAAAATTCTACTAGAATGTAAAATATTGGGTTGTAATAATGTGTGCTCTTATACTAAATGTTTCTTTCCTATGAATTCTTATGTTATGATTGAACCTAAAATTAAACTAATACTATGTTCTATTTATTTTCATAATTCTTCTTCTTCTGATAATACGCTTTAATATGGTTCCAAACTACATCTATCATCTATATGTTCTACTTCTAAGTTATTCTCACCTTCTTCTTCACACATCTTAGCTTCATCTCATTATTCATAACTTCATTCTATATAATACCATTCATCATCCTCTTTCTTCATCCTTAATTCATCATCTCACTCATCTCTTACCTCTACTTGGCTATTCTTCTATTTATTTCATTTGTTATGTTTTTACAATTCATATCCTGAATCTAAACTTTTATTATGATACTTATTACCTCATATATCAATTTTGGATTTAGTTTCAAGCCTTAATTACTCATTTATACGTCATTCATCATCACGTCACACACACATACACCCATATGATTGAAGTGATTCTTCCATATTGGCTGGAGTAGGCACCATGGCCTTATCCATAACAAACATCTTTATCAAGAGATGTGGTCACTACAAAAAAGTTTCTCTAATTCCTTGGAGAAAATGGTCCTATGCATCTTCAAATGATATATACCATTGTACTTCAAAATTTGTGATGTATATATATGGTGGTGTAAACCTCATAGTCTATTTCTCTCATCCACTTGATTTCCAATTTCAATAGCTAGTCTATCTTCTCTTCAGTCCAAGTGATTATTTTTTTCATTCTAGGATTAAAGCAATAGTATTCCAATCTTGTCAACTAGTTAGTTATAATTTTAGGTAATTCAAAATATAAAATTTCATATATCTCTCTATATATTTTCTCTTGAATAATTTCACTTGTGGTAAGTCTTGTCCTTTTAGATTCTTCTTATACAAACTTCTATACTTTTTGTTCTAACCATGTTTAAATGTCTTGTTACACTGGTAACAATCTTAGCATAGTTTCATCTAGAAGGAGTGTTTATAAAATCACAAAAAATTGTTATCATAGGTTATTGATACATCAGAACATGCTAAAGATGAGTATAGCTAAGTTGTACTCAAGTATATAGGATAATGTAGAGAATTCATATTCAACAGGGAAAATAGAAGCATAACAGAGATTAATTATCATGCATTAGATAGGAATTAGGATTAACCAGTACTTCATTAATGTTTATAGATTATTTTGAGTGTATTAGATATAATTAATCTAGATATTAAACATGATATCACATCCAAGGAAAAAAATAATAAATATAAAAGGTAACCATAACCAAATAGTCTATATTGATCTCAATAAAGGTCCCACTTTATTCTTCATATAAGCATACATACATACATACATACATACATACATACATACATATCTATATATATATATACATATATATATATATATATATATACATATATATACATATATACATATATATATATACATACATATATATCTATATATATATATATATACATATATATATATATATATACACACACATATATATATACATATATATATATACACATATATACATATATATATAGATATACATATATATATATATACATATATATAGATATACACACATATATATATATGTATACACACACACACACACAGATATATATATATATATATATATATATATATATATATATGTATACATATGTGTGTGTGTATATATATATAGTAAATTACAGTCCCTAATTTATCACATTATTCTCATAATTTGGCACCAAAATATGAGTCTATTCATATTCTATATACTATAACTCATAGAGGATAAGATAAAATATACTTATAGCTAACAACTTCATACATAATGCATGAATATCTAAAGATTATCCTGCATAACTTTACTATTTGATTTCTTCTCCCAATAATTGAAGCTCCAAAAAAAATGAGGCCAAGGAGGGAAGCTCTATACTTCAAATAATTTGTGAATTCTCAGCTTCCCAAGTATTCCTAGCCAATGCAGTTCACTCTTAGGGCCTAAATGAATGAAATAACAAAAAGGATTATCCATTTTGAGATTTTTTTCTTGCTAATGACTTCAATAGGTAATGAGACTAAATGTTATAGGCCCTCAATCATGCTTTGATGGCTTCCCACGTTTTTAGTTATATTATGACTCTATTAAAATTGAATGACACAATGCATAAATCATTTATAACTCATGATATCCCTAAACCCATTCAAAATATTGTAAGACACTTAGTTGATTCTTTATGTTAACCTAGAGCCACGTGTCATTTTTAAACTCAAATATACTTATACAATTCTATTAAAATGTTTTACAGTGACACACATCACTCTACTAATAGTCCCAAACCTATTCAAAAGTCTATTAAAGACTTAATCAATTTTCAAGAAGTTACTCGATGAGATAGTGATATCAATAAGGTAGCAAGAAAGTAGGTAAATGATATGCTTCCATGTGTCTTACTCATAATAAATTAGAATATTAGAAGCATCCATATAGTTTAAATCCATTTGGGATAGTGGGTTAATGGGATGATGCAACATGGCACAATCCTACTACCTCACTCTTTTAGAGATTTTTGTATAGCCTAGAGAGATGTTAGAGGGTTATAAAAGTGGGTAATAAATATGATGCCACATGCTTAAATTTCACTTCACCATGGAGAGAATAATAAACTTTACACTTAAAGCCTTATCTGAGTAATTAAAGAGTGAGAAGGATCCATGTTGAGATGGCATGCCACAAGCAAATAGTGGTAGCAATTCCTAATGAATATGAGAACACCAATTGGCACTTTATATAACCCAATTTAGATAACTTGAGGAAGTGATATAAAAATAATAAGTTTCAAAATGGATTTGGTACATTCTTTAGCTTTATATCCCAATAGAAATAAGACAATTAGAAAACCTAGAGTAGGATTAAGAGTATGTAAAATGTTGAGTACATGGGTCCTAAGGGGGATTGCACTCATTGAACTAGAAAATCTCAAAATAATTTTGATGTTGACACATCACTAGAACCTACTATTGAGGAATTTTATGACATTTGAACCATTCAAATGCCAAACTCATGAGTAGGTTGTGTAACTACATTTATCTATAATATAAAATTTAGAGTAGTTTAACATGCAAATCAATGCAACCAAATTATCTTTAATTGGTGGAGTGGTAAGAAGATCTAAATTTGTGCATTATCAATACACCATCATAATTTCCACTCAAAATAAGACCTCAATAACCTAAATAATATCATATCTTCCCTCTACACTAAAATCAAGGAGAATAAGCCAAATCCAGCAAGGAATTCTTGCCCCTCATGAGGTGGAGTTTCATCATGCAAATTTTTATGATTTAGTTGAAGATAAGAGGAGTTTCATCATGCAATATTTTAAGATGTGAATTGAAGTTAAACTTTAGTTATGTTTGAATTTTCATCCTTAATGATGGCATTAATGATAATATTTCATGTGGGTCACATCATGAAAGGCTCCTTTCAGTATATATACATGTTATTTATAATTAAATAACACTTGTAGTTTGTGGTGGATGAGCCCTGCTAAATTTTAGACTTTTAAACACCTTTTTGAGTAATAAAGAAATTGATTTTACCTTCTCATATGTTGGTTATTGTGTGCAATTGATGAGTTGTCGATAAAAACTTATGATAATTATAATATATCCTTAATTTATGTCCAATTTTGTGTACCTTTATGTAGCAATATTGATATTTTTTAGGTTGTAATTTGTGTATATGATATTTTATGTAATTAATAGTTATGATAAATGTTATTTAATCTTCCCAATACAAGTGTTCATCCTTCTAGGTTTTGTTATAAGCTAAATCCTTTATACTAAACACTTATGGCCAAGATTAATTAGTGAGTTATGAGTTGTTTGTGTGTGAGTGCTCTTTGAGCTCATTTTTTGTGTGTCCAAGAAATTTAGGTATTTAATTTTGGTGCATCACGTTATACTTAGTCGTGTAAGTATAAAAGTAATTATTTCTCTCTTTTCATTATCAAGACATAATTGAGGTGAGGATCAAGGTTATTCATCAAATGAACCAACCCTCTCTATAGTTTTAATTCCATTAAAGGATACCCACAACTTGGAAGTGATACCATTATGTTAATTGGGTAAGAAAGCCTAAAAACCTTCCTCAAGGGTGCAACTCAAAATTTTCAACAATTTCTAGTAGACCTGATAGGACCATATCTCAAAATATTGATAAATATTGGCGATGATTTTAATAATTTATAGTAGAGACATTACTCAAGTACTTAGAATTTGGAGACTCCATAAGCATATAAACATCTTGGTGGTAGATTAGTGTAATTTTTGTGCCAAAAGTCACAACAATATTAGATAGAAAATTTATTCCTTTTAATTTTATTTAATTAGTTTTAATTTATCTAAAATAAAGAGGTTTATAAAATCTAAGACATACACCAAACATCCCTCTACCTCAATACATTAGAATTTACTTCAAAACAACCCTGTACCAAGACTAAATTTCAATATGGCCACTAAAAAACAAGTTTTTGTGCCTTTTTATGGTGGTAATCCTTTAAATATTGCCTAATATAATTATATTATACCCTTAACATTGAAATTTTTACCTCTATTCACTATAAAGATCAAACCACTTCTGTAGAGCACATTAGAGATGTGTCTAGCTTATGTTCTATGCACCATGCAACCGAATAAAATGTAGATCTTAGATTTATTTATACATATTTAAAGTGAAAGGCTCTATAATTCTATGGTACCTTCATATCAATTACATTTCAGCTTGGGATGAGTTAGGAGTATCTCTTTGTAAATAATTTGTGGATAAATTAGACAACCTCTCTCTAGATGACCAATTGACTACCATTAAGAGAGATCCCCATAAATTCATGGCTAATTTTAACCTTAGGTTCTAAAATAAATATAATAGGGTCAATCCTATTATTAGGCCATATAGTTAATATGCATTCTTATATTTTGTAAGATCTCTAACTTGTGATTTATCTGTGATGATCTAGTTAATGGGTAAAAAGATACTACCAAATTCATTTGAAGTGGCCTTAAGGGAATAAAATATATTTATACAAGTTGGAAACATGCACAAAGGACTCCTATGAACTTTTTGTAATACAATCTCATCCCATTTCACCCTTTAAATTACCCGCATTAGCCTCAATTCTATCTCATATAATCAAGTTGTAGCTCTTCTTAGATAATCTAGTGAGCTGAGTAAACTAAAGGGTCTTTTGTAGTCTTTTGGGAATGAAATGGTGTCCATAAAAAGGTAATTATCTCAAATTAATATATCATAACAACTTCCTTATCATAAAATATCATCCTAATATGCCTCCTTTTCAAAACTACCATTCAAATAAACTCCCTACCAAGGACAAAGATCCATTACACAATCTAGACCATATACTACTATTGATATAAGTAATTCCTCTTAAAAATATATTTTACCTACTCAAAATAACCTCATTCCAGAACCAAAATGGTGTGATCCATGTAATCAACCCCATAATTAAGCCTTTTTTCCTAAATAGAGTATTGAACTAAGCTCTAATTATGTAAGGTGTAGTAATGCCTCGACTATCATAAAATTAAATGCCACCTAAAAGAGATATAAATTATGGTAAAAAAATAATATGATGATACATTTTTAAATTATCAATAAGGATATCATTGTGACAGGAATAAAAAATGGATATAAACAAGGTGACTAGCCTACTAGTGGTTATCACAAGAGCTAAAAGGAGAGCAATAGATGATGCACAAAAGGTAAATTTTTTATTGATTTATATTACTAATATTATAAAAATAATAATGAGCCTATTTCAACCTAAAAAATTTATGAAAATTAGAATAATTGGGTATTTTGAGGTAATGTAATATCTCAAATTTCTCATACTCAAGAGAACACTGCTATTCTGAAGGGGCAACCAAGGGTCAGAAACACTCATCTTAACATCATATACCAAATTAATAAGGAAAATGTGAACATATAAATTTATTGCACTTTAAATAATTTGGAAGAAAAGGATTTTATCCAAGAATATATTTTTAACCTCCATATCTCAATTGATTCAACAAGGAAGGAAAGTGTGGTTCTCACTAATTTTGGATACTCTTTTAAGTAAGATGTAAAACCTATTAAAGAGAAGTAAAAAATAATAAAGTTATAATTAAACCAATTATATATGATAAAACTCCTCCCTTATACCTTTCTTTGATGATTGGTGATAATCTAGTTCACAATTGTATGGTTGATAGTGGTGCTAGTAGCACAATTATGCCAAAGTAGATTGATAAGCTTGGATTGAAATATGAGCCAAACACAAAATAAGTTTTAAAATTATATATTAAAAATACGAACATAGTTGGAGTAATTAAAGGCTTGCATTTTAATTTGCATGTTTTCCTAGGTATTTCTATTCTTCAAGATGTTGTGGTAGTTGATTTACCATCGTATTTTGCATTATTCTTATCAAGAGACTTGAAAACAAAGATTGGAGGGTAACTATATTAAAATTGGAAATATTTGTTTTTTAAAATAATTTATGGTAATAATTTTAATATAAAATTATTACCTATTTCTAAATTACATATATAATATTACATGCCAAGCATTACCAATGTGAATTATACTATACCTAATGATAAGGAGAATCAAAGTGATCAAGATTTGACCACTCTTCTTGAAGAAATTATTAGTATTTTCCTTGATGAGTGGGAATAAGAATAAGAATGTTTGGGAATTTATTATTTACATGAAGATGGAACATTTATACCATCTCTTTCCAAAACAAGTGAGTCTATTGAAGGATTATAGAATATATTATTTATGGATCAAGGAATATGAATGGATTAGGGGATGGAATTATTATGATTTATCCATAAAATCATAGGTGATACTTTTATATCATATTTTTTTTGTACTTGTAATGTATTTGAATATGAGGCATTCATACACGGTCTCCAATGGGAAATCAAGGTAGGTGCAAAAAGCCTACAATTGTTTAGAAATAGTGATCTCGTTGTAAATAAAGTTCAAGGATGGAATTTGGCTAGAAAATTATCTTTAAATCATATAAAAATAGGGTGTGGGATATCATAGAATAATTTGAAGCTTTAAACATACAGGCTATACCAAGAGAGGAAAATAAGCATGTTGATTAGGTGGAAGACATTGGAAATAAATTTGGCATTCGTAATGATATCAAAAATAAAAAAATTAATTATCACATTAAGGTAGTGGTAATGCCCTATATCCTAGATAATGTTTTGATTTGTAAAGTTTTTGAAGATGGTAAACAAATAACATGTTTTATTCAAGAAGAACCTAAATTCTCTTATAGAAATTAAAATAAATTTAAGTAACAGTATGAGGATTAGATTGTGCAATTGAATACAAATGAACCACTATAAGGACTTGTCACGCTTGAGATAATATTAAATAGTGATGACCAAAAGATGAAAGAGAAATTAAGGATGTATATAAAGAAAGGAAAATATTAAGACATTGCCATATTGAAGGTTATGTTTATAAAATGTGGAAAGGTATGTTCAAAACATGAAAAAGAATCATTTGTAGAATTGTGACAAGAGTTCATTGATGTTTTTTTCTCAATAATATAGTGAAATCAAAGGGCTTGATCCAATATTGGATCAACATACCATATAGATGGAATTTAATGATAAACCAATAAGACAAAGGCAAAGGCTTATTAATCCAAAGATGGAATATTTAATGAGAAAATATTTGACTAAGTTGATTTAGTAAAGAATCATCTTTCCCAAAAATAATTCCTCATGGGTTAAAAACCTTGTGCTTCTGACGAAAAAGAATGGATAAATAATGTTTTGTGTATATTTTATAGATTTGAACATAGCTTCCTTAAAGGATCACTACCCTTTGCCATCCATGGAGAAAATTATAAAAATAGTAGTAGGTTCTAAGTGGTTTTCTCTTCTTGATGGCTATAGTGGGTATAATAAAATTTTGGTAAGAGAGGAATAAAAATTTAAAAATATCCTTTATCACTAAATGGGAAAATTATGCTAATAGGAGAATGTCCTTTGGATTTTCAAATACAAGTGTTACATTTCAAAGAGCCATAGATATGGCCTTTTAAGGTTTTCTAAATGAGATATTTTTGGTATTTCTAAATGACATAATTGTTTTTTTAGTGAATTATAATGATAATTTGAATCATCTTAGGAATATATTTGAAAATATTAGTAAATTTTGGGTCTCTCTCAACCCAAATAAATGTGTCTTTTAAGTCCATGAAGGTAAGCTCTTGGGCCATGTTATTTCAAGGTAAGGATTGACCATTGATATTGAAAGGGTGAATTCCATCTTATCCTTATATTTTCCTCAAAATAAGAATGGATTACAAATAATATTGGGTAAAATCAAATTTATAATAAGGTTCTTTTTTTTTTTTTTTTACAAGTTTATATAAGCCACTAATAGCCATGTTGAAAAGAAATCAGAATTTTAGTTGGACAAAGGAAGGAAATAATAGACTTGAGTCCATCAAGAAAGACATTACCCAAACACCTACACATAAAAATCCTTAGTTATTAAAGGATTTTATATTTTATGAATTTGCATGTTTGGAGACTATTTTAGCTATGTTGACCCAACAGAATGATGAAAAGGTAGAATAACCGATTGAATTATTTATCTAAGTTTTTTAACACTATGAGATGATTTATACATTTATGTAAAATAAATAAATTTAATTTATTAATGTCTAAAAATAATCATACATATGATTTAAAACAATAAGATTAATGTTATGGTATCTCACCCAAGAATCAAGGACTTATTTTTGAACAAATATTTGAATCAAAAGAGGGTTGGTTGGATCAAAAAGTGATGGAATATGATGTGTAATTAAATGTAACCAAACTAATAAAATATAAGGGGCTATGTCAAAACTTAGCTTCATATTTATAAGAGAATAAGGAGGCATCCTAACACTCCAAGATGAGCTGCATGTACCTGCATCTTCATCTACTACAAGTTGGACACAATAGATGATCCATTATTTACACTTCAAGGTTTAGATGGGACAAAAATAAGGTATTTAAGAATTCAATATATTCCCCTTGTTCTTATTGATGTTGTGTTTGTAAAAAGAGACATTAATGGTGTTTTCTAAGGTGTGTAAAGTTAAATCAGATTGATAGATTCCTAGAAGAGTTCCATGTTGGCTTTTCAGGAGGGCATTACAGTCTAAGAAATACAACTCTCAAAGTCATGAAAATAGACTACTATTGGCCTAGTATCTTTAATTATTACTGTACATGGGTCAATAAATGTCATAAATGTGCCTTATTTGTGGGTAAATAAAAGCTTGCATCTCTTCCTCTACACCCTATTTCAATTGAGTAGCCTTTTTTGTAGTGGGGATTATACTTCATAGGTTAAATCAATCCACCATCAATCTTTGGACACAGGTGAATAGTAAATTAAAAATAATACTTTACCAAGTGGATTGAGGAAATTATTTTGAAAGAGGTAAATGAGGAAAATATTCTTGAATTTTATGAAGGGATTATAACCAAGTTTGGAGTCCCTTATACCATCATATTAAATAATGACTGGGTATTTTTTGGCACAAAAATAACTAAATGGGATATAAGAAATAGAATTTAGTTGAATACATATTTAAATTTCTATCCTCAAGGAAATGGACTTGTTGAATTCACAAATACAAACCTTATGAAGATCATAAAAAAGAATTTAGAGGAAAATTAGAGGGTATGTCATACAATGTTGAAATAAGCCTTATGGGATAATATAATTACTCCCGAAAGACCTATTAGCAACTCACCTTACAATATTTTCTATGGTAGAGAGGCAAGATTACCAATATCCATTGAATTACCAACTGTAGAGATCGTAAACCAGATTGAGATGATGGAATAAGGAGCCATGAAAGGAAGATATGTAGATCTAATGGAGTTAGAGGAGCCGAGATAATAATCCATGCACATAATGTAACTTCATCAAGCCCAAGTGAAAAGGTATTTTTATAGGTAAGCAATGGCAAGAAATTTTTAATAAGGAAAAATTATCATCAAATGGGACAAAGATAGATCAAAACAAGGTAAGCACATCAAATTTGAGACAATATGGAGTGTTATTTATGTAATTTACAACTATAAATAACATGATCCTTCTTAGTTGTCAAAATTGAATGAGGAAGTGCTACCAATCCTAGTCTATGGGATATTTCTCAAGAAATGTTATTGAGGTGAAATTTCATCTTGTACATAGTAGTGTTTAGATTTCACTTTCCTGCCAGTGCTATGACACATTAGTTTAGACATTTTATTCTCCCTAAGTTCATATGTGTACTTTTCAAATAGTTTTAGTTGTTTTTATATTTATCTAAGTGCCTTTGGAAAAATTTGTGTGTTTTCTTCTCTCTTTTGTTGGATTCATTTTTAGTTTCATAATTGGTTCAGGAAGCAAGTATAAAAGTGAGGTAGAGTCAGAGATTTAGGGAAAATGGAATGGTGTTTGAAGGAGTTAATGAATATTTGACAAATTTATGGGGTATATCAGAGATAAACCTTGAGAATATTTTTAAATGATTTGTAATAAATTCTTAAATCAATAATTTAGTGGCTAGCCAAACAAGTTGAAACTATGTTAAACTTTTAGAATCAGGTGTTTTGGGTAATTTTATGACTTCATGCCCAATGTATTGCTTCAAAGTCTACTTGGTTCTTAATTATTAGGCAAGCACCCCACAAAGGTTACAATGATGTTGAACATTTTCAGTCACAATGGAGGAGTATCATTTGAGTTCTATTCAAGGCTTTGGATCACTTAAAGGTTTTTAGGGCTTGGTTGAAGCTTGAAAAAAAATGAGGCCAAAGAGGGAATCTTAATACTTTAAATAATTTTTGAATTCTCAACTTCCCAAGCATTCTTAGCTAATATAGTTAAATCTCAAAGCCTATTTGAGTTGAACAATAAAAAGACTTAGCCATTTTTGGGTTTTTTCCTAGTGACAACTTTAAGAGGTGATAGGATTAATTTTTGTGTGCCCTCAAAGATGTATTTATGGGTTATTGGGCTTTTAGTCATAGTAAGACTCTAGTTCATTTGAATGAAACCACATATAAATCATTCTTAACTCATGATGGCCCTAGACCCATTCAAAATTCCTTTCAACACTTAATCAAATACTTTTGTTAATCTGAAGCTACATTTCACTTTTACAGTTAGTATGACTTAGCTATTAATATTCAAAGGTTGCATAGTGACACACATCGCTCTCTTGATAATTTTGGCCTGTTCAAAATTCTTTTAAAGACTAAATCAATATTCAATATGTTGTCTAATGAGATATTGACATCATCAAGGTAGAGGATAAGTGGGTAAGTGATATGCTTCCACACATCTCACTCTTGATGACCTAGAGTCCTAGAACCATCCTTAAAATTCAAATACTTTGGGTTATTAGGTTACCAAGATGATTCCACATGGGACAATCCCACTACCCCACTCTCCTAGAAATTTTCTTATAGCCTAGAGAGATGTTAAATTTGAGGGCTAGTGGGTTATTGATATGGTTCTAAGTGGCATAATTACACTACTTTTTAGCACCACAGTGGTTCATGTAAGACCATTATATTTGTTAGAGCATCAGGTAAGTATGTAAGTGAGATGATTCCACATGGCTAAATCTCACTTCACCATAAAGAGAATAGTCATTTTTGTACCTAAATCCTTAGCTAAGTAATAAAAGACCAAGAAGGATCCTTGTGGAGGTGGTAGGCCTTGATCACATAGTGGTAAGAGAACCTAGTGAATAGGATACACTAGTTGACACTCAACAAAACTTAACTAATAGAACCTAAAGAATGGGTAGACAAATAAAAAACTACCATTTGAACATATCATAGCCTGGGGATTTATATCCTTATATAAATAAGATAATTGGTAAACCTATAATAGGCTTGAGAGTCTAAAAAACTCTAATTATGTGGGTCCTAAAGGGGAATACACTCATAAACTTAGAAAAGCCTATAATGAACCCAATGTTGACACATGGCTAGAACCTACCACTTAAGAGTTTACTGGGATGTACACCAGCACTAGTTGAGTTAAATTTTTATTTTTCTTATTTAAATGTCAGACATATGAGTAGGTTGTGCAGTTGCACTAATTTGTAAAATCAATATTGAAGTGGTTTGGCATGAAAATCAATGCAACCAAGTCAACTCCAACTTGTAGAGTGGTAAGAGGAGCTAAAGATATGCATTATTAATGCACCATCATAATTTCCATCCAAAATAAGACCTCAATTACCTCAATATGATAATATCTTCCCTCTACATCACAACTAAGAAGAATAAGTCAAATATAACAAAGACTTCTATGACCCTCATAAGGTGTAGTTTCATCTTGAAAATTTTAAGGAATTGGTTGAAGACTAAGTGGAATTTAATCATTTAAGATTAGAAGATATGAATTGAAGTTAAACATTAATTATGTATTAATTTTTATACTTAATGAGAGTGTTGATGATAATATTGCATGCAGGTCCCCTCATCAAATGATCCTTTCACTATATGTACTTGTTATTTATAAGTAAATAACACTTCTAGCTAGTGGTGGAGTAGCCCTACTAGATTGCATACTTTTAAACACCTTAAGTAATAAATAAACTGATTGTACATTCTCATATGCTAGTTATTATTTGCAATTGATGATTTGTTGATATAATATTGTGATATTTACATCATATCCCTTATTTATGTCCAATTTTGTGAAACTTTATACAATAAAATTTATCTTGTGCAGGTTTTAGTTTGTGTCTCTAGGATTTTATGCAATTCATAGTTGTGATGAATGGTATTTGAGCTTCCTAAGACAAGTGGTCATCCTTATAGTTATTGTTATAAGTTATATCCTTTATATAAAAACACTTGTGCCCAAGATTCATTAGTGAGTTGTGAGTTTTTTATGTGTGAGTGTTATTTGAGCTCATTTTATGTGTGTCCAAATAAGTTGAATAATTCAATTTTGGTGCATCACCTCATAGTTAGTCACATAAGTATAGGAATGGTTGTGTCTCTCTCTCTCTTTTCATTGTCAAAAAGTATTTTAGGTGAGGATCAAGGTGATTCATTAAGGTAACTAACCCTATCTAGATGTTTAATTCCATTATAAGATACTCACAACTTGGAAGTGATCCCATTGTGTAAATTGGGTGAGTAAGCTTGAAGACCTTCCTCAAGGGTGAAACTCAAACTTGAAAAAAAATCACTCTACACTATCATTTTTGAGATTATATATGTACTTACACATGCCTTTATCCATGATTATATCTTAAACATGGTACTTGATATTCTATACACTTGAAAATTTTTCCTACCAAATTTTATCCATGGGATAATATGACATGTTTATGCTATTTGATTATTCTTTAATTTATGAAATTTCTTAAGTGTCTTGCCTTGCTATTTTATTCCTTGTGAAATCATTTGAATATGATTCTTTGATTATATCCCCTATGCCTATGCATGCTTTATTTAACATTTGTATGTGTCATGGTTTGTTTCATAAAGATTTGAATATTTCATCATTGCATTCATGGACATTTTACTAAGTCATGTCCCTTTAATTGTGTGACACTTTAACATGTCCCTTATTTTTTGTGTCCTTGGATCATTGCTTTTTAACTTGCTTTTGAGTTATCTTGTGTGTGTGATCGTTTAATTTTAGAGCTTATGTTTTTATTATCTATACATTACCATGATCCTTATCAAGAATATTATTCCTACATGTGATCACATTAGTTATATGTGATTTAATGATATATCTATCTAGACATGTTCCTTTGATATACTACATGGCCACATTCAAAGATTATACAATTGTCTTAGCCTTTTGAAGTGAGGTAATTACTAGTTCTTATCTTTTCCTCACCTTAAATTTTGGAATATTAGTTAGCACATGTCATAGAGTCATGTTGTACACACTTATCAAAGTTTTTTGATTCAATGGTGGTATGCTTTAGAAGCATGTTCTTGAAACTCATTTAGTATATGGTACTTATATCAGTTTACAGATTTAGTGGGGACATGTTTTATAAGCATGTTATCAAAACTTATTTAGTATGGTACTTATATTAGTTTTTATATTTAGTGGTGTATTGTTGTATAGGCATGGTTTCCACACATTCATATCTCTTAGATTTAGTGGGAGCATGCTTTGGAATCATGTTGTTCAAACTTATTCAATATTTAACATCTATAAACTATAATTGTGGAATGATATGGAAATATGTTATCCACATTGGTACTTATGTAAATTTTCATATTTCTCTATATATATTAAGGGAAAACTTTGGAAACATGTTATTCACACATTTATTTTTGAATTGGCCAATACACATAGTTATATGATTCAGATCCATAATTGCGGAAAAATTATATACATTGGTACTATTATTATAGATGATTTCAACATGAGACATATCTAAGGGTAAAATGTTATGAAAAATGTGTCTAATATTATAAAATTAAAATTAGTTTCATATTCCAAAACTCTTTTATGAACTATTACCACATCATATACCTTTTCATACTCATACCCCACAAACTTTTATGAACTTTATTAATCCAATCTACTATAGTAGTTCATCCACTTTTTGGTATGGTTGATGTGATTAAATCATTAAATATTTCCAAATTATAAGTTTGGACTTCATTATATCATACAACCTCACTATTTTATAGTTATCACTAAGTAACATGATTGAGCTAATCTCAACTTATAGGTGGTAACTTACTTTTACTCCAAAGGTGGGGGCATTGGCCTTCCAATTTCTCTCTCTCTCCCTATCTCTCTCTCTATCTCCTTTTATTTATGCATTTTCAAGATTTATCTATACTTTTCATAATATCAATTTTAGATCCTTATAGTGACACACCTTTTTTTAAAATAACTTGACAATAAGCAAGATAGTTACATTGATACATAAGTGTACTCATAAACCTTGATCTTTAAATTCCAATATATTTCAAGTTCATTCAATCCCATATTATATACACTAATTTTATAATATAACATGCTTTTGGTTGTAGGTCAGCCACCCCTAAAGGACTCAAATTGGGAACATACAAAAAAAAGTGGGTGTACACACCCATGTATGCATTCCTTTCATTTAAAATAATAATTTAATTAATATATTAAATTGGGGACATGTTGAAACTATTTTATTATTATATAGTACCTCAATCTTGTACACTTGGAAAAAGTAGAACTTGGTTGTTCCTATTATTTAAATACCTTTCCCACTTTTTTAAGTCTCTCATTTGATTTATCTTGTGCCCCTTGTCCTATATCTCTTAGTATTACCAATCTTATATTGATGACAAAGCCTTTTATCTTCCCCAAAATGCTTAAAATGTACTTATATTTCATCTTTGCAAGTTTAGAGTCTATACTATTTTGTACTCCCTATACACTAATGTTTGGGAAAGGCACTAACATCAACATTAATGTCCTAACCTATCACAAGTGTATAATACCATAAATTCATCCAATTTTAAAAATAAACATATCTTAATGGTTAGCCTAAATGCTTTAATGTGAGTTATTACTCTAAATGGATTGATATAAATACAAGATCAATCCTCATTCATTCTTCACATAGAAAAATGCCAAAGAGAACAAGAAAACTTATCAAAATAAATTTATCAAGAATTAAGTTGAATAAAACTTCAATATTTCCACACTCATCATAGGTACAAAACATAAATAGGTCTAAAGTATTAAAGGAGAATCCCAAGAGTCCAATTTAGTAAGTTACAAGCTAGGTTATTGTTGTAATTGATTTTCACATATTGTATTATTCACATACAAGGTAACACATAGGGGAGAAATACATGAGTCTGAGTCACTCTTATCAAGTATTTTATATGTAGGAAGTACCCTCTAATAATAGGGGCTTTGGAGTCAACTTACCACCATGTGCTCAATAACCCATTTTTACCAAGGTGACTATGAAGATGGATAATTATGGTTTTTAAATTTCAAAATGAGCAATAATCCATGAACCAAATCTATATGCACTATGTTAAAGTTTAATTAGAACCCAAAATCAACTAAGTGGTTACATAATTTTATAGAAAATATTCTATACAAGACATTTATGTCTAACCTATATAATAGTGTTAATGTAATTATTTTAGGATGATGCTAGTGTCTAGAGATCCAAAAGTATTGGATCTAAAATCTAACATATCTACCAAAATATCCTTCCAAAATTATTTCTACATGTTCCATATCTATAACTCATTAGCATCAAAATAAGATAAACACATTGATTCTTTATCATTTCCATATCTAGGATAGTTTTACTTTTTATATTTAGATTATCTCAATATAATAAATTTAGTGTATGATTGTATTTGATTTTAACATCTAATTAGCTTATTGTTTATTCAATTATAACCATCGTGTAATTTAATTTCTATATACCAATTTAATCAAATATAGAGATAAAAATAAGATCTCCTAGGTTGAATTTTAGGGTTAAAAAATATATGAAGGCTCTATTTGTGACCAATAAAATTCTCTATCCATCTCTTACTCAAAAAATTTGTCTAAAATGTGAATTCCATATATGCCATAAATCATATATAATCCCTTAAACTAACCTTTTTAATTTATAAATATGTAACATGCTTAAAAAATGTTTTCATTCATTTTTAAAAATATTTCCATGTAGGTGTAATCAATTTTGAGAAATAAGTGCACTTCAACCATGGAGATAAGAAATATATAAAAACAAACCATGCCATTAGAACCAATATAAGAGAGTATATTTATAATATCACTTTCTATATTTTTTGTTACAATATTATATAAAATAGAAATAATAACTTTAGGACTAAGATGAGGGAGATGTTCTTGTATACCTATCCAAGTTATGATCAATAGAAATGGAAAATAACTTTGGCATGTGAAATCATATGTGTGTTCATCCCTTGAATGGGTGATAGTAGTGAAATATGATATATACATTTCTATAAGGGTTATCACATCCTATGACATTTTTATATTTTTATCTATTTTTTCTTAGTAATATCGTTCCCTATGGTAGTAATTTTTATTTTGTGTTTTCCTTTCCATTCTAAAAAATCTTAACCAAACTAAAAAAAGTAACATTCATGAATATTATAATTAAGTTATATATATTAAAACCTAACTAATTAAGTTATTATAGCATCAATAACTTGAAATATTCTATATTTTGTGCCTTTGTAGTTCTTTTTTGATTTATTATTTTGCAATAAATACTCAATATTTCTATTTTGATAATAGGTTTATAAGATGGTATTAGCCATATTTATCCATTTAATACATTATTTTGAAGTATGGATAACTCTTATAAATAAATTCCCCTTGTTCATATGAAAAACATTAATGTTATTATTAGCAACCCAATTTTCACCTTGCTCAAGTAGATTTCTTAGATCTCCTTCAAACCTGGACTAACATTAAATTGGTCTATAGGTTGTGGGATACCTATAAATTAGACCAAACCTCTATATTATGAGGTTATCTACTTTGATGTATAAATTTTGAATCCTTTAAATCTATCTTGTTTTGTCATGTAAAGTAGTTAAAAATATAACTGAAAGGGAAAACATATACTAGTGATGGTTATACACCTAATGTAGTCATTCATCCACTTAAATTTATGCTCATAACAACACTAATTAAATATAAATGGAATAAAATACTATATCTAAGACTTCTTATGAAATAGTGTTTTATATGGGGGTCATGGTGAGTGACTTTCACCTGGACGTGAAGGGAGATAGGTCTGCTTTGAGATATTTCCAACCATGTAACACTTCATATTTGATCACCAACCTTTGACACTTCGTATAACCTACATAAGATAAATCATAAACATATAGGTATGGAAAGGATATGTCAATGGGATATTCATACCAATTATACACATATAATCAATCATATACACACTATAAATCAATCATAGATAAGTTGAAACAATCCATTTTATTAATCTAAGAGGTTACAAAGTTCAATCTTCATAGATTTTCCTCTTACCTAAGAGAGGGATCCTAAAATAAGGCCTAAAAGCCTAAATATATAGAAAAAAGAGGAGTTAAAAAACTAGATAATATTTCATAGAGGTTAGAATAAAAGTACAATAATGACCAATCATTAACTCAAGCATTAATTTTAGTCACAACTAGTTACAAATAGTCCTCTAAAACACTCTCCATGCTTCATGTTCTTACATGATCTTTGAATGAGATGTTGGGAATTAAAAACAAGGTGGTGGGCCATTATAGGAATATAAATAAATTTCCTTATTTAAATATAATACCAAGTTTGATTAATAATTTCTTCCATTGAGACCATGGAACATGCATTTATTGTTAGTTAAGGATCAATTATATTGAGTGATTACCACTTAAGATCATGTGCATGCATTGACACTTAAGATAAGTGCATGGATTAACACGAAAGGAAAGTGAATTGATTAATTTTTAAATTTAAATGATCAGTTATATGGAATTATTACTCCATATTAACTCTCATTAATAGCCGTCTATGCCAACCTTAACGTCTCTTTATTGATTAAGTAGGTCTACTAGGCCAATTAAGCCTAGTAGCCTAATTACTTGTATTTTATGGATTTTAAATAATGAATTAAAGTCTATAAACCTATGAATAATTGAGTTTGATACATGAATCAATGCCTCATATCATGAAATAGGTCATCTTTGTCAAGAAAAACTTTCAAATTTGTTAAACTAAGTGACTAGGTAACTTTACCCTTCATTTTTATAGATTGGTTGATTAGAAGAGACTTGTAGAGGAATTTATAAGCATAGTTTTAAGCATATTGTGGATTGATAAGGTGAAAAAATTATAAAAATTCATTTTTTAATGATTGGCATCATCTTAAACTACCTTGTATCTTTGTTTCTACACTTTTTACTTAAAAAATTTCTTTCTAAAATGTCTTTGTAGTTTCATAAAATAGAGTAACATGGTTAGGACCATATATAAGTTTAATTAATCATTAAAGTGTTTATATGGTTATTCATGGGTGTTTGGGTGTAATAAACTTCACTTTTCTTAAGATTGGTATGTAGTAGGGCTTAGGGAGGGTTTTGAAGGTCCACCTTCTTAACAATGGCTCATAAAGTATCGACCAAAAATCTAGAACTTATTTCCATGGTATTTATTCCATATACCCATTAAAATTTCCTAAAATATTGGGTTCCCATGAAAACTATGTATCAAGATACATACATAGGGATGTTTGCTTGTAGTATTTTGCATGCATTCTAAACCTACTTATAGTCTTAGAAATGGTTCATAAACATAATATACATAATAAAACTCAATAATCCATTAATTTAAATTGTGATAAGGCTCCTAAATCCTTATAATATCATTTGACTCAAGTCTCCTTGTGGTGAAACATTCAAGCTCCTGATTAGGTAACTTGAATTGACTACTAAGAGCTGAGTGGTTTAAATTAGTTATTGAGAGTGAAACTGACCTTTAATTTAAAATAACGTAATTAAAACATATAGTTTATGACCTTAACCATACCCTTACACATTATCATGGTGGTATAGGCTTTCTAGGGCTAAAACAGGCTTTTAGGCCTAAATGGCCTAATCTGGGTGTTGAGGTTTGAAGAAATTATAGGATGATATAGGTGTTAAAATTTATAATAACATATTATTTATCATTTTTTTCTATCCCCTATGATTTCCTTTGGTCTCTGAAACTCCAATTTGTCTCCATGATCTCATGAGGTTACCAAAAGGGTTATACTGTAAAACTATTAAGTCTCAATGTTTGGGCTAGTGTGGGTCTAAATGATATATTATCTCATTTTATTACTATTTATATGGAATTATAAATCCATTTTATCTTACCTAAAAAATTATTCCACATATGTTTCCTACATACTCTCATCTTCCTTGCCTAGGGTTTCTTGACAATCCATCTTGAGAAGCCCATATTGACTAAGTTTTTGTGATCTAACCATATAATATGAGTTTGTCATTACCTTGGAATATTTAAATACCTTAAAACCTTCTCAAAAATTGTATAAAACTTCAAACAAACATTTAAAACAAGCAATGGTCTTCAGCTGGAGTGTATAGGCTAATATAGGTATGTCTTCTTCAATAAGCCCTCAAGGGCATCTAACTTGAAACCTAACTATTAAATATTTATAGGGAATATGATAAACTTTAAAAACATATTTAATTTGTATCAAAACATATTCATGAATTTTCAACTCTTTGTATTTTCCTCACACCTTCTAAATGACTCTCTTGGTCTCATCCATGACTGCTTAATTGGCTATATGAGCTCTATGATAAAATAATGACCATTTCCACTATTGACATGACCTTTACGATTTTATAATTATATTTATATAATCATAATAATCATTTTTACAAAAATTTAGAAGCTACTCCCACATATAAAGGCCTCAAAATGATAAACTTCCCCAAAATTATCAATGGAGTTAACTATGTTTATTGAATGTGTGTAGTAATGATTGTCTTTTAATGTTAAATGACTATGTTTTAATGTTTTACCTTAGGACTCATCATTTATATTAGATCATTAAATTATAAATGATACTATATTGAAATTTCAAATGGTATTCAAGGCCTCTCCAAGAATTTAAGTAATTCCTTCTTCTTACAAATACACTCTCTTTTAACATAGGCATGTAGGTGACCTTGTGAGGTGATGTCTATGTTACTTTGAGTATGGGACTCATTATATCATCACTAACCATATTAAGTGACTCTTAACCTTGGGCATAAAATTTATTTAAATTAAATTAATAACAACACCTTCCTCTTAATCTTGAATTGATCTACTATTAGCATATTTCAAGAGCGTTTAAACACTATTTTAGGTAAAGATTCACAAGAAAATATATCCCAATTTGAGTTTGATCCATAGTTAGGGTCTAGATCTGATCCAAGTTTCATGCCCATCATTTTTCAAAACTATTTTCTCCATACTCATCACTCTATATTTTGAACATAAAACTTTATTCATTATAATCTTGATTGTGTAAGAAAATTTGGCCCTTTATACAGACTATGTGTAAGTTTTAGGTCTTGAAACAACACCAAAAAACCTCCAAAGTCAGTCTAATTATCTTAAATTTGATTTAAATTATAATTTATTTAAATTATCTCCTCATAAATTCAATTTTATCCATTGTTTTCATATTTGATCCCACATCTTCTTAGCATGGTTTTAGGTGATGACCACTATGTTACTTGTATGGAGTAGGATAGAAGTTGATCTTGATAATATAAAAAATATATTAATGAAATTTTCATAAATTAATTTAAAATTTATGAGATATTTCAAATAAATACCTTTACAGAGATGTCTTATGGTCTCTCCTTTCTTACAACTTTCCATGAAATGTTTTTGACTATGTTTGTTTTGGTTGTAGGTGATCATTCATCTCTATTTAACAATATATAGGATTAGATAATCATACCTTCATGACCATAATAGTTTTTAACCTGTTTAATCTTATTTTAAAAAATTTATATGATATTAAATTGGATGATAAGTAATATTATGGTGATTGACATAGAAATGAGAATGGAGATGGAGTGATAATCTTATACAATAGTAAAATGGTAGTGTGAAGATTGTGTAAAGAGATGAAACATGATAGAGTGAAAAGAAACCTGAATCCAACCTATAGATAGTAATGAACAGTACGTGGGAATAATAGGCATGTAGGCCAATAGGATATACCATTTTGGAGGTTTTTAAGCAAACATACACTACAAAAATGGAAGCCTAGGAATCATCAAATACCTTAACAAATGTTAATTTTCCTTAACCTTTGCTAAACTATGGCTGTGAGGAGGTTTGAGGATGATTGATGGTGTTTGATTCGGATTGACCTTGAGTAACATTATTTAAATTTAATTAAATAAATATAACATGAATTAAACCCTACAAATAAAATATCAACAAATCTTGATATTCTTAGATGCCTCATGAGCCATATAACCTTCCTTTATTTGCTTATAGATTGTAGATTAGTAGTTTATATCATATTAAGATCCATGTAGCTTGAAATGTGTGGAAATTTTTTAATAATTTTATTTAAAGGTGGTTCATACTCTTGATAAGCTCCAAAAAATTCCATTTTTTTATGATGCTCAGAAGAGGAGAAAACTTAGAAAACTAGTTGTTTGATTGAATGAAGAAGCCATAATGAGTACCCTAGCTGGTAAAGTATTTTTCATAAAGGATATGGATCCAAATTGAGAACCAATTAATAAATATTTAATCTCTCTAAGACCCATTCCTCTACCCAAAATTATAGATCTTAATATTCTCTTTCATGGCTATACCATTTGCAAACCTGAAGATTTATCTCTCTTTGCAAAGGAGCTCGGTGATGCTTGAAGATCAGTTTTGAGCCTATATGAAATATTTTTTCCATGAATATTTCTTTTAAATATTTTAATGAAACCTTCTTCAAATTCCTATTCTCTCTTGTATGAAAAATTCTATATAAATCCATACATCTACATGAAA
Source organism: Torreya grandis (assembly GCA_037957365.1). Classification (NCBI taxonomy): domain Eukaryota; kingdom Viridiplantae; phylum Streptophyta; class Pinopsida; order Cupressales; family Taxaceae; genus Torreya; species Torreya grandis. The sequence continues at coordinate 539,786 of JARHVA010003318.1, read as the reverse complement.
ACACATGAAAATAGCCTTTCTCTTGCATTTTCTTCATACTTAAAGCTTTGAAGCACCAATTTATGGAAATATAATCAATATTATGATTCAAAGGTAATTTTAAAATAGTAAATAAGTATTTTAGGAGTAGAAGTGGAACAAATTTCACACGTGGGAGCTCTTGGAGGCTAAACTATGTTTTAGGCTTGTATGAGGAGATATTTCCAAAGTAAAATACACTTGAATTAAAGTAGTTAAATTAATATTAAGGTGTTTATAGATATTATGGATGATTTATTGGTCATATGAGGTTAAAATATCATTTTATGACCAAAATATTCTCTTAGATAACCACACATATAACTTAAATATAAGCTTTGTTAATAAATACCAATAAAATTAATTTGTAGACTTATTTAGGTACTAAATAGGCTTTTATGTATCTTGGTCATACTTGTAAAATATTATAGTTATCCTCATGATTGAATATACCAAAAATACCAAAGAAACTCAGTATGAATTATCAATTGCCACCTCTCATACATCTCCATCAACGCATCTTAGATCACAATACCACTTGAATTATTTATTAAAGACACCATAAAATACTCAAAAAACATAATGATACTTGACACCAATTGATAGGTAACTAATACATACTCACTTGATTTGATATTTAATTAATATTATGGTGGTCAATGAAAATTTTTCAGTTGTAGGGGTTGGCATTTGGCCTTGATAGGCCAAATTGCCAACATTTATATAGTTAAGATAATTTGGATCGAAATCTAGATCACAATATTTTTTTTCAAAAAAAATACAATCCAAACATTTTTTTAGAGTTTAAAAAATTATAACCATTTTTTACATATATCATCTAGGAAGAGGAAAACTTATAGCTTATCATTAAAGCTATATATTCTCTATTTTTAAAACTATTGAAGATTAATTATTCAAACCCATATTTCATAACATGAAAACAAAAGGTTAGAAATGGTTTTAAAATAAATTACTAATTTTATTTCAATTCAATAATAAATATTAAATACATTCCATTGTCTACATTTTCATGGTCGGCACCAAGTAACTGTGGTCTTATCTCTATGATCTAGATTTACCTTACTTTGTTCATTGATAAATTTTGTATTAACCCATATACTATACACCATGTTATAATATTTAAAAAATGGTAATTATCTACTAATATTTTACCTTTATTGGCACGCACGCACACACACACACACACACACACACACACACACACACACACACACACACACACACACACACACATTTTATTATTTAAGTTAAAGATGTAAAACTATGGTTTATCATTACATTTTTTCATGCTTTGATTTTATGTTAGCCATATATAATTAAAAAAGAGTCTCTTGGTCATGAAATTCTTGCTTGAACTCTAAATTTATTATATCATTAATTTTTGTCATAAAAGGTAAAAATATGGCATCACTTTGAAGATTCATGAGGTTACATAACATTAAGTTAACCAATATATCAACACTATTTATTTCAATAGATTCACACTAGTGTCAAAAGGTGCCATGTGATAGCACTTAATTCCAACATTGAACTATTTTTCATTTAAAAAAAAATTAAATCTCTTATGTTGTTGAAGACTCATTATTTTAAAACTATTTCTCAACCTATTTTAAATTATTATTTTTATTGTGCTCACTATTTAATTTCATAAAACTATGAAATTGAAGAGTTTTTATGCTATCCATATTTTGGCTCATCAAAGTAAAAAATTCTCGTTGAAATGTTTTATTACCACATTCCTTACCCAAATTTAATTGGTGAGAAATAATTCAATTAAATCCATAGTGATAATGATTTTTAAATACGAACGTTATCCTATTACATATATTTTTACTATTTTATACATCCCATATGTTATAATCTAGACAAGGTTATATTTTTTAGCCATATGAATAACAAGAATCCCTTTGGCATTTGGCATAACAAACCATGCCATTTTTTTTACAGTTCCACCTCTAACTCCATTCAAATGAAATTTCATGAATATTTAGATTTATTTACATATTCCACTTGATTATAAATCATTTGTTTAGAAATATATTTCATACTGAATATAATTCCTCTAGCTTCATGTGACCCTAATATTGAATGAAATAACCACAAGTCAGTGTGGTAGTTATTTGAACAACACATATCTACAAACCATTGTTCATATATTTTCTCACAGTTAATGAAATCCATCATTAAAATGGATCTCTCTATATGATGAGGTTTGTCCAATCATAGTCATTATTTTAAATATTCAAATAATTATTAATTGTGAAAGTTAAATAAAACACAAAATAAATTAGCATTTCATAGTAAACATGACTAAAATTATAGTGAATTATTATATTATACATAAAATAAATACCAATTCAAACAAATATAAAAAATGAATTCGATAATAAAAATGATTAAAGTATGATACATGACAAAAACAAATTAGGAATCTAATCTTCATCTCAATTAGAGTGGTAGCATACCTACTCTAAAATATATCTTAGGAATTGGATTCACTTTGAATAGAATGCTTACTATGCATTAAAATATATATCACCATCAAAATTAAACATTGGATGTAAGATATTAACATAATTTAACATTAGAAAAATAAAACAATAAATTTGAATATAATTTAGCTTTGGTGTTGTCTTTAATAACAATAAAATTCAAACAATTTAAGAAATATTCATTGTAAACATAGTTCAAATAGATGAGTAACCTTAATATTATTGTTATGAGTCTAGGTAACTATTCACATTGACATAAATTAATCTTGACATTGTAAGATTGACACTATTAATTTATGTAATGGTTCAAAAAAACATGTATTATTTTCAAATAATAATAATTCAAAATTTAGGATTAGTATATTCTGATTTAGAGTGGGCATCCATCCACTGTAGAGTTTTATGGACTAGTACTAAATTATTAATATAATTTTATTAAATTATGTAATGTCTAAAATTATAATAATATTAATACATGGGTAATTACATAAATTTATGAAATATTCAATTCAAATATACTTAGTATAAATAGAAAGTTTAACCTTAATAATATTAAAGGTATGGGTAATTATTCTCATTGACATACATTGATCTTGATGTTGTAAGATTAACACTGTTAATTTGTGTAATTGTTAAACATAACATGCAAAGATTTTCAAATAATAATAAATCAATATTTAGGATTAGTTTGTTCTCATTTATAGTGGGTGGTCATCCACTTTAAGATTTGTATGGACCAATACTAATATAATACTAAAATATAGTTAAATTACATAATGTTTAGTCTTATACCTTTTTTGAAGTATTAAATTGGTGCCTTGATGATTTCTTCTACTATAAAATTTATATTGGTCTTTTATTTAATCACACACATAGTATATTAATGTGAAAAATTTAACCAAAAAAAAAAAATTAATTGAGATTATGTGTCTATTAATAATAAGGAATCTATGTTTATAGGGTTCTCCTTATAGTACCAGCTACTTATTGATGCATGTTTGTGAACATGCTCCAATAGGTGATGAGATAATCCTATCATTTTAGGATCATATGATATTATTGAGGGCATGAGTTATAGGGAAGTGATTTAATGAATAGATAAGTGGTAAAAGAACATGGTTAAATAATTTTGTTTCATATTTCACAAGAAATTATTCCTTATGATTAAATTGGATCATCCTGAAATACAATCAAAATTAGTCTAAATATGGATATTCACAATGATTATTTATATATGGTTTAAATTTTATAATATAAAACATCAAAAGGATGGAAATGGTAGGTTATAAAATAAGATTTAAGACTCTTCATTGAGATTTTTTGAATATAATAATTTTTAATATTTAATTAAAATTAACCAATTTTAAGAAAACCTAGCATTCACTGGAAGTTAGATAGACAAAAAAAATATTATAGGTATATATTACCATATAAATATCAAATAATAAAATATTAATTTATATTAATTAAATAAAATTAGACACGAACTATAGAAATGGTTAAATAAATTAGTCAAACAATTTCACCAATCCAAAACAAGGTAGATAAATTTCATTTAATTGAGAACTTTATACTAAAACATCTAGTAATATTATAATGAGAAAGAATAAAACATAAGATAACTAATAAAACATCTATAAATATTTATTAAAATTTAAAATTATCCTAGAATCCATTTCCTCACAAAACATCTCAATGAATATATTTAAAAAAATAGTTGGATAAATGTCACAACTATAAACATTAATTTCATGCAAATAGAATAAACTAGAAATTATATTTATAAATATAAATCTAAGACCAAATATATTAAAAAAATATAATCAACCTTTAAAAATAGATAATTAAAAATAACATTGACTATTATAGCCCATCTCAAACTTATTACGAACTAATATACCCTAAAATATCTATTTTCTTTTCCTTGAATGCTTGTGCACCTAGCTATAAATTATCATTTATCCTAGATACATTAACAATTGACTTTATAAATAATAGTTAAAATTTGGATAGTAATAATTAATGGTGATGAAAATGGGTCCCAAGGTAGAATTTATCTTCCTTTGCATTTTTTTATAAATTTTTATGCATTCTATAAAAAATTAATCGATGATTGGTTACCACCCAATTTTTATTCATTAACTATTATATTTAATGTTACATTAAAATTATTGAGTAACCTTGTGAACTATGTGGTAGCTACCAATTTATTTTCCATTGTGATAATTTATGTCATAATAGCTTCCTTTAATTTATCAAGAAGGTATTCCATGAATCCATTCAATGTCAGGTAAATTTGTGATTAGTGGTTATAGAAGTGGTAGAGGTAGTGTAAATATATGAAATGGAGGATGATGTTAGAGTATAGATAGGGGCATCCAATTACTTTGATATGGAATAATTAATAGACTTAAAGTATGATATTGTTAGGTACCATGACCAGAATTTTAGGGGTAGGAGACGTAGTCACAAACATGTTTTGTCTAAGTGGAATAATGGGAACATGGGGATTAATTACATGGATCTTAGAAAGTATATATAAAAATGTAGCTTTTGGAAATGTTTGACCAATAATGCTAGAAGTAGATATTTTAGAATATAATAGAATAAAATTAGTATCACTAGATAATGATGAGGTCACTTGGACACTAATAAGAATATTATGTAATGAATATATTGAAGTAACCATAGTAGTGGCCTTTGGCTATTGTTTATTTTATTTATAAATTACACAAATAATTTTAGTATTAGGGATAAACTAGAGAACAATGGACTAGTTATTATAATTTTTTATGATTGCATATGACATTTATACATTAATATAAATAAGGGATCTCATTTGAGTTATTATGATATGATTAGGGGAAATAAAATATGAATCTATAACCAGTTTTCTAAAAATATAAACTTTATTTACTAAACTAATAAATGATATAGAAGTGAAGGAAGTAGCAGGAGGCATCATTACTTAAGCAAAAATGGGTATTAAGGAAATTATTGTAGCTGAATATGGTGGAAACCCATGTAGTAGTTTCTACTTGAGGTATGGATCAATCCCTTGTGTATTTTATTTATCTTATGGGAATTGAGCATCAGTCCTCTCCTAAATCCCTTTTGATATTTTAGATTATGGGTTTTTGGGTTAAACACATATTATTGTTACTTAAAACTTTGAAATTTACTATATAATATTTTTAGGGTTGAGATAGTAAATGTTGCATGGGTGGAAAATATAGTGAAATACCACACCAGCCTTCCCATGGAGAATATACAAATGACTAAAAACATTTCCAATAGGGTATAAATGTCTAATCATGTGATCAATAAACTTGATTAAACCACTACTTACCCTTTTTAAAAAATGGCTAGGTTTTATATAGTAATTTTCCTATCTTCAACATAGTAAATGGACATGAGTTATGATTTTTTATTTTTTCATATTCTACATATTCTTGTGAAAAATTGATAGGTAATATCTTGTGTTGCTAGCTTGTTTTGGATGCAATAGAGAATTTTAAGAGGTGAGACCAAAGCTTGTTTTGGATGCAATAGAGAATTTTAAGAGGTGAGACCAAAATTATTTAATTTTAAATAATGTAAACAATTGGTAATATGTATAAGCCCAAATATTTATGGCATATTCCCTCATACCATGTGATATTATTGGCTTGGCATTTTCATTAATGTTTAAATACATGGGAGGATATAAATAGTTATAAATATCCTCGATGAACTCATAAAAGTATGGGGAAATAGAATAATTAGTAAATTACGTGAAATATGTAGAATAACCTTTCAAAGTAGCACAAAATGCATCTAAAATATAGGACATCTTTATAAGATACATGTTTCTCAACTCATTCCAATTTTTGTTTGAAATCATACATGATAATTTACCCATTTATTGATTTTTATTTTCATTTAATTTCATATTTACAAGAATATTTTTCAACCATTTAACTTTGTTGATGTCGAGTGAGAGTTATATATTTGTGTCATAAGCTTAAGATTAGGAAACCTTTACTCTTGACTTTTTTTGGGGGTTAATCTATGCTATATTTACATAATTGACTTGGTCTTAACTTGATAACATAAGTATCACATGATCTCTCTGATTGACCATATTTGTGTTCTACTCTATTGAGAGACAATATAGTTGTATGTCATTTTATCCTTAGCATACACTGTGATGAACCTTCCATGAATATTAAACCACCTTTGATTGGATCAATTTCATTATTTCCTTTTGAATTATTAGAGAAATATTTTAAACATAAATTTTACTATATAAACCAACCCAATACAAATATATACCTATCTATGAATAGTATCATCCATCATGATAACATTCTTTGTTTGTCCAAGCTATATCACCCAACTTGATATAATTCTATATGTTTTTAAAACTATATCTGCCAACCTAATTTATTTTTGCATTTTTTATTTCTATTTATGAATTATTTACTATATTAGCCAACTTGACATAATTATGTTTCTCATTTAATTTTAATCCATGGTACAAATTTATCTCTTGATCTTTATTTTTATTTTATTTTCCCTAGAAACTATGTTTTATTGGTTTTAAAGATACTTAAGGGTTATTTCTCTAGGCCAATCAGTTGTCAATTTTACCTTCACAATGGTATGATTGGTATTTATCCAATACTAAATCAATTATACAACACTATACATAAACTTTAATTTCCATGTACTTCACAATATATTATAAATGCCTAGGGATTCCATGTTTTGATCTATAAGAAGTTATCCATCTATTTTAGTTTTTAGTCCACTAGTAAGAAGTTATCCCTTAGAATTTACTCTAAATTTATCATAGAAATAGGATAATATAACCATGGATACAATGCAATACTGAGTGATTAGTGCATTTATGGTCATATTCATTTTATTACAATTGGGATTAGTATATCTAAGAGACTAAAAATTAATGAAATCCTTTTTAGCATACCTTACTATCTCAGTTTTTATACATTATTTAGCTAAATGATATTTTTATTTACTTACAAGCTATATTAACCAACCTGATCCTATTTGATGTTGTGTTCATGGATTATGTCAACCAACCCGGTGTAAGTCTTTTTGTTTATAAATTGCATCAACTAATATAATACAATTTTGTGCATCTCCTTGACTAAATAAAATAGATTTATATAGTATGAATTTATCATTATTATAATAACTACATTATCAAACTTGATATGATTCTTTCCTATTATCATACTACATCTACCAACCTAATATAGTCTAATTTTCCTAGTTTCAATTCTCAATTGTATCATCTAGGTTGATATTCTATGTTTCCTATGTAATTAACTAGATTGGAATACCCAATTAAGTTAATATTTTATATTCCACTATACAGTACACTTTTATCAATCTAAATAAAAAACCTAATAGGATTTAATGGAACTAACCAACTCCCATAAAATCCCCATATCTTGTATACCTTTTACCTTGACTCAAAAGATACAAGAAATTATCATGTGACTTCAACTCTATCTAAGATTTATAAACCACTTAAGAATCCTAGGACCATTCACCTATATTAACCATCTTGATACATTAGAGAAATTGAGGATGAATGTGATCTAAATTAAAAAAATGAAATGATTATATAAATTGAATAACATCCCAAGCATAATGGTAAGGACTCGGTGGTGATTTATCACCTCATGATGGTTCCCCAAATAAAAAATCCTCATTCTCATATTCCTATATTTTCTACTAGACTTAGGGTAGTTTAATATGTGACTTCCTTATTCTTCATTCATCAACCATGCCTATTATTACTACTAACATGGCATTCCATTTCTTAACTAGGTCTACCTAAAGTACCCATGTCATAACTAATGTTAACACCACATCTAGTGCATCCAAAAAATATACTTAATATTACACCTTTATTAAAAATGATATTTATCCTCAATATATCAGGTTATAAGACATGAAGAAAATGGATAATTTTCAATCTATTAGTACTTTTTAAATGATGTAAATTAAAAACAATCTTTTGAAAATTCAAAATTATCCTCAACAAATTTATCTCTACTTTAGATAAATTAGATAATTTATTATTTAAGGAATTTAAAACTAATGGTATACCTAAAAAATAACATGTCCCACTTCATTATTTACAATTAAATGGATACTGATATTTCATAAGCTTTCATCAAGTGTTTGAAATACTTATCTAGAAAATCTAAGCATATCATTATAGAATATAACATCTTCCATTTGCTTACCAATACCCTTCATCCTAAAAGTCAATACAAAGTTTGGAATTTCTCTCCAAAATAATTTTAAGAAGTCCTTGATCAATATAAATTGCAAAATGTTTTGATAAGACACTTCAATCCTTCCCATCTTAAGTCTAGAATTCATGGTATTATGAAGTCTAAAAATAAAAATTTCATTAATTATGGTGTCTTAGAGGCATATAACTCCATGTGAACCATCAATAATATTATACCAAGAAGCTCAAATGAAGTGACCGTTTACCAACCTATCAATGGAAGTCCCTTCTAGCTTCCTCCTTATTCTTCACAAGTCAATAGTTTTAAGGTTCATCATAATATTTCCATAGATAATTTTAGGAAACATGTTATAAAACCCTCACCTAGAGAGTTTAATACTTACCAACCTAATTCTCATCTTTATGATCCTACTAAAAACTCTATTTCAACACAAATTGAGGGTACTCCCATGAGATTTGTATATTAATTAAGAAATTTGATTTCAAAATTTTACTTGGTTCAAAATTTCATCATGAAGATGAGATATGTGAATTAAATAAAGCTTATGAAAAGTTATAAAAATCCCATGAATCCAAAGTTAAGTGTGGTTCACTTCACCAAGTTAATACCCACCTTACTATATATTCTGATCCACTCCCTAATCTAAATAAAAATCAACCTCCAAAATTTTATGTCATTAAAACCATAATTAACCTTAATTCATATAATGATGTCAAAACCTTTGTTAACATGAAAAACATGAATCATGTTGTCTCATTTATTCATCCTTATCCTTGTTTGTGTCATGTTCCTTATACTACATACTAAATCATTTTGGATAACCCTTCACATCAATTTGTGGACATCGATCCTAAGAAAAATATAATGTCTTTAAATTTAGATAGCCAAATTACATCATCCAAATAAAGGATGTTTTATTAATTTAAAAATGTACTAACTAATGTGGTGTAATATTCTATGTTTAAAACTACATCAACCAGCCTGATAGAGTTTATTTTTCCATCATTATCTTTCCAAACTCTATTGGATAACCTGGTATACTATTTTACACCCATTTTAAAATAAACTATGTCGACCACACTAATAGACTCTAATTCCTCAACCAATTATATTTTTACTACATTGGCCTAGAAAGTATAATATACTTTGACCTTTAATTATAATTCTATTTTATTATTTTGGTTAATACAATATAATTATAATATTTTTTAGTAACTAACAAAATCAACCAACTTGATATAGTTAGCTCAACTTTCCTTAAATATATTTATAGGGTTTAGACCACACACTTTATTTCCCAATCGAATTCAGTCTAGATCTACTCTTTCCTTAATATATTTGCTTCAAAATTACATTCATCATATGTAATCATATTTTTAGGCAACAAATTAAGTGTGTGTGTGTGTGTGTGTGTGTGTGTGTGTGTGTGTGTGTGTGTGTGTGTGTGTGTGTGTGTGTGTGTGTAACCTTTCCTACTTAGTAAATCCAAGATCAAAGGAGGTAATCAATAAACATCAATCCTTTATGTATAAGTAGGATAGTTTAAGTGTATAAGTATAATAAGAAAGGAGTTATAAATTCAAAACTATTACCTTTTAAAATATCTATCTATCGAATTAATAAAAAAAGTTATAAATACTTACCTTTGAGTGAACTTGTCAAGTGTCAATATTCCCTTTGGATAATAGTTATTTTCAATAGATTTTTATGAATTTATAAGGATTACACTATTTTAAATCATCTCTAGGCTAATATATTCCTAATTTCATCCAAAACATCCCATAAGATAAGATATATTCCTTCTAAGATAAACCCTAAGAAATGGCTCCTTCAAATGCAGACGTAGTAGAATTGTGATTCGTGATAATGAGAAAATGAATATTTATATCTATTGTATAAAAAATAAGGTTGTATTTATATAAATTGATAGGTACTAACCCTTACATAATTTTAGTTAAAAAGGTCATTCTACCAAGACATAATTTTATAAAGTTACCATTTATCCTGGAACTAGGGCGACCTAGGCTATCCTAAATACATAATGTTTGCCATAATGTTTTAATCTAGGTCAACCAATGCTGACCTTTTGGAAAAAATAAGTTTTTTATTAAGGGTAAATTTGAGGTTTTTTAAGGAACTCTATCTTTTTTAACAAAAGATGTAGTCTAGGCCAGAAACACCAGAAAGAACAAAAAGGAATTACATAACAAATCAAAAGTGAAACCAAGGATGGATCACAAATAGTTCATAGATAAATTAAAACAAAAACATAATAACTAAGAACTAAGGGAAATAAAAAATAACCTATGAATATTATTCATACACTTTAAGGGTAGTATTTCAATCGTATATCATCTGTTTTAGTGTCTACTTCATAGTGCTAATCTCGTGGTCTCTGCTCTTTGATATATCTTTGCCTCTTTTAATTTTCTTGATAGAGATTTCCTCTTAAAAAATATTTTTAAGTGGATATATAAGGACACCCATGATTTCTATGAAATTACTAATTTATGAATTTATATTACCCATCAAAGCTTGAATATTATGTTTGAGAACCAAATTCTCTTCTTCAAAATTATAAATCCTTTCTCCTAATGCCTTTACATGAGTAACAACCTACTAAATCATCAATTAATTTAGATATTCTCCTTTATTCATGGATTATTTTAAAAAATAATTCTCCTTATTAAACCATATCAAGAAGGTTCTATGGATATCAATTTATTCCCATATGGATATGAGGCTTTCTTTCTCCTTATCAACTTCAATGTCTTCCTTTACATCCCCAATTTTTCTTTTATTTTTTCCCTAGTCATTTTCCCTTTGGTAGTGATGGATTATTGAACCTTAAAGAGATTAAGACCTTAAATTTATTATTCTATTCCATCATTGAAATTTATCATAATAATTCCCATTACATTAGCCTCTATAATCATAGTATTTTAAGGCTCTCTCCCAACTTATTTTTGAGTGGACTTTCTCTTTAATTTATGAATCTACTTGGGGAAATTTTTGGGGATTTGTTACCTAGGTTATTCCACACCATGAATATGCTTCAATATCATCCTCTTATACTTTATTTACCTCAAAAAATATAAAATTATATCTTGGTGAAATTGAAATCTTCCTTTCTCATTTTTTTTATTTCTATCACCAAGATCTTCATCGAATAAGAATGTAGTAAGGGATGCTTACCTAAAATTGGTGCGTAAACAAGTTAAGAAAAATAAAGTGGAAATTTTGGATAGATTTATACCTAACATCAAGCATGATTATTTTAATGATTTTTTTGGACACAAGTTGAATTAATGGGTGATTTAATCTTTAAGAAACCCATGTTGAAATGAAATAAGGATTTCCCCTTTAGCGAGGAACTTATTTATTTCATCCTTTATCTTTTTGTTGGATTTCTCAAACTTCCAAACATCAATATTCATTCCTAAAAAATGTCTAGTGATTTCCCCTATGATCTTGAATTAAATATCATATATATTAAATATCTTTTCATTCTACACTTCGAAGAAATGTCTAGAGACATGAGGATCATATCCTTCCAATTTTTGGATGAAATTCATGAAACTATCAGCCTTGATGATCCCCTATAAATAAAATTCCATAGAAAAGGTCTCCATTAAATAAGGCTTAAACTATCAAATATATCTCCCCATCCTCTTAGTTTTTGAATCTCTTTGAAGTGAGGTGTACTATAGTAGGAAGGGGAATAAAAAGCCTTATTAACCTAATTAATGGTGTACTCATGCCAAAGGATGAGATAAATATTCCACCTAGATCCACTTATAATGAAAATGTATTAACCCCATAAGATTTAATGAGCCTTATTAATTATCATAATGTTCTCATGAGTCCATCTCCTATGAATAATGTATATTGTGTACACAATAATTTACCTAGGATTGCTCTTCCACAATATCATTTTCTGAGACCAATTATTAGTCACATGCTTCCTAAGGGTTTTTTATGAATCAATGTAATTAGAATAAATTAGAAAAGGAGATGTAAAAAAACAACATAATGTAACCTATGCTTGAGATTAGCTAAAAAATATATTCACTAATGAAACAGAACATGAGCTTCCTAGTTGATTCTTTATATAATGACATCAACCATCTCCTTCTTAGACCTCCATTTCCTAAAAATATTATATTTAAATCTAAGATTTGAAAACCATTCTACAAGTTAATTATCTTCTCTATAGAGTTTTAGATACTAATTCCTTCAAAGGAGTTGATTATTTTAAATGCTTTATCAACCATATTACTGATACTCCAATTAGCTGAATTCTTTTTTAATAGGCAATGAATTATTTGAGTGAATATCCTTTTAGATATAATATGTTCACTAATAATTATTTTTCCAATTGTAGAACCCAAAGACATACATGATCTTATACACAATAACTTGTTTGAATCCCCATATTCCTTACAGAGGCTCCAAATACATTACCCTTTAAATCTCTAAGAGTGCCCCTACAACCAACCCTTCTTGGATTTCCTTTTGAAGCATCATTAAATTTTAACCTGAACTAACCTATAGATGGAGGTTACTAGACTTTATTCCTTCTCATATATTTTATAGGATAATTTCTTGAGGATCCTATTAGAATTAAATCCTAGTTCTTGGCAATAAGGTATTCTTGTCTCTCACATATTAACTTATTAAAATTATTATAGCATTTAAAATTATTAATCATTTTTTTTTAGAGTTACCCTAAGGCTAGAAATTTTATATTACCTAGATATAATGTCATTATGTTGTTTCCATATACCCCATAAGGTGTGAGGAATATCTCAGCACAAAAAATTATTTAGAGTTTATCTTTTGAAAGGGGCCTTCTAGCATTAATATAGGCCTAATACAGAAGGAGGATACACTTACAAAATCTTAAAAGTGGAGGATGTTGTGAAGTGTTGTCATTAATGTCAATTTTTATGTTATTTTATGTCATCAATGTCAAGATGAATCTTTTGAATATGCATGGTGAGTGTTCTATGAGATATGAGCTTGTGTGCTTTATGTTATGAGGTAGCCATGTGACAAGAGAGAATTTGAAGGCATCCTAATATCTCTATATTGAGAGATAATTTGAAGGAAACCTAATTATTATTATATTTTTTTATTTAAATTTTTACGTAAAGTGAGAATTAAATCATGTTTAATTACTAGTTTTTGAGTACATGATGTCTTGAGAATCTTAGTCTAGACCATGTGAGAAGGTGTGCATAGTGAAATTTAGTGAAGTAAGTAAGAAAAAACTAGTGAGAGGGTTTTTGGAATTCAACGATCATGAAAAATAAGTTTATATTCTTTCAAAAGTGTTTCAAGGTCAGTTTTCAAGTTTCAAGTGCTTGAGAAGCCTTGTCATGGCACTAGTCATAGCATGAAGAGACATTGTGAGTAGGTATGAGCATGATGGCTTGGTGAGATGAGTAAACAATAGCATTAGTGGATGTATGAGGATGATTTAGAGTGTATTTGAAGCATTGGATCAATAATAAGAGTTTGAAGATGAGTTTATAGGGGTAAGACCTACATATCAAGTTTGTAACTAGATCATTTCTAGAGTCTAACTAGCCTAATGAGACATCATGATCTATTATCAAGAAATATGAAGGATATATGGATATGTTTAAACATGAGATGTGTTATATGAAATTAGAGTGATATTTTTATTATGAAATTGAGGTATTTAGATAATATAAGAAGGCATGAAGTATAGATTAAGGCTTAGTGAGGTATGAATACTATGGTGTAGAGAGAGTGTGTGTGTAAGCCCAATGGGATATCAAGATTAGTTTCCAAGGAAGGTGTGAGTATGTGATCATGGAAAGAGATATGATATTTTGTTTCAAGCTTGTTCACAATTTTTTAGGTCATGTTTCTGAAGAGAAGTCATTAAAAATGGTTTTGAGGTCTCTCAAGTATATAAAATGAAGGCATGCAATCCTCAGAAGGACTTTCTATTGTTCATTAGTACATGTAACCACTACATGGGAACTTGAGTTATTAATTATAGATGGTTAATAGTCTTAGATAATAACTATAGTCATTGGTTTTATATTTAAGAGGAAATCCTTTATGAACAATCATTAACATCAAAACCTATGTTAAACCTCCATAAAACCCTAGTAAGGACCTGATGTGAAATATATTGTTAAAAATATATCATTATGGTCTAAAATAGCTATAAAAAATATTTTATATTTTATTCAAATCTACCATACACCTCCAAATGTGATTGAGTTATCAGGTGTGTGAGTAGACCCTACAAGAAAGTGCTAGTTTCTTGTAAATTTGATGTAGCATTCTGAGTTGACCAAGTCAAAGTATGAAAATAATCGAATGGAGAAGGTTGATAATTTTATTTTATGTCCATGGTGGGTTTCAAATAGTTTATATCCCTCATGTATGCTAAACTAGTCATCCAATATAGATAGTTATTAATAGGCCTAATGGTGGAAATAGTGAAAAACCTAAGCAACAATGAGAGGAGGTTTAAGAATGTGTTATCATGGAATATGGATGAAAAAAAGTGAATGGATATGTTTTTAAAAAAAATTAATACATTATAATTGTTTTTATAATTTTTTTAGGTTAGTTTTTATAGTTAAAAATTTGCTCACAAGTTGACTTATCTGGCTCAATAATGTTTGTGTTCAATGAGGTTATGACATTGTTCTACAAGACCAATATTTCCATTTGAATATATTATATTTATATCCAATAATGGTATAATGATATAATAATATCATTTTAATTCATTTTAAGTCTTTTAAAATGGTCATACAAGTGCTGTAAGGTCATTGTCACCATGATTGTGGTTTAAGGTAAACTAGCAGTTCTAGGTAAGCAAATAATAATCATGAGTTTGAGGCTCTATGCCTTGAATGGAAATATATAATGTACATGGTGTTGATATTTTGGAATTTTTTTTACTGTCCATTAATTTAAAAAGTGTTTAATTACATTTAAAGTGGTTTAAATTTTGAAGCTAAAATGGCATGTATGGTTCTAGTTTGATTGTGTAGTAAGATCAAAATATTGGTCTGTAAAACCAATATTGTACATTAAACCTTGTCATTTTTTTATGTTAAAATGGTTTAGAGATTTTAGATGATATTTTTAAATAAAAACTGGTCATTTCAAGTGTTATTTCATGTATTAAAGATCAACTTGTTCTTGACTATGTTTTCAAGTGTTCTAGTAGTTTTGAGTGAGTTATTTGTAAAGAAAGGTTTGAGACATTTTGTCCTGAGATGTTAATTATAAAGCATATGGTGATGTCTCTGAGGTCATATATATACTTTTTATAATATTTTATTTTCATTGTTTTTTTTCTAAATAATATCTGATCTTTAGTTGTTTAAGATAGACTTTTTGTGTATAAGAAGGCCTAATTATGAATAGTACAAATGGTGTGCTCCAAGTGGTGGTTGGTTCTAAAAGGTCTTATGGAGACTAGATGAGATTATTAGGAGTATATTAAAGTGTAATATTATATTTTAATATCATGTTATGTGTTTTAATGTGTTTCAATGAAGGTAAAGTGTAACATGTCATAAAGTAGACCTAATGGGATTATGTCTCCATGATACCTAAAGATGAAATAAAGCCTAATTAAGGTATGTTAGACATAAAATGAATCAAATAATATTTTATAAATGTTTAAGAGATGTCATAAGATATTTTAGATGGCTTACCTAATATTTTAAGTGTGTTTGGATGACTAACAAGTATATGAACAAGAGGCTTGTATATATACAAGGTAGTTTTAAGACTGTTTGAGTGAGATATGTGCAAGCAAATAAAATAATACATTAGTGAGCACAATAAGGTATTTTAGATAATTATATGAGTATATATAATCCATTTTTAATATTTTATATATGTTATTGTTATAAAAATCAAGGTTATATGACCTAATCAAGTCAATAACAGGGCTATTGAGTGAAGGAGTCTACAAGGGAGTTTGAGAGGGATAGAAGAGTGAGAAGAGATAAAGAAGGTGATAATCATATATTTTATGAGAAATAAGGTTTTATAAAGGTGATAAAGAGTTATATTTAGATAATTTAGTGTTAATTCATGTAGGGGGTTGGTCCCTCATTCCAAATGTGTGCTTGTTAAACCCTAACATGGTTGGTACTTAGCTAGTTGGGGTTGGTGATCCACATGAAGTTGGTGATTCAATAAAATTTATGTTTGTCTTATAGGAATATATTAAATTTGTAAATATTATTGGGTTTTATTCCCATTTATTATTTCCCAAATATGTGATGTGTTCTTGTGTTTCTTGCTTATATGGATACATGTTTATGCATGTTATATCTATATGTTTGTTTGAATGGTTCATGATTGCTTAAGTGAAATTTATAAGAATTTTTTTGAAGACTGATTCACCCTCCTCTCATTAATTTTTATTCCAACATTTGGTATTAGATCATGTCCTTTGAATTATGCCTAATAGCCTAAAGGAGATCCTATATATAATGATGGCTAGTCAATTAGATCAAGGTGGTTTCTCTACTAGTAAGGCTTCATTATTTAATGGGAATAATTATGATTATTGAAAAATTAAAATGAGGAAATATATGATCTCAATGGGCCATGACATATGGAAATTATATTTGGATGGATACACTCCACCTCCTACACCACCAACTAATAGAGCAGGGAAAAAGGAGACTGAGAGAAATTCGAAGGTAATGAATGTCATTCAGTGTGGGCTATCAAAGGTAGAGTTTGTGAAATTAATGAAATATGAGTTAGCCAAGGTGATATGGTAAAAATTTAAAACTATCTATGAAGGAAACACCAAGGTGAAGATGGCCAAGTTGTAGACCCACTGAAGATAGTTTGAAAGTCTAAAAATGAATAAAGATGAAACCATTGCATATTACATATTGAAGGTTGATGAATTTTTAAATATAATTAGAGGATTAAGAGAAGAATTAAAAGAGTCTATTTTTTCAAAATTTATTTATATCACTAAATCTTATCATTATTGAAAACACTCCACACGTATTGGTTCAAGTGATAAAATAACTCTTGGTTTCAAAGAAAACTAAAAGGAAGTAGATCAATTTAAGGACAAAGATAATAAAGAAAATAATATGGAAATTAAAATACCTATCAGATATCCTAATGCTATGAGGTATGCTAATTCATTTAATGGTTACTATGATACATGCAATCAGTTTGGCCATAAATCAAGAGAGTGTAGAAGACACTCTAAAAATGAATATGCATGGGATTATGAAATGAATCATCAGTCAAGAGGTATGTATAAGGATTTTTTATAAAATTTTCTTAGCTTGGGATGCATTTAAATATTCTTCCCTACAAAGTTAGAAGTTCATCAAGTGAAAACAAGAGGTTTGAATCTCCTAGAGTGCAAGAGAGAAGGTAAATGAATGTGTTCAAACCAAAGACAATAAAGGTTAGTCATGATTAGTCTAAAAGCTCAAATGGACTATTTTATATGGTATATCATACTTTAGATGTGAAATAAAGCCATGAATGTCTATTTTCATCTCATATTGATGATCAAACATTTGATGAAGAGGTCAAGCTATAGTGTCAATCAAGACTAAAAGGATACTAAAGGATATTTAATCTGTGAGGATATGGAGATAGAAGAATCTATTAATCTTATGTTATTTTAGTTCCATATGGAAAGGGGTGACTATATTAGGATTCATATAGACACTATTTATTTAGAATAAACATGATGGTTGCCTAATTTGAGGGGGAGGTACTCAAGTTATTGACTGATCTTGATCTATGTTGAATAGTCTTGTAATTTGAGTTCATTTAAAGAAGGTATGGATGGAGTAAGGGGGATAATGTTCATTTAATTATTGATATTATATTAAATAAGGTGTGCTTATATATTTTATATTATGTATGACCATTTTTCATTAAGGTCAAAGGGAAAGAGAATTCAAGAAGGAAGATTGACTAAATTGCGGGAGAAAAGAGTGATCATATTGAATAATGTTTTTCCATCAATGAAAAAGGGGGATTTTTTTCAAAAATTATATTATTTATGTCAATTTTTATGTAATTTTATGTTAAGGTTGATGTCAAGATGCATTTGGTGAAGATGCATGGTGAGTGGTCTATGAGATGTGAGGTTGTGTGATTGATGTCACAAGGAAACCATATGGCAAGAGATAATTTCAAGGAAACCTTGATTATTATATTGTTTTATGTCAGGTTTGATGTCAAGGTTCATGTAAAGTGAGAATTAAATCATGTTTAAGTACT
Source organism: Torreya grandis (assembly GCA_037957365.1). Classification (NCBI taxonomy): domain Eukaryota; kingdom Viridiplantae; phylum Streptophyta; class Pinopsida; order Cupressales; family Taxaceae; genus Torreya; species Torreya grandis. The sequence goes on along the minus strand of JARHVA010003318.1, from coordinate 520,693 downwards.
ATTTATTGAGTATAAGGTGTCTTGAGAAGCCCAATCTAGACCTTGTGAGAAGGTGTGCATAGTGAAGTTTGGTGAAGTAAGTAAGCATAATATTATGAGAGGTTATTTGGAATTTTTTGATAATTAAAATTAAATTTATATTATTTAATAAGTGTTTAATTTTAATTTTTCAAGTTTGAAGTGCTTAAGAAGCCTTGTCATGGCATTAGTCATAGCATGAAGAGACCTTGTGAGAAGGTATGAGTATGATGGCTTGGTGATATTAGTAAACACATGGATGGTTTTTTTATGAGGATTATTAATAATATATTAGAATAATTAGAACACTCATAAGATTCTCAATGTGTGTTTATAGGGGTAAGACTTATAGATCAAATCTGCAACTAGATCATTTCTAGACCCTACCTAGCCTAATAAGACATCATGATCTATTGTCAAGGAATATGAAGGATGTATTGATGTGTTTAAACATGAGATGGGTTTTTTGAAATTAGAGTGGCATTTTTGTCATTATGTTTAGGTGTTGAGATCATGGAAGAAGGCATGAATGATAGATGAAGGCCTAGAGAGGTATGAAAACTATGGTGTAGAGAGAGAAAGCCTAATGGGGTATTAGGATCAGTTTCCAAGGAAAATGTGAGTATTAAATCATGGATAGAGGTATGATGTGTTTTTTCAAGAATTTCCAAAAACATTTATGTCATTTTTTTAAATAAAAGGAATGAAAAGTGGGTTTAAGGTCTCTTATGTACATAAAATGAAGGCATGCAAACCCAAGAAGGACTTTTAGGTGTTCATTAGCAAGTGAAACCTCTACATGGTAACCTAATATATTAATGATATATTTTTAATGGTCCTATATAAACCTAAAAATATCCACCATTGGCCCTTAACTAGACATCAAACTGATTCCTACCAACATTTGCAAATTAAGCCTAAGAATCACTGAACATCCCAACTTTGCTTATGCATCATTTGTCAAAGATCATAATCATGTTGAGACATCCATAATTGTATTATAATATTATATGCAATAATAACATATCAAAGATTCATCCTTAATCACTTTTTGGCTTCACAACATGTAATTTGGCCTATGGACCTACTAAATGGGGCACATAGACATATAATCAAATCTTGGATATGATAAAATTCCTAATCAAAATTAATTAACAAGAAGAACCAAATTAAAGGCATAGTTGAAGTATCCATATGAAATTAATGAATATCATTAAAAGGAAATTTAAAACTCAATAATACACTAGGTTTTCATGATTACCTTTTATGAGTTGTCAAACCTTTGAAAATATTTCAAAATATATTACCCATGCCTATTCATTAAAAATCATGATGTTTTGACACATTTTAACTCTAATAGGGTTAATTAACTCACTTAGGTTATGTTTGAGCCCAATACATTTTTAAACTATACTTTAACTCACCTTCAGTTGGGGTTATTTTTTAAGCCTATAAATATAATCCATTACCTATTGAAAAGAGAGCTTGGATATTGTAGAGTTATAATGCAAGTTTTTGAATAACACTCATAACAATAATGTTATAGTTTCAAAATCATGAACCAAGCCACGTGAGACATAACAAGCTAACAATCATACCATGGTTCCAAGGATATAAGGAGATAGCCAAGATCCATTACCAAAGACTCTTTGAGCACAAGACGAGCAAGCCACAAATGAATCACTTGGAGATCTCAAGGAAGTTAATAAATTTGTCATTATTTTCATTTTTGTTGTGATTTCATATGTATTTTTTTCACTAATCTCCCCCTATGATCTAGGCCTATATATTTTATCTTGTTAGTGTGTTTATTTCATTGTTTATGAAAACTAACACTTGATCTAACCTCCTTTATTGAGTCAAATTCCTTGATCATGAATGTCATGCCTGGTGGGACTATGAGTACCCCACATACCAAGGAGACCAAAATGCAACTCATAAATAATAAAATGAATTTTTGAATATATTTAAAATTATAGGTTTAGAATTTTTTCCATACTTTTTATTTTTATGCTAACTTAGATCTACACAAAGACCGACATTAGTCAAGCATAACCAACATTAGTTATGTCTAACTATCATCAGTTTGGTAAAACTAAGATCAGTTTTATGTGATTGATGTCGATTATTTTGTAAGGGAAAAAATATTTTAAAAGCTTTGATTTTTAATCTTTTTAGCATTTATTCTAGTTATTTCATAGTTTAATTAACCTTTATACTCTCTACCTAATCACTGTGTTATAGGATTTGAAGAGTTGTTATCTAATTTTGAGCTAACATTTTTATCTTGTGTTGCTTTTGCCTTTAGGTTCAAAATAATTTGATCTCTATCCTTATTTACTAGTATCAATTATCACCAATAATCATTAGTCCTCTAGTAACTGACATTGGTCATAGGTGATCTATATCCATCTTTGTGTTTTTTAAATAAGAAACTCAAGAGCTATGTTTTGAAATTTTGTGTGCTCATCATTGAAAGTGATTTAAATTAGGAGGAAACTCCCTAATCCTTATAGGTCCAAGGTGTGGATAGAACATGAATTTGTAAGTTTTAATTAATTAAAACTTCATTTTGGTGCCTATAATGAATTTCTAAGTCTTTAATATTTGATTGCAATGCTTAAAATAAACATATGTGTTTGTGTTTAAGTTGTTTTGTGAAATCTCTTTCAAGTTTTGAAAAATTAAGCCAATGGGGAAAATAAATTCATCTAAACATTTCATTTGGTGCATAAAAATGGGAAAAGATCAATTTTGAATGTGTTTAAATCTTGTTCACATCATCTTTTGGTGTTTAAAAAGAACCTACTTCATTTTTTATGCCTTAGATGTTTTTCAAAGTGTTTGTAATTTTCAACTAATTCCAAGGGGGGGAAAAAATTCACAACACATTTCATTTTTTATGATTAAAATGAAATTAAATCATGTAGTTACATGCTTTTGAAAATTTTCATTTCATTTCATGCCATGTTTGTTTGAGATTGTTTGTTTGTGCAAACCAAATGATCAATGTATGCTATCCACCAACCCCTTTAGGTAAAATGGGTGACCAAAAGTTCCTCTTCTTTGATATTTTGCCTAGTGCAAAGCATGGAAAGAGTTTTATCTAGGCTCTCCCAAAAAATTTCATGGTTCGAGTGATCTAAAAATAACCTAATGTCTTTCCACTTAGTTTTATTTTCAATGAAATTGGCTTATGGAAGGGAGTTCATAGCCCCTTTACAAGTTCCTTAGGGAAGCTTTAAACCAGGGTTTCATCTATTATCATTGTCTTAACCACTATCCATGTGGGGGGGGGGGGGAGGGGGTATATAAATTGAGGATGCCCTACTGGGACATTTGCTTGAGTAGTTATGCAAACCCCATTAGTGGCAAGCTAGCTCAAAACATATGATCAATCAAAACATCATAATACACTGAGAAATTAATGAATGTAGTGGTTTTTAAAAGTATAAGACCTTTTCAAGACAACCAAATTGACATGAATCCAATTGATGTGTTGCATCCCTTCCATTAACCACACTTGAGACCATCTAGATTGTCATAAATTCTAAGTTTTATTCAACCCCATTTTACCAACCTTGATGGGATATAAGAAGTTATACTTAGTTATATTTTGTAATTTTATTCTTTATTGCTTGGCGTTTAAGTCTAAAAATGTTTATTTATTTATGCCACATCATACCAAGTTTTATTTATACATAAATCCTTTATTTGAGGAGGTGTTATATTGGCTATTTTGTACCACACCTTTACCTTAGTCTTTTGACAAATATTTGTGTGTGTGTCACTTGATTGAAATGGGTAATGTTACACTGCATAAATCATCTCAAGATTTTATGCCTCTAAGTATTGGAACAATTATTTGTTACATCTTTAAAGTGTAATAACACTATTATGCTTCTCAGTTTGCTTCAAGACTCATTTACCTTATGCCCAATTTTGTTTTATGAAATTAATGTCACTTATGCCTTTTAGATCTTAACCTAATACCATTATGCCATTCAATTTTGTCTAGTTTGTTTTTAATTTAGAGAAGGCTAAGTTTTCCTATATTAAATTTTTATTAACCATGAAAAGTTAAAATTAAAACATTGATTGATTTCTTTATATGCCTTGTCTAATCAGGGATTATACATTTATCTTTTTCTTTTGGGTTGTGTAACTTAGGTTAATTCTTTACCCCAATTTGATAACTATTGCTTGTTTATTCAAAGAAACCTAGTTTTCATTATTTTTTGTGCCTTTATTTAGGAGAAATAACCTATCTCTCCATGTTCCTTTTGCCTTATGCCTTATTCCAATTAACCAAGTTTATGTTTGGTTATGTATGTTGGGTCTATACCAAAGTGTTACAAATTTTTTAGATTAAATATCACCTTTGTTTAAAGTCTAGTTTTTTATGCCATGTTTGGCTAATAGTCCTAGTAAATGCTTATTTTGATCCTAGATTTTGATGTTACATTTGGCCAAAAGATGTAAAAACTTTTATTTCATACATTAGACTTATTTGGAACACTTTGGACATAAAATTTGGTATGTTATTTTTTTATATAAATGTTTGACCTTTTGTGTATGAGACATTTGAAATTAGACATTTATTAGTAGATTATTTTATACCAATTTTTAACATAGACCATTTTGGAGATAAAAATCCATTTCCTTCAACCAAGTTATCCCATGTTTGAACATTTTATCCTTTGGACATCACTTTTAGGATTTTTTAGAACTTTGGGCCTTTTTTGTAAATTTCATCATTGACATGGATATGTCTAGCTATACTTATGGTGGATTCATTTAAAATCCAAGTTATAATATAATGGAGACACAAATTGACTTTGTTCAAGACCAATATACAAAAGTGCAACATGCAGTGCTACCTTATTATGGTTGGTTGGTGTATGATTATCATCCTGTCACCACTATTCCTTCCTTCACCTATACCATTAACATTCCTTTGGATTATACAATCAATCAAGGTCCACCAAATCCAAGGAATACCATTACCACTATAAGATCACATCCAAGGAATACAATTTCCATTTCATGACCTTGTTCTTTAGCTTGTGTGAGAAATCAATCTCCACAACACCCTATCATTTATATATAAAGACCTTATCCTTTGGCTTGTGTAAGAAATAAAGCTCCATAACTCGCTACCATTACCATATGAAGACCTCATCATTTAGCTTTTGTGAGCAACCAAGCTCTACAATGCCCTACAATTACCATTTTAGGACCTCATCCTTTAGATTGTGTGGGCAACGAAGCTCCACAATGACTTACTATTTCTATACTAGGACATCTTCCTTTGGCTTTTGTGAGAAACCAAGCTCCATAATGCCCTACCATTACCACTCTAGGACCTCATCCTTTGTCTTGTGTAGGAAACCAAGTTCCATAAAGCCTTTACATCACCATTTCAGGACCTCATCCTTTAGATTATGTGATCAACTAAGCTATACAATTCCCTACCATTACCATTCTAGGACCTCATCATTTGGCTTGTGAGAGTAACCAAACTCCACAACACCATATCATTTCCATTATAGGACCTTGTCCTTTGGCTTGTGCAAGCAAGTAAGCTCCATAATTCCCTACAATTTCCATTCAAAGACCTCATCCTTTAGCTTGTATGAGCTATCAAGCTCCATAATGCTCTACCATTACCATTCCAAGACCTAATATTTTGGCTTGTGAAAGCAACCAAACTCCATAATGCCCTAACATTACCAATCCAGGGCCTCCTCTTTCTCCTTGTGAAAGAAACCAAGTTTTAAAATACCCTAACACTACCATTCCATTGGCCATTGTTCATCCATTACCAACCATTCCCCACTTTAGAAAACCCCTGCCAATCATCTAACCCAAACTGATCCACTCAGTACCTCTTCAACCAATCTAATAATTCAAGGACCAAAAACTATTAAAAACTAGTATTTCTCAACTGATCATAAACCAAGGCCAAGAGAACTAACCAATCCAATATGTTTTATTGAGCCAACCATTTGTGATAAGTCAACTATGATGACTCACCTTTTGTTCCTATTTCCATTATCAATGAGTTTCATAAGCTAGTCTTTGTTGAGTCACTTATTAATGATTATAACTACCTTTTGGCAAATCATTACCTCAACCATATGCCTATTTTTTAAGGGTCTCCCTCTGACAAGCCAATCTCTATGGAGTTGTCTCTTGACCCTTTTCCCACTATTGAGGAGTCTCACTTTGAGAAAATAGTCTCTATGGAGCTTGTTATTGTCAGGAATCTAGAACAACAAACATGCTCTAATCCCACTTGTCAGGATGCGAAACCGGAAGCATACAATTGATTACCAAACTTCAAGCAACTTAAATATGTGGAAATAACCAGAATCAACAAGTAACTAGAATTCAGAATAACACAACATATGAGAGACAATACACAACTTGTATTAACACTTTATACAGAAAAGAATACAATAAAGAAGATGCCACTTCTTCTCCACCACCTTACAGAGGTTTCCCACACCTCAAGTGAATAGTACTTCTTCTCCCCAAAGCTCTCCCTCTCACAGGTCCCAACACCCAACTCAAATACAGAGTTGGTGTTCACCTCCCATGCTCCACGCACACCACAAGTGCTCCACGCACTCCACAAGCACTCCACATGCTCCACAAGTACTCAAGGTACTTCAAGTAGATCTCCCATGAATCTGCAACAACCTACAATTCAACAGACCATACTTATGGAAGGAACTTCCTTGCCTTCCTCTTGCTCTATTCGAGTACACACCTGTACTCCAAGTAGATCCTGCCTGATACTGCTCCCTATTGTGTTGTTGTCTATATGACCTTGCACACCTGCAAATCAAACAATGGTTCTGCTCACCTGTGAACCTCGACCTTGCACACACATACACTTGCAGATCAATGATCTTACTTACCATGTAGATCTCCTATATAGGCCATGCAACTGTGACCAAGATCCTACACTCCTGAAGAACCCAGCTGGCTCTCCAATCCAGCACCAACACACCTGGTACTAAGGCACTAGGAGGAACGCACCATTGCTCTACCTCACACATAGAAGGAGCTTATAATTATGCTCTCTTACTCCCTAGCACACTTTTCCAATACAACCATGAGTCTTTTATATAGATCTCATCCAAACAATAATTAGACATCTAATTACAATAATTAGATCCGCAGCTCTCAGTCTAAAAATAGATCTCTTCATGCAAACACTTGTTTCGTTAGCTAATTGTCCATAATTAGCTCGCAGTCGAACCACACAGGCGACCGACGTCGGTCCCTGTCTGCCTGGAGGTGACTGACGTCGGCCGATATATGACCAACGTCAGTTGCTTCCCTTTGCTATCCTGCTGATGTCGGCTGATCAGACCGACCCCAACTTCTCTGCAACGCAGCAACCTTCAGCAACCTCCTCTCCTGTTTGCATCAGTGAAGCTTTTAGCTCCACAATCCTAACAGTTATCCCATCATAGGCCATTAGTTATCCAATACCAAACATTCCAAAAGACATTATTATATTAGCATCCACACTAGATGAAAAATTAGAATTAGATTTAGGTTCTACTCTTGAGCTGACATTAGATTTAGCATCAAAATTAGAATTAACATTAGTCGTAACATTGAATCTAGAGTCCTTTGAGTCAGAATTAGATTCAAAATTAGAATATGTTCATGATTGTTACAATATTGGTTACACATGACTTATAGATCAATTTGAATATTTTTGTGATCCTTCCATTTTTTTTAGGATGATTAATTCAGATTCAACAAAATTTCTAGTATCTTTTACTAGGATTGTATAACCTCTCCCCATTGTATTACCATTCCACATACCATTATCAACACCCAACCTATCTATTTTATTGACCTTCCATCTCCCAAAAGTGTTGATTGGGACCAACATAATCACACCTTATTGAATTACATTTATGGTTACATGGTAGTTTCAAATATTAAGGAAGTTAGGACTACACTCACTCAAAAGAAGAACACTCTCCTAGTGAAACCTTTTTAGAGGTGCTAGGGGACAATCAAATTTCAAAGTTCAAATCTTCTAGTGAAAATTTTTCAAAGGCACTAGAAGATAATTAGAATAAAATGATAATTTTCCTTATTTAAACATTTTGAAAGGTGATATGGGACAATAAAGATAATTTCATTGGTGAAAACCTCATTAAGGCACCAATAACTGAGCATAATAGTTCTTCACTACTTCATGAAGACATTATCAAAGTTCAAGTCATTATAGCTTCAAATATATAAAATAATCATATGGTAGGTACTCCCAGTCCCAATAAATAGAAAATATGATGGTTTTATTGAGATTATATTCAAATGTCTTTAGCCCTGCCACAACCAAAGTTATTTCAAATCTACAATTAACAACATTGTGTGTGCCTAAAAATCTTGATCTTAATTTATTTCCCAACCATTATACATTCCATTATCATCCACCTATATATTACTAAATCATACCTATCATCCATTATTTATCCATATTTACCATCCTTAGATCTAATTGCCTTTATAGAGGATACAAAGATAAGTAGTCTCAACATTTGAAGGAAACATAATCAATGAACAACAAAAATCACAATAACATCAATTTTTATCCAAATATGTAATAGGTTCTTGATAGAAAAACTATTTATAAGAGGTGTGGGCTATAAATTTACATGATTGTTTATTCTATTTATATCATATGCTGATCAATATGTGCATCTCCACATCAGTAATAATAATAGATTCATTTATCTAGTCAAAATCATAAAGCCATGCCATTTTCCACTTGCCAAAAACCATCCCCTTGCCCTTTTATTTTGACATTTACCTTACCATTTTAATTTTCCATTCCTCTTGACAATATTTCATACCCTAGCATTTAACTTGCCTTACTAGTTGGGGGAAACCCTCTTACCATTCTAGCTAGTTATCCTAACATCATTGTCCTAAACAATGTTGTACCATATGTTATTTTACCATGCCATCTCTATTTGACCAAATATTATATTTATACATCCTACCCAACCTTTTTTATTTTTATTCCTTTGGTTCTTCCTATACATTTCATGAGGGGATTTTGAATATAGTTTTAGAATTCTATGTTTAAATGAAAATCTATGAAATTAGTGTGATACTGGATCTGGCAAGTTTTCTTTCATTCACGTTTGAATGGTAATATTAATTATAATTGCATATGGGAAAATCATTAGTCCACTTTGTGTTGCTAATTATAATTTTTAATATTTAAAGTAGTATCACAGACCTATGTCATTATTTCCTAATTATAATTTCCTATGGGTAAACTAGGAACAACACCTTTTACCATGTATTTCCACATCACCTTGCCATTACTATTCTCATTTTCCTAGCCATTTTATAGATTTATGAACTTGATTCTTACCTAGTCAAGTCTCATGAAATTTTGTGTTGGTGGAGCTAATGTGACTTGAGGCCCTAGTTGCACTATGTAGGCCATGCTTGATTCATAATGAGGTTAGATTTATCCCTCTTTTACATACTCTCTCAACATTTTGTGAACAAATTAAGCCAATTCTCTCACCATTTTTGAAGTGGTATCTTGTCAATCTCTAAAAAGTTAAGGTACATTAAAATTCCAAAAGCAATCAAAAATTTTAAAAGCCAAAAACATTTGTCCTTTTTTAGCATAGTCAATCATCCTTAACCCACCCTATAGGCGAAAATACATTATTAAGATGTTTTATGTTGATTTTATTTGTATTATTTCTATGTGTTTACTTATTTTTTTGTTTACATGTTTGCTTTGTTATTTATCTATTATTTGTGTGTTGGTTGTTTGTTTGTTTTTTTGCTTTTAATACTATGCCTTGACTTAGTTTATATGTTTTCATTAGATTATTACTTTGTTGGAGGTTTTCTCAATGATGTCTCCAAGGTGACCAAGGTGGTTGATGAAGTATCATATGTGTTAGGATGACAATGAGAAAGTATGCTTCAATGTGCTTTCATGTTTTTGCATTATTCTTTAGTGTTTGCTTCATATAAGAAATTTATGGTTGTTATTGATAGTTTGGAGAGATATAGCACATATGTAGGTCTATAAGGTTAAACAAGAAGTTGTAAGGCATACATAGATGTCTAGGTGAAGCTCTAGTGTGTCAATTGATCATTTGGAACAAGAAACAAACATCTTATAGCTTGAGCATTTAGACTGTCACTACATATCATGTAGATATGTATGGATAAAAAATTTTATGCATTTATTTTAGGCACTCAAAATGTCAACTTTGGTCAAATGCTTTCACGGTGATGTCATTTATAGTGCCAAAAATCTACCCTAAATATTTTGAGTCCTAAATTTTTTTCTAGATTGAGATATAAATCTTCAAAGTTTCTATAATACATTTTGATGGGATAGAGACAATAAATTTTAACCACATTAAAGTCTAAGGTTAATTAAGTAGTATATCTAATGGTACACATTAAATCATAGATCTTGATTCAATGGTCTATGCAAAAGTCAATATGTCAAATATGAACATGATAGTGATGTGTCACATTCTTAGTGATTTGATAGAAGATAAATGGTTTGTAGATGATCATGTAGTCAAAAGATCAATGGTGTAGGTTACTTCAAAAAGTTAATGTACACTGAAGGCATGTGAGCTACCAAGTGGCTTAGTCTAGGAGCTCTGACCCAAGATCAATGATGAGTGTTGTAAGATAAAGAATGAGACACTACATAGAGATCAATGAAGTGTGTTTTCTCAAATTTTATAGGGTGCATGAGATAGAGTCAACATTATTGATGCTTAACATTTGCTCAATGACCATTGAAATTCAAATATTTGAATTTTTGAAGAAAACTTGTGCTCATTTTTTGGGCTATATCTTTTGATACACGAAGAATTTGATGGTGGTGTAAAAATAAAGGATATAGAGGACATAAAAGGTGAATTCATAAATTTTGATTAAAATATTTGTATATTCATATAGTTATAGAATTTAATATTTAAAGTTGAATATGTGTTTGACTATGTTCTACAAGTGACCTAAAAAAGATATTTGAAGTGTTTTTAATAGTATCTTGACTTTTTAAGATGAAATAACTATTGGAGAGTGATGTAGACTAAATGAATATAATATTTATGCAATTTTGATATTTGACCAATTGATATTTAATGTGAATAATTTATTCAAACTTGACTATTTGATCATTCATGGTGTTCTTGTGTATAGAATAATGTTTGAGCATACTGTGCTTTAGTAAAAGGTTGTTTTAGCAAGAAAAATCATATGAAGATGTCTTACAGGTTATATGGAGTGGACATAGGTATTTGAGATTGATCTTACATTCTTATTATTCTCAATAAAGTGCTAAATTTGTGGATAGGTCTCCATGAGACCTATATGAACTACTATGTTCTAATTAAAAGGCGTAACTACTTAAGTGTGACCCATAGATGCTTTAGATGATCTTTGAGGATTAATTTGAGATATTTATTAGCATGTTATATGTTTTAATTGTTAAAGTAAGTATTATGGTTGACCAATAAGTTAATATTCATGAAGACTCTATAAATAGTGAAGACTGAGGCAATGGTTTCTAAACTTTAAGAATGAAGAGATGAGTGAATATGACATTGAGTGAAGGAATATTTGAGAAAGAAGGTACTAGTAAATAAGGATTATTAGAGAGAACAGAGGATAAATCATGTTTCTTTGATCAAGTTGATGAATGTGAACATATAGGGCATTATACTTAACAAGTCTAGAATAGGAAGGTTGAGCGAGTAAGCCCTAGAGGTTGATTGAGTGAATGTGCTTAATGGATGGATTTAAGAGGTAAGTAGCTTTAAGAGTGTGTAAATGACATAAAATTCATGTTTATATTGTTTTTATATAGTTTTTTTTAGGGTTTTTTATTGTGTATGTGCTAAGAAGTGAAGAGTGATCCAAAAGGGTATTTTAGATGCATTGCTTGTGTGTGCAAGTTTGTGAGAGTGTAAAGGGGAAAGAGAGAAAGTAAGATGAGTCCATCATTAGTTGTGTTTGACATAAAATTAGATGTGGAGATCATATTAGAGGTATCTAAGTTGGTGCTTGGTTGCCTATGGGGTCTTAGCCTCTCTGTTAGTTGGAGCTAGCTAAAGGTCAAGTAGGAGCTTAGTTAAATTAATGGGTCGGTACTCCTTGATCAGTTGGTGCTAGTCTAAATGTTGAATATTGTATTTATAAGATTGTATTTCATATTATATGTTTCAATAGGTTTTATTCCCCAATAGGGTTTCCTACATATGTGATGTATTCATGTCATGTATGCTCTTATGTATGCTTTGGAATATGTCCTTTCATATTTATGGTAATTGATCAAATTAATATATGTTAATTATTTAAGAGTTGGGAATTGAATTTGATTATCTAGCATCACTGATTCACCCCCCTTAGTGATTTTACCTATACTAATTAGTATTAGAGAAGCATATAATGTGAAAAGTTTAACCTCTTAGAGGTGATCCAATGTATAATATGGGTGAAAATATCACCAGGTTTGATAAAGTAGTTTTTGATGACAATGAAGAAGAAGAAGAAGTTTATCTAGAAGCTAAGATCATTGGTAAATTTGGTAAATTGAAGGAGAAAAAGAAGATAAACTATCAAATGAGGAATATGATAAAAGGTCTTGAATCACAAGTTAGTTCTCTTAAGGGAATTTTGTCAGGCAAGTCCAAGAAATAGGAAAAGAAGAATCAAGAACAGATCAAGCTCAATCAAGAGTTAGAATCATTAAAATCATGCTCAATATCAAAATTTAATAAATAAAATATAAACATTCTCGAGGATCAATTAAGGGTTACAAAGATGATTTTGAATTCAAAAGAGGAAGAATGTAGACACCTCAAGACTCAGTTAGAAGAGACAAATTCCAAGTTTAGTTTAAAGCAAGGTGAGCATGATGAGGCGAAGTCAAATCTTGATTTTATATATATATATATATATATATATATATATATATATATATATATATATATAATTAAAGAGAAATCATGCATATTTAAATATTACATGGACAAAAGGGATAAGGAGGATAAAGAGACCATCAAATATCTTAGAATTCAATTAGAGGCTACAAGTTCAAGCATAAGGGATGAAGAAGATGAATGTGTTCAATTGAAGTCTAATATTGTTTCCTTGAAGGATGAGCATGAAAAGGTAATAATCAAAATAGGCAATATTGAAGAAGAACAAAATAAATAAAAATAATACATAGATGATGTTAGTATGAAAGACAACAAGTCAAATTAGGTCAAAGACAAAATAAAGAAGCCAATCAAACAACCAAATGCTTCAAGGTATGCCAAATATCTTATGAGCCATGTTTATTTTTATCATATTTCTGATAATAGAGCAAAGTATTGTGTAATAAGAGGCAATTAGTCAAAGGGAGATCAGTTCCATATCCAAACAAAAAGTATGGAAGACATTCTTTCCCACAATTGTCAAAGAATTGTTCACATTGCTAAGTTCTACAAGCAAAGACCATAAAGTTAAGATAAATTCAACAAATTTTGTAACATAGCTATAAATGTAAGAGGAGAATAAATTAGTCAAATAAAGATCAAAATCATCATCAAGAAAAAGGTATGAATGTTCTTGTTTGTTTAAGATGTCATAAAGTTGGTCACATTACTAGGTATTTCAAGAACATCTTGAATGTGTTCTAAAAGCAAAGTAAGGTGTATAGATCTCCTAGTGTGTAAGGAAGAGGTCACATTTGGGTGTGGAAAGCTAATATATTTAGGAAATATTAGACTAAGACAAAATATAGTCTATTTTCCATGGTAGACATGAAGGAAAGTCAATATTTTCTATTATTTCCACTTGTTGACAAGTTTGTAGTAAAAAATGAATTCAAGGATCATTTTAAAGTCAATCTGGTTATGAGGTAGGACTGAAATTAAAATGAGAATATGGAGATATGGGAGTTTCCTAATTTATATGACTTTTAGTCTCACTATGTCAAAGTGGTGTCTCTCTCTAAGCTTCAAAGAGACACTCGATAGAAAGAGGAAGCATGATGGATGCTTATTGGGTCTTGGCTAGTATTGCATGACATAAAATCCGTGAAGATGAGTTATAGTATAATAAAGGTATGGATGTGATCAGGTTTCATTCATAATTGGTCTCTTTAGATAGCTTAGTTTTTGGTGAGTTAATTTCCATTGTATTTGTTCTAGTTGTTCAGATCAGTAATATAGTGATTCTTGAGAGAGGATTTGTGGGCCCTTAAAGTTTAGAGATTGGTATAGATTTAAGGAGACCTAAATCAGGTGTCTTGAGTATGTTATGATGTTTTTACATGTTTCTTATGATCAAGATGTGTCAAGGAGTAGATATTAGTTGTATATATGGTCATGATGTGAGGGGGAGCATATGTGAGATGTTTTAGTCATAATGGAGATATGAAGAAGTCTAATAAAAAAGTGAACTCAAGAATTTTGATATGATGACTTGATCAAATCAAGTCAAGTGATTTGATAATGTATTGAATCCTCATGCATAAACTAAAAGGGAGATTTGTAAATGGTCAGGATCTAGGATCAAAGGATTATAAAGTAAAATCTCATTGACAAAAGAGGTTTGTCAAAATGAGGTCAATTGGTTATGTCAAGAAGTTATCATGATTAGTTTTTGGTGCTTTGGCATGTTGTCTACTATATGTGAAAGGTCTAAAAGCTTGGTTATTTTATGCATTAAATATATATTGTGTGCAAATTGAAGTTTTTTGAGTGCTCTCAGGTTTTCCCAATTTGTCTTAAGTAGGTCAAAACCTAGATGAAGGGGTCTATGAGTTTTCCAATGTGTGTGACCTCAAAAATAGGTTTAAAAGTACATTTTATTAACCTTCAAGTATGAGAGAATTTTTAAGTGCTAATTTTGACCAAAAGGTGGTATCTTGAATTGACAAGGTATGAAGGTAAGTGTGTTGTTTCATCGTGGTTAGATATGGTCTGAAGGTGCTCAAAGGATGCCTACACTCAGAATATGATCAAAGAAGAGTGTATTCATGGAGCATGATTGAGATGTTCAAGGTAAGAAGAGGTATGGACAATGTTAGGGGGATTTTTTATCATCTCTTTGAGGTGGTCCTTTCCTATTATTGGTCCTTGAAGTCTTTTTAGGTATGTAAGATTATAAGTTGAGCCCACTTTGTCATTATGTCAAAGGGAGAGAAAGTGCTTGAAGAGAGAGACAAAGTCTAAGCATAAGCTTTGTATTGGTGTTTTACATTAATGACAAAGGGGGAAATTATTGGAGGTTTGTCAATGATGTCTCCAAGGTGACCAAGGTGGTTAATGAGGTGCCATGTGTGCTAGGATGACAATGATAAGGTGTGAATCAATGTGTTTCAGTGTTCTTGAATTATTCTTTATTGTTTTCTTGATATAAGCAATTAATGGTTGTTATTGATAGTTTGGAGAGATATAACACATATGCATGTTTATAAGGACAAAGAAGTTTTGAGACATACATATATGTCTTGGTGAAGCTCTGTTGTGTTACTTGATCATTTGGAATAAGAAACAAACATTTTTTCACTTGAGAGAAGCTAGACCTCCATTTCATAGCATGCATATATGTATGAATTGACAAGTTTATACATTTATTTTAGGCACTCAAAAAGTCAATTTTGGTAAGATGTTTCTAAGGTGATGTTGTCTATAGTTCCAAGAATGTACCTTGAATATTTGGAGTCTTGAAGTGTTTTCTATCTCTAGATATAAATCTTCAAAGTTACTCTAGCAGACTATGATGGGATAGAGACTATCAAGTTTAACTACATTGAAGTCTAAGGTTAATTACTTAGTAGATCTAATAATGCATGCTAAATTATAGATCTTAATCCAATGGGTGTGATTAAAAGTTAATATTTCAAATATGAATGCTCTAGTGACACATGTTACATTCATGGAGATTAGACATAATATAAATGGTTTAAAAATGAACATGAAGTCAGAAGATCGATGGTGCAGGTCGAGTCAAAAAGTCAATGTACATAGAAGGCATGTAGATCTACCAATTGTCACAATTATGGGAACTCTGATACAAGATCAATGATGATAATTACAAGATAAATACTAGGATAATCTATATAGATTGATAAACTTCATTTGTTCAAAGTTTCCAAGGTACATGAGTTGAGGTCAAAATGCTTGATGTTTAAAATTTGCTTAGTGACCGTTGGAATTCAAATATTCAAATTTGTAAACAAAATCAGTGCTCAATATTTGGGATATATTTTTTGATCCAAGTATAATTTTATGGTGGTGTAAAAATAAAAGTTATATATAACTTCAAGGGACATTCATAAATGTTGATTATAATATTTGGATATTTGTATAATTTAAGATATTGATACTTAAATTTTTTTGTGTTTGATTATGTTTTGAAAATGACCTAAGAAGGATATTTAAAGTGGTTTTGATAGTGTATTGATTTTTTAAGATGAAATAAATATTGGAGAGTGATGTATACTCCATGAGAACCATATGTGTGGATTTTAGAGGTTTAACCAATCCATCTTCAACGTAAAAAATTGATTCAAAATTGATTATTTGTTCATTCATGGTGTTCCTATGTACAAAATAATGTTTGAGCATATTGTGCTTTAGAAAAAGGGTGTTTTAGTGGGATAAATAATATGAATATGTAATATGGGTCATATGAAGTGCACATAGGTATTTGAGATTGATTGTATGTTCTTATTGTGTACAATGAACTGATAAATAGGTGGATGTGTCTCCATGAGACATATAAGATCTAATCAAGCCTAATTGAAAGGTATCACTACTTAATTATGACCCATAGATACTATGGAAAACTTGTGAGGATTAATTTGAGCTATTATTATCATGTTATATGTATTAATGGTTATGTCAAGTCTTATGGCCAACCAAGAAGCTAATATTCATGAACAATATATAAATAGTGAAGACTAAGGCAATGGTTTCTAGAGTTTGAGAGTGAAGAGATGAACAAATATGACATTGAGTGAAGGAATCTTTGAAAGAGAAGGTATAGCTTAGTGAAGACCATCAAAGAGCCAAAAGGATTAGTCATGATTATTTGATTAAGTTGATGAATGTGAACACAGGTTATTGGACCTAATAAGTCTAGAAGACGTAAATTGAATGAGTAAGCCCTAAAGGCTAATTGAGTGTGCTTAGTGGATGGATTGAAGAGATGAGTAGGTTAAGGAGTGTGTGTATGACATACAGGTCATGTTGTTGTTATGACATATTTTTTTAGGTTTTTTTATTGTGTATGTTCTAAGAAGTGAAGAGTGATCCAAAGGGTGTTTTGGATGCATTTTTTGTGTGTGCATGTTTGTGAGAGTGTAAAAATAAAAGAGAAAAATTAAGAGGAGTCCATAATTAGTTTTGTTTGACATCAATTCAGAGGTGGAGATTAGATCATAGGTAGCTAACTTGGTGCTTTGTTACCTAGGGGGTTTCAGCCTCCTTGCTAGTTGGATCTAGCTAAAGCTCAAGTTGGTGCTTGAATACATTAAGGGGTGGGTACTCCTTGGTTAGTTGCTTCTCGTCTAAATGTTGAATCATGTATTTATAAGACAATAGTACATCTTGTAGGGTTATATTGTTTTTATCCCCAAAGAGGGTTTCCCACATATTTTATGTGTTCATGTCAATATTGCTATTATGTATGCTTTGGATGTATGCTATTTCATATTTATGTTGCTCAATCAAATTAGTATATGCTAATTGTTTAATATTTAGGAATTGAATTGGATTATCTAGCTTCACTACTTCACGCCCTCTTTTTAGTGAGTGTACCTTTAACATCTTTGAAAATTATTCTTGAGTCTATGCATATTCATACATCAATATTATCATCAGGGTTTTTATCATTGGTGCATTATTTTCAGTTATTTATTGGATTGGGAGTCAATCCTTATGCATATTTTGGCAAAGTTCTCATGGTGTTATATCATGAGGCGTACCATCACATGTTATATAAAAAATCAAATTGAGAAGTCTTACAAGCAATGAAACTAGAAAATTTTCTCCTCGGTAACCACAGAAAATCCTCCCACCCATCTGGATAAAATCAACCCACTAACCATTCTAGTTATATTAATGTTAATAAGGATAAGAATTTCTACATTGGTAGGTACAAACTAAATCATTTTCATTAATCAATTATTATTATTATTATTATTATTATTATTATTATTTTATTTATCTTTTTCATCACATTACACATCTCATATGCCTAGTTGTTTGTGGCTTCTTCAATCATTATACCATCACATATATATTTATGGCCACTCATCTTTTGTGAAACATGTTATATCCTTGAGTTATGATTTCCAATCTACCATGTTGGGGTACCATCAAACATATTTATTCAATCCACATCATCTTAATTATTATAAACACCTATTGGAAAATCATTATTTTGAATCATTAGCCCTAACTAGGGCATATGTCATTCCCCCTACTTATAACTACCTTTGAGAATATTGTTGTCTCAACCTTTGTTACTAGTTATAACCACCTTTGGGTGAATCAACACTTTCATTAATCAATTCATGAAATCATTTTATAATTTAGATTAATCTCACCTAGGGGTTAATTTCATTTTTCCTCTTTCTTCTTTTTGAGGGACCATCTATCAAACATATGTGATGGCCACTCCCTTGATGGGGCATCATTATAGGCTTTCCAAACATTATTTGGAGCATTTTCTTCAATAATAATATTATTTTAGTCATACAATCCTTTTTCATTCTTTGGGAAGACATTAGTATGCCTATGAATTACAACATCTTCCCAAATAGGGGGAATTTGTAGACACCTAAAATTGGCCACCAATGGCATTCAACTGGACTTCAGACTGATTCCTACCAACCTTTATAAACTATGCCTAAGAATCAATGAACATCCCAGATTTTCATGTGCATCATTCATCAAATATCAAAATCATTTTGAAACATCCCTAATTGGGGTATCTTATCATATGAAACAATAACCTCTCATAAATTCATCTTTGAGCACTTTGCAGAATCACAACATGTAATTTCACCTATATACCTATTAAATGGGGCACATGGACATAAAATAAAATCTTGGAAACGTTAAAAATCGTAATAATAATTAACTAATAAGTAGAACCAAATTAAGAGCCTAGTTGAAGTATCCATGTGCAATCAATAAATATCATAAAAAAGAAATTCAAAAATCAAGAATATCCTTGGTTTTCATGATTACATTTTGTGAGTTATCAATCCTTTAGAAATATATCACCCATGCCTATTCACTAAAAATCATGAGGTTTTGACACCTTTTAACTCTACTGGGGTTAATTAACTCACTTAGGTTAGGTTCAAACCCATTCCATATTTAAACTACACTTTAACTCACCTTGAGTTGGGGTTCATTTATAATCCTATAAACAAAAGCCATTGCCTATTGAAAAGAGAGATTGGATTTTTGCATAAGACTCATAACCATAATGTTATAATGTCAAAATCATGAACCAAACCACATGAGCCATAGAAAGCCAACAAGCATAACATGGGGCCAAGGAGAGAAAGAGATACTCAAGCTCCATTTCTAATTCTTTGAGCACAAGCCAATCAAGCCACAAATAAATCACTTGGATCTCTAAAGGTAAGGAATTTGTCATTCTTTGCATTTTAGTTGTTATTTCATATGTATTTTGTTCACTAAGCTCCTGCTATGATCTAGGTCTATAGATATTATACTTGTTAGTGTGTTTATTTCATTTTAAAAAAAAAAATAACACTTGATCTAACCTCATCTCTTGATTCAAATTCCTTGATCATAGGTCCTAGCTAAGAACTAAATGCATTGGTTTTGGACTTAGGGGCAATCCTTTATGAATAATTATTAACTACAAAACATATGTTAAACCTCTCTAAAACCCATAAAAGGACCCTATTTAAAATAAATTATAAAAAAGAGCTTAGAATAGTCTCAAATTACTTTAAAAACTATTTTATATTGTATTTAACTCTCCCAGATACCTCCATTTGTGATTGAACTGTTAGGTGTGTGAGTAGACCTTATATGAAAGTGATAGTTTCTCAAAGAATTGATATAATAGTCAGATTTGACCAAGTCAAAGAATTTAAATAATTATATGGATAATTTTTGGACTTGTATTTTATGTCCATGTTCATTTATGGATATGTTATATCCCTTAGGTATGTTAAACTGGTCATTTAAGATAGCCATTAGTTGATATGCTTAATGGTAGAAACAATTAAAAACCTAGGTAGTAATGAGAAGAGGTCTAGGAAAATGTTATCATGGAATATAGATGAAACCAAGTACATGGATATATTTAATACTTTTAATAAATTCTCATGTTTGGTATTAGTTTTTTAGGTCAGTGGTTATAGTGAAAATGTTACTCAAAAGTTGACTTATCTAGCTCAGTAACATTTGTGTATAGTGAGGTTATGAGATTGGTTTGAAAGACCAATATTTCCATTTTAATATATTATATTTATATCCAATAATGTTATAATGATATCATGTGATCATTTTAATTAATTTTAAATCTTTTAAAATTTTCATATAGGTGATTGAAGGTCATTATCACCATGACTATGCTTTAAGGTAAACTAGCAGTTCTAGGGAAGCAAGTTGTAATGATGAGTTTGAGCCTCTATGCCATAATTTTAAGTATATAATTTACATGTTTTTTATATATTTTTATTTTATTTATTATCCATTATTTTAATAAGTTTTTATTTATAGTGAACGTGGTTGAAATGTTGAAGCTAAAATGGCCTATCTGGTTCTGGTTTGACTATGTATAGTGAGATTAAAAGATTGGTCTGCAAGACAAATATTTAATATTAGACCTTATGGTTTTTGTATTTAAAAATTGTATATATATTTAAAATTATTTTTTTAAAGTATAATCAGTCATTTTAAGTGTTTTTTAAAATGTTGAAGATCAAGTTGTTCTTGACTAGGTTTTAGAGTATTTTTGCAGTTCTGAGTGAGCTATTTGCAGAGAAAGGTTTGAGACATTTTTTCTTGAGATGTGAAGTATAAATAATATGTTAATGTCCCTGAGGTCATATATTATCTATTTATATGTTTAATTTTTGTATTTTTTTGATAAATAACATGTGATCTTCAGTTTTTCAAGATAGACTTTTTGTGTATGAGAAGGCTTAATTATGAACAATACAAATGGTGTGCTTCAAGTGGTGGTTGGAGCTAAAAAGTGTTATGGAGCATATATTAGATTATCAAGGGTATATTTGAGTGTAATATGCCTTTTTACTATCATTTTAGGTAGTTTAATGTGTTATGAAGAAAAAGTATATTGTGTCCTAAAGTAGACCTAATTGGATTAGGTCTCCATGAAACCTAAAGATGAAATAAGGCCTAATTGAGGTATGTAATAATTAAAATGACTCAAATATTGTTTGTTTAATATTTATTTTATGTATTAATATCTATTCCATTTAAAAACTAAGATTTTAAGTGTATTTTGTTAACTAATTAATAAATGAGCAAGAGGCTTGTATATATACAAGGTAGTTTTAGGCATGCTTGAGTGAGTTATGTGCAAGTGAATTAAATAGTACATTAGTGAGTATAATAAGGTATTTTAGATCATAAAATTATTAAATATAATATGTTATGAATATTTTATAGAGTTTATATGTATTAAAATCATGTTTATATGACCTAATCAAGTCAATAAGAGGGCTAGTTGAGCGAAGGAGCCTAGAAGGGAGTTTGAGAGAGATAGAAGACTGAGAAGAGATTAAAACAAGGTGATAATCATATATTGTGTGAGAAATAAGGTTTTTTTAAAGGTGATAAATAGTTTTAGGTTTTTGATTCATCTAGGGTGTTGGTTCCTCTTTTCAAGTTGATGTTTGCTAAAGCCTAGCTAGGTTAGTGCTTAGCTAGTTGAGGTTGGTGGTCCATGACAATTTGGTGTTTCACTAAACATGATGTTTATATTATATGTTTGTAATCCATTTATAGATATTAGTATGTTTTCTTCCCCTTGAGGGATTCCCACATATGTGATGTGTTCTTTTGTTTCATGCTTATGTAGATAGGTGTTTATGCATGTTAGATATATATGCTTGTTTGAATGGTTCGTGATTGCTTAAGTGAAATTGATAATAGTGTTTTTGAAGACTGATTCAAACCCCCCCCGCCACCCATGCCTCATAAATTATTTTTCTTAAAATATATAAAATATTACCCAAACCTTTAAAGAGAATGAGTGTTCTATAATTAAGTGATTCATTATTTCTTATTTTATATTACAAAGGGGACATATATTAACAACCATAAGACCACATTTTTTGAGTTTATCCATTATGAGTATTTTATTTTGAATAATAATATAGAGAAATATATTTACTTTTGGGATAATTCCTTTATCCCAAATATTAATCCAAGGAAACTCATCATCTAATCTATTTAGCCCAAGGTCATAACCTGATTTAACATTGTAACTACCATTTAAAGAATTTACCCATATATATTCATCTTCCTTAAGTATGTTAAGAATATGGTAGTTTTAGAGGAGAGAGTTTGGGTCCATTATAGTGGAGAAATATGTAGGGTTAAATTTTACAACTTGAATTATTTTCCATCCTTTACCTCTATCAAAAACCTAAATGTAATCAACCACTTTGGTCCCAAATATTATATTGATTATTTCCCCAACTTCATATTAGGGCTCTAAATCATTAAATGAGTAGTCTATGATCCAAGGATATTTATATAATATAAATTATTTCCCATTATCAATATTCCACTTGATACATTTCATTGAGATATTTATCATTGGTTAGATGTTTCCAAAAATTTGATCCTCCCATAAACTAATATTCTTATATAAATATTAAACTTTCTATGTCTCAAGATATATAGAATCTAAAATCAAGGTCCATTGGTTGAAATCATTGATGAATATCCTTCCAAGTTTGAAAAAAAGAGATTAATATATGTTTTATATTTTTATTATGCCTAATCATCCAAATATTTAGGAAGACATACTTTATCCCATGATAACAAATGAATTCTCTTCTTATCTTCTAAACCTAATGAATGAAATCTTTTATGTATTTTCTCAATATGATCTAATATGATGCTCAGAATTTTAAACATTAACATTAAGTACATTTATAGGATTTGTAGATTTATTTTGACTATTTTGAGCTTACCCACCTAGGATAAGACAACTCCTTTATATCCCACTAAATTTTTATAAAATATTTGAATCAAAGGATTCCAAGCTTGAATGGGAAGGTGATATACAAATAAAGACATGACTAAATAAGAAGAAGGAAACTTTTATATATTGTAGCCCAAGATAATATCAATCCTCTATTACCTTAGAAGAGGAGTATTAAACAATAAAATATAGATTTTATCAAAATTAATTACTTAGTTATAGGCATCTTCATATTTATTAAATTTTTTTTTAGATCCTTAGCTTCCTTAACTGAGGATTTTATAAGTGATATTGTATCATAAAAAAAAAGGTGAGTAAAAGGGTCAAATCTAGAGGCCAATTTGAAAACTTTAAATATTTTTTGACCAACATCAAATAATAAATATCTAGTAAAATATTCAACCATTAAAATGAAAAGGAAGGGTTATAGTGAATCACCTTGCCAAATTCCCCTTTTGCTTCAAAAATATCCCTGAGGCATCCCATTAACAAGGACTAAAAACATGGTTGTGGAAATGCAAATTTGGATTTATTTTATAATATGTATTTAGAATCCACATTTAGATAGAAATTTTTATAAAAAACCCCAATCCATTATATCATAGGCTTTGTTCATGTTGATTTTGATGGCCATGCATGATTTATTACCTTTCTCCATAGAATACAAAATTTCATGAGCTTCAATAATAACATTCTAGATTTGTCTACCCATCACATATCCTCCTTGATGTTTAAAGATAACCTTATCCATCAATGGATGAATCCTTAACACTATAATTATTGTAAAAAAAATACACAATGTGACACAAGATATGGGTCTAAAATATTTAAAATCAAAAGCCCTTACCTTCTTGGGAATTAAAACTAAAAATGTGTTGTTGAATTATCTTAAGAATTTACATGTGGAGAGTAACTCTTTAGAAACACCCAGTGGGTCCAATTTGACTATATCCCAACAATGGTGAAAAGAGGTCATAGGGAAACCATTAGGTCTGGAGATTTTTCTTTCTTCATCAAAAAGATAACACTCTCATTTTCATCCATGGAGACTAGTTTGATGCGTTTAACATTGTCATCTTGGGTAATTAGTGATGGAATTATATCAATGAATTCATTAATAACTTTATCATCTCATTTATAATTACCATCAAATAAATTTTAAAAAAAGTATACAACTTCCTTATCAATAATCATAGGATATAAATTTTTTTGGTCTCCTTCAAGTGTGATTTCTAAAATCCTGGGATGACTTATATGCTTAAGAGATATCATACGAAAAAATATACTATTCTAATCTCCTTCCTTCAACTAGATGTATCTCTATTTAAGTCACTAAGAGGTTTCCTCCTTATTAATAATATTTTTATATTCACTAAGGATCCTTTTTTTCTTACATAAGATTAGTCTAATCCTATCCATGCATAGACATATGATATAATAGTTGAGATAAGTCATTTATAATAGAATTATTTTTCTCAAAAATGTTCCCAAAAGTGTGTTTATTCCATAATATAGATTATTTCTTCACATTATCAATATTTCTAGCTATAATATACATTACCAATCCTTGAATATCCGTTGTTGAGGTTTGGATGTTAAAACCACATATGTTCAAATCCAAATGGGTCTTTTCTAGTTTCTTTTAATATTCTACATTTAATAACAATGGATTATGATTTGAACCAATTATAGGAAGAGGGGAAAGATAAAAATCCTAAGATGGGATCTACTCTAATGAAATTAGAACTCTATATAGTCTAATTTGAATCAAAATTTCTCCAATTCTTCTATTAGACAAGGTGAAAGGAGATCCTCTTAATTCAATGTCATATCAATTATGATCTACTATAAAAATAGATAAGTCCTCCATGATACCAAAGATATATTGGATACCCCTTATTTTCTCTAGGAGTAATTAGAGTATTAAAGTCATGAGAAATATTCCATCTTAAATCTCTATAGTTCTACCTAAAATATGAGAGCTCTTTACTCAACTTATGACATCAATTTAATGTGTTAGGATCATAGATATTAGATAGTATCCACATTTATCCATCTTTATTTTCATTGAGAATCATATCCAAATGAGAGTGTATTTTTAAAATGTTCTCCCTGTTAACCTCTTTATCTATACAAATAATGGTTAAACCCCCTAAAGAACCTTTAGAATTGACCCCGTAAAAAAATGATTTTTTCCAATTCAATTTGTGAATATTATCTAGAAAAATTTACTCCATTTTAGTTTCCTAAATTATTAGTAGTTTAGGCCTAATATTATTTCTTAAGTCCATTAACATTATATTATTTCCTTTACCATTAAGATCACTATTGTTCTAGCTTATGATTTCCATGAACAAAAAAGTTGATAATTGACAACAACATTTTTTGTAGTCCATCTACAATCTCCTTATCTATTTTCTTCTTATTAATATCCCTTTGGAAAATTTTCCCTTTTTCTTAATTATCCTACATAAATGAATCTATTCCTAGATCTAGTACTCATATAATAGATTTATTTTCCTTTTTTACCTTTCTTTGTCTAAGGAGAGGTTACTTTCCCTATCAAATCATCTAATGACCATGGAACAAACTATTGCTCATTAAGGTCTGGATCATCCATGCCTAAAAGGTAGGCATATTTGTTCATTTTAAAAATATATATATTAAAACTAAAATCCTATTTATCTAAGGAATTGTTTATCAATTTTTCTAGAGTCTTTTCTTTTCTTTGGAACTCTGAGGTGTTACAATCAGTTGTCATCTAAAACTCCACTTCCTTGTCTTGTTCATTCATTAAAGGAAGAAATTGAGGATCTTCTTGAGTATATTATTTATTTTGATCCTATGTCAAAGACTCATATTATATATTTTCATTATGTACTTCTGGTGAACATATATGTTTCTCTTGTAACTTTAAATCTTGGATCTTTTCCCTAAAATTATTATGCTCATTCATATTGTTCTCATTAGGGGCCTTATTTTCCTTATCATTCCTTGCATCATCTTTCCTTTCATTATTGTTAGTTTCCATCTCTATCATGGAGTGATTAATCATATATTATTTCTTTTTAGGATGACCTTTTTTAATTTCACTACTAAGGATTTTTCTTAACATAAAATTGAGTCCTTGTGTTTGGGTAGAATCTAGTTCCATGGCCAAGCTTATGACACTTTACAAATTTTATAGTAGAATAACTATATTTTTTGCATTATGGATTATCCCTTTGGGATGAGCTAAGGAATAAATATCAGGTGAACTCCTTATTTACATATGAATTGAAATACAATCTTACATGTATAAGTTTAGATTGAGTTCTAGTGTTTGCATCAAAATCTATCAAATAGACAAAAGTTTTGGCTATACTATTCATCACATCTTCTTCCCAAAATTTTAATGGTAGACCTAGTAGATGAACCCATATTGGCATCATGTTTATATCCTCTTTATCAAGGTTGAATTTTGGTTTCCATTTATTTATAAAAATCATAGATTTACCTAAAAACCAAGTTCATCCAACCAAAATATGGGCATATTCTTCCTCATTGTTAAAGTGAATCAGTAAAAATTAATTAATCATGGCTAAAATATCTAAATTACCTTTATGAGTCCATTTTTTTATGCCCATTGTTTGAAAACACATATGTTGGGTCTAACACCTAGAAAGTTACCTACTAGAGCATCCACCATTTTGGTTGAGGCACTATGAATTATTGAATAAGGTACTTCAATATTGAAGGTGTTATCTATCTTAGAGATTAGAAGAACCTAGTTTGATGAAATTTATTCTTGTTCAGTTATCTTACCTTTGAGTTTCTAGGTCCATGTTTTATTGGGTGTCACTTCCTTGGATCTTCCTCTAGGTGGGGAGAAAAAATGCATAGCATGTGGGATAATATGAACCCATGACCTAATAACATCAATATAAATTCCCACCTCATGATAATGGATTTGGGATTATTACCTAGATCCATCCCCATCACCATCCACGTTTTCCCATTTCATGTATTTTTTATAAAAATCCTCTTGAATACATTGCTCCTCGCTCCTCATTGTTTTCTAACTAGTTAGGGGATATTGAGAAGAGAATTTAATAATTATTTGGATAAGTTATGGTTTTAGTGGTTTTAAGTATTATAGAATTAACAAAAAATCTTGTGAAGCCCAAATGGTTTACTCACCCATTTGTAGGTTCACCCTTTAATATATGCACTCAAAGAGATATAAACTTGATAGGTTACTATTAGAAAGAAATAATTAGTAAATATATATATTTTTTTAAAAATATTGTGTGTATACATATGCCCCACTCAAATCTCATTACATGTCATGTGAGTGTAGCATGATATGGTGCTTCAAGAAACAACATAACAATTCATGAAATTGAGCTAATAAATTTTAGTTTGAAGTAGAAAAAAATAAAAGTAAAATCCTATGTTCCTTTACTTACCTTGTTTTTTTTTTTTAAATAATACATACATGAGAAGTAGATGAAAATGTCATCTAGTGTCTGGAATAAGAGATAGTCCTAAAAAATAAGATGAAATTCATATTTTTACAAAAATATGTGATTAACATTGAAACATTATCTACTTTGGTAGGATTCCATAACTTTTTTTGATTTTTTAGAAGATCCTATGAAAAAAATGGATCTCTTAGTAAATAATTGAAGCTTTATAATTTTTGAAATATTACTATAAAAGTGAGAAATTTCTATATATTTCTCATTTTATATTATTTATTATTAGATATCATGGTATCCTAGTTTAGTAGAGAGAGATTATGGTTTGATATAGATGAGATGGATGAGCTAAAGGATGGGTTGTAGGATGTGTCATGGATACTATTTGTGTAGTGTAGCTATGGGATGTATTTAAAAATTTGTTTAGCATTTTGAGATTAAAATGAACTAGTTTGGGAAAACTAGATGATGGGGTAAATCTATTTAGCATAATTTTACCCCAAAAAATTAGGGATAGAGTATAAATTACTATGAAAAATGGGTAAGATAAAAAGATATAAAATTTATGTCTAAGCCACCAATTTCAAGCTAGTTAAACATTTTTACTCATTTTGAACAGGATTAGTTTGGCCTACTTAGTTTAATAAGGTGGGTTTGGTTAGGTGGTCAAATGCATGAGTTGGATAACCTATTTAAATAAAATATTATATGATAATATATGAGTTGTTTGATGATGTTATAAATAATAAGATGTTTGAATTCATACTTACATGATGACGAAATTAGGTTTTATGATAGCTAATTTAGTTTTAAATTTTGTTGATAACATAGTAAACTAGCCAATAATGTACAATATGACTGATGTATTTATATTAAATGGTTGATAATGTAAAACCTATCCCACTTAGTATAAAATAAGATTGGTTGATTTAGTAGGATGTCATATTGAGCTAGTTAGGTTTTAGGATGGTTAATTTAATTTTAAGTTATCTAAGAATGTAGTAAAGTGGCTAAGAGTGTACCATATGGCTGACATAGTAAGAGTAAGTGTCCAAAAATGTTATACCTAACTAAATTAGTATATAATAGGAATTTTTGATGTATTATTATAATTACCAACTAAGTAATATATAGAATAATTTCAATGTAGTGAAATACATGGTCAACCTAGTTAAGAATGATGGACAAAAATCAAAACAAGTTGAAAAAGTATTTAAGTGTCTATGTTTTAATTTTTTTAGGTATATTTTATTTTCATTTAGATAGATTTATACTAATTTATTTATTGTTTTACATTTTTTTGAGGTGATGGAGACTACAAAAATTAGAAGGTTTATGTGGCTAATAGATCTACTAGATAGGTTTCATGTAGTAGATTATGCATGGTTGATGAACTTGGGATTTTGTGGGTTTATAGAGTTTTATAATATTAAATTGGGTGTTGATTTTTTCATCATGTTCTTAGGAATATGGTATTGACTAACTAACACTTTATTATGGGTGATGGATGGGGATACCATTGAGGTAGGTATCACCCTAGAGGATGTCCATCCTTTGTTGGTAATTACTATTGTAGACATGTCTATGGTGTGTGAAACACTAGAGACTAATTCTAAAGGGGAAAGCTTAGTCTTATGGGGGATTAACTCTGTGAGGTATGTCCATGTAGGATTTTGAATATGCCTATGTCATGTGTATATATATATTGTTCTAAATACATGAAAGATCATGTTTATAATTATAACATCTCATGTGATCTATTATAAGTTATATGGGAAGGTATCATTGTATATTATTTTATTCTAATGGTCCATGTTGGAACATGGCACATTATATGACTTTGATTTTATTATATAGGTGTAATAAGTGCATAAATTTTATCGTATTATAGCATAGGGTAATATGATGATGCACCCCATTATTTTATTGAGTATCTATAATTATGAGAGATTCCTTATGTATCAGTCTACAATATTACCACATGTAGTGGATGATGCCATGCCATGTGTGTGGATGTGGATATAGGATCACACGATATGCGTCATACCACATACACCAATGCATCATAATATCACATTAGGGTATATTATTTGGAATCTATAGTATGTCACAAAAGATACTTAGAAACCATGGAAAAGTACTTTTCAAGTGAATGGTCAATTATGGATTAATAGACATTATCTATGGTGTATGGATCCACAACTAGTAGCTATTATATTAAGGAAGTTCATATTGTAGCATCCAATAGATATTATATCAATCCAAACATATTATACATGATATGTGAGAGAGTGACATCAATCAAGAGGTAGTGGGCTACTAGCAAAGGTTCCTATGATATGACCTCATTGAGTTAGGGTACCTAGATGAGGATGATAATGATGAGTAAGATATATAAGACTAGATATTGTAATGCAAAAATAAATACCACAACCACCACCATGACAATAGATATAAAGATAGGATCTAATGTATCCACAAGTAGAAATACAACCATAAGGAGACCTAATAGTACAACCTATATTAAATTAGTCTATTATGAGGAATATTTTTAGTGGAGTACATCATGATCATGTTATTTAGCTTGGTGAATTTAATGGTTTTGTGTCATTCAAATCCATGCATCATGAGCCACTTAGTGCACACAAAGATGGAGTGACTAATGATTAGAAATATGTGGTGTCTTATGATTATTATTTTTTTAGATATAGATACATGCTATACATGTTTATATTTTTTGAGATATATGTGAAGAGATGATGTAATTTTTAGTTTAATTTTTGTATATGATTTAGTATAGTATAATATATGGGGGACCATGCTGTATAAATAAAATTAAAATATATTAGATGGAATGTAACCTCAACATGATAATACATATATGGTTAAACTATGGTGCCTTTAAAACCTTCTTATATGGGTTGGTGATGATTGGTTAGTGAGGTGG
>JARHVA010003318.1:370000-485000 GCA_037957365.1 Torreya grandis | reverse complement strand
TAAGTGAATAAGATAAAATT
The DNA here is from genome assembly GCA_037957365.1 of Torreya grandis. Lineage (NCBI taxonomy): Eukaryota > Viridiplantae > Streptophyta > Pinopsida > Cupressales > Taxaceae > Torreya > Torreya grandis. The sequence goes on along the minus strand of JARHVA010003318.1, from coordinate 484,980 downwards.
TTAAGTGTAATAGAAGAATAAGGATGGGATATATCTTTAGAATGAATACAATGTAAATGTAAAGAATGTTGTAAAGAAGAATGATATCTGTGTATTTGTGCATTTCTCCTAAAACCAACTAAAAATGGATCATATGATATATATCCAACACCATAACAAGGTTATGAATACCAATAATGAAAGCTTAAATTATTTTAATTGTCAAGGAAATATCTAGAAAGGGTTGTTTAGTCTTTGTTATGGTAGCAAAAATATCATATAATATTTTTGGAGGATATCAAGGTCATAAATAAGGAGGTAATTAAGTAGTTATATGATAAGGGAGGTATAAATTTTTGGCTTTAAAATTAATTTCATCGAGTTAATCGTCTTCTGAATCTAAGAGATGAAGTTTTATATTTCCCACAAGTTCAGGGTGCCATTATAATCTCTATTAGAGTTAATGAGATAATTAAATAGTTGAGATTCATGAAAAAAGATGCTAGGTAATGTTTCAAGGGTGGCTATTTTTAAGACACCACTTTCCTAGAATTTTTCCAAATTCTAAGGGTTCATGTCCCATTAAATATTATAGATAACACCATTGTGAGGAAATTTGATGTAGTTGAATGCTAATGAGGTTATAACTCTCATGCATTATGTCTAAAGTTGACTGAGTAAAATGTTGTATAATAATGGAAAATTAAAAATCATGATGTTGATACAAACTATGAAAGGAGGAACTATGATTAGAATCTAAACACAACCTAGAGGAGGCATTTTTATTATTGTTTGGCAAATTTGGCCTACATACGAAAATTTGTCTAATCCAAAATAAGAAGTTGAGTAGAGTTGTGGATGGAATGAGTGGACCAAAATTAGGAGAAGAATAATCTCATATTTTTTTATAAATATTTTGAAACACTTTAAGCAAGATTAAAGCAATATTTGTTGACCATTGAGAAGTAGGCTTGGAAATAGGTCTAAGATTGTAAGGTGAATAGACCAGTAGGTTCTCATGGTGTTTCAAGAATTTAGGGGAATGAATCAGGTTACACAAATTCTTAGAAGTTTATTATGGGCCTTGTAAAGAAACAATAGTTTCTTGCAGAAATATAGAAGAGTCAAATCATCATCACACATCACAAAGACATGAATAGACCAATTTGCTTGTAAATTTTATAATTATGATCAAGAAGCCTCTTAAGCCCAAAGGATTATGTGGGAAAGAATTTATTCATTCCTAAGTTATCCTTTTAAATTTTCATATCTTGATGTCTTTTCTATCTCAAGATATAAAACTTCAAAGTTAGACTTATAAAGTAAAACATCCACAGGGACATCAAGTTAAAGTTATGGTAAATATCCATTTGAAATCAAATGTCTTAAGGATGAATGCCTAGCTGACAAGTGTCCAAATTATGGAAGCTAATATAAAATCTAATGGTGCATGGTGACTTACAAACCTAGTGGGTCTAAGAAGATCAATGATGTGTGTTCCATCATACAAATTAGATCTAATAGTGAGTGATGGGTCAAAAGGTCATCAAATCTTGAAGACAAATGTGAAGCTACCAAGTGTCAAGACTATGATAACTACCAAATAAATAAATGGAATGCATTCAAGCCATGTAAAATCATATCAATGATGTACCTAGAGTCAAAGGGTCGGTAAGATCTTGAAAATGAATGAAGAGCTACCAAGTGGCACATTCTTAGAAACCTAGATCAAGATCAAGGTCCAATATAAAAAGTCAAAGAAAATATAGTTGAGGTCAAACCAAATTACATATTACAAATGTATGCCATGGATGTAGACACATCAGTTTTAAAGGATTCATTACCAAAACTAGGTGTATGGATAAGCCATGGGCAAGGTGGATTTGAAGTTGATTATGAGCATTTTTACATGCCAAAATAAACTAGTAGGGAAAAATCAATGTTGGGACAAGATCACAATAGATTTATGTAGTTATTTTAACTACTTTGATGCCAAAATTTAATTGTAAAATGACTTGATCCTATCATTATAACTATAAGGAGAATAAATGTAGGTTAGAAACAAATTGAAAGAGACTGATATAGTTTTTTTAACCACTTTCCAAAAGTTATCTTAGGCATTATGATATTTTAAAATGGCATCAATGCTCAAATGATTGGAAATCTTGGTCATTATGCTTCCTCCCCCATCATTCTTTGTATGATCCCTATCACTCTCATCCCATTGTACTATAAATATAGGATATTAATCCTTGAAAAGTATCCCTCTTTTTTCTAGACTAGACATTACCAAGATTTGTATTATAACACCTATATTGATATAATAATAGACTAAATTCCTCCATTTGAAATTTGAGTTGAAGTGTGTTTTATGACTTCATTGATGTGGTTAAGTGAATGCATGTTTTTATTGCCTCTATTTGAGTTTTATCACCTTCATTTAGTGTTTTGGTAGTTATCACAAGTCATTCTAAGTGCATATAGTCTATTGTTCAATTTGGAAGTGGATAACTGCTCTCCCATACCAGGTCAATAGCTAGTCCATGCCTTTATGTGAAATACTTATGTGAGGGATGATCAAAGAGTGAGTGGAGTGACTATCTATAGTTTTTAATTTGTGTTATAGTGTATCTTGTATAAGGATAAAAATATTTGGTGTATCACATCCCTTTTGTATGCTTTCATAGATTATTGTTAATCTCTCTCCTTTTCCAAGAAAGATACCAGATTAGGTTTAAGGATAGGTGATAGACCCAAAAATAATCCAACCTTATCTATAGGTCTAACCTATGATTAGGTGACCCATAGCCTAGGATCATTCATATATTGGACTAGGTTTGAGTAAGAGGACCTAAACAATCCCCTTCTAGGCTAGCGTGAAACCTAGGATGCTAATAATTCATGGACACCTAGTAGGACTAGGACTCCTATGGGAACTACAATTTGGATCTAAGGAGAAGAATATATAGTAGAAAAGGAGATACATCATCATTAAGAGCTAAATAATTTAAATTTGTATATTTCATATCATTATCTAGACAAAATTCTCATGCCAAAGGTTACTACAAGGTAAGTTAGTAAATGTATTCACCTTGTGTTAACTAAGCTTCCCTCTATTTCATATAAGAGAGAGATATTTAAAAAAACAAGGCCTTATCCCCAAAATAAATATTCATCTCTTGGTCATCCTATTGTTTTAAGTATTTTAATCCCCACTACCTAAATGGCCATTAGAAATCAAGTGTTTGTCGCATTTAATAGAGGTAGTCCACTAAATTTGGCACATTTTGATGAAATTCTCATGTCTATCCTTTAGAGTATCTCCTTCTTCTCAGGAGAAGGTCAAACAATTATTATTGAGCATATCCAAGATGTTTTCAACCTTTGTTCCATTCATAATGTTGTTTAAGATAATCTAGATATCTAACTACTTGTTGTTTCCTTCAAATGAAAAACATTACAGTGATATAAAAATCTTTCATTGAGCTCCATTGATACCTGAGATGGGTTAGGTGTAGCCTTAGTTAGACAATTTGAGGACAAATTTGATCACCTATCTTTAGTTGGATAGATGACTAACATAAAGAGATATCCTTATGAGTTCATGTTTGATTTCAACCTCAAATTATAAAATACATGGACTATAACACCTACATTGATTAGACCATCCCCTAAATATGCTTTTGTGTATTATTTAAGAGCCCTAAATTCTAATATTAGCGTGACGATACAATTTATGGGTGGTAATACATTTCTAGATGCTTATTAGGTTGTAATAAGAGAAAAAAATAGTTTGATATGAGTTATTAATCTTGATTCAAGGCCTCTAATGCCTATATTTCCATATTTGAAATCTATTCCACCTCCTTAATTTCCTTAGTTTCAATCTTTAGCCCCTATTCAACCTCTATAAGCTCAAGTTGTATTCCCTTCTAATCAAGCTAATGAATTTGGTGAGTTGAAAGGTTTGATTATATATTTTAGAAATGAAATAGTAAAACTCAAGAGATAATAATATTAGGCTAATAGGTCCTATCAACAACAAAAGTATACTAATTATCAGTGCTTAAGAGATCAAAAGCCTCCTTATCAAGGATTTAAAGAAAATAAATCACCCTAAAAAGTGCAATGAGCCATAGTTCTATATAAACCATATGCATCTCTTGATCCTAATTCACCTTCCACATAAAATATTATTTTTACCACACTACCTCATAATAATTTTATGCATGACTCAAATTGGTAGCCCTCCCACCTCAATGATGTTTAGAACCAAGCCTTGATATCACAACATTATTATGCCACTAATGACCTACAAAGATTATTCTCTTCAAAGAGGTCAGTATCAGGATACAAGTTTGGAACTCTAAGGAGAGTATCAACAAGTTCAAGGGTATCTTGATGCCATTAATTTAAATTGGCAATGGATGATTATGTTTCTTTTAATCATGGTGGTGAAACTAGGAGTTCAAGTGGTCAAGTTACAACTTTAACTAGAGCTAAAAAAAGATCCATTAGTGAGGCTCAAGATGTGATTAATGCTTCAAATAATCTTAATTTTGTTTCAAATCATACCAAATAGAAAATTTATACCCTACAAAACATAAAAATTATAATGCAGAGACTAGGAATGTCCCTCAAATACCTCTAGTCCATGAGCAACTAGTGGTTCAAAAGGTGCACCCAAAGGTTAATGGATCTTAATTCAATATAATAAATCAGATGAATAAATACAATGTTATAATTATCATGTGGTATTCCATTTCTATTATAGTAAAAAAATATATGCTCATCCAAGAGCTTTCGACTCTCAAGGTGTCTCTAGAACTAGTTGAGAAAGAAGGAGTTATCCTAGCTAATTTAGACTAAGTTAAATTCAATTTAAATTTAATTTAGACTAAGCATCAAGAATATAAGGTACAAAAAATGGAAAAAATGGGAAAAATCTAAGTTATATTCAAGTTAAATTCCTCGCTTTTACCTCTATTTGATAGTAGTTGATTTTTTAGTTCATAACTATATGGTGGATAGTGGAGCTAGTAGCACTGTCATGCCTAAGCAAATTGTAGATAAACTTGGTCTTATGTATGAACCAAATGTTAAAGGAGTATTTTAATTAGATGGTTCACCAATAAATATATTAGGCATAATTAAATATATTAATTTGACATTACATGCTTGTTCGAATGTTACCATTCAATAGGATGTAGTTATGGTGTACTTGCCTCCCTACTTTACGATGTGTCTATCAAGGGACTTTACATAAAATATTAGAGGATACTTATAATATTATTATAATATTTGATTTTTAGGACTAGGCATGGCACTAAGTAAATAATACATTTCTAACCTATTGCATAGTTCCATTTGGAAACATATATACCAAGTGTTGTGAACACCAATTGCCTCATCTAAGATGAGGTGATATATGATAGTGTAGAGGAAATTGAATCACCTTTAGATGCTATTCTATATTTTTTTCTTGATAATTGAGTATCTTTATCACATTACTATGATCCTTATAGGTTTATTGGATAATAATGACTTGGTGTCTATTGCTTGCATGAGAAAGATGCACCAATTCTAACCTTGATGAAGGATGATGTGTCTGGTGATGACCTTTGGAAATTATACTTTGATAGGTAAAATAATAATCATGGTACTAGGGATTGAATTATGTTTATTTATACAAAAAAAAAGTTAATTATCATCTATTAAGTTTCAATTTGGTTGTTCAAATAATGTTGCTAAATATGAGGCACTAGTTCAGGGTTTGCAATGGGATAAGAAGATGAAAGTCAACACCTTACAAGTCTTTGGTGATAGTGAACCTATAATTAAATAAGTTAGAGGGCTTAATTTATGAAAACACCCATTTCTTAGATCTTAAAAGCATAGGGTATGGTACTTACTTGAAGAATTTTAGGCCTTCAACATCTAAGTAATACCAAAAGATGAGAAAAAACATGCAAATAGGTTGGTTGCCATTGTGGCACAATTTAGCATCCCATTTGATGTAAGAAGTGAAAAGGTACAATCACACATTAAGGTGGTTGTAATGCATTATATTCCAAATAACAATTATAATTGGTAAGTTTTTGAAGATGACAATTAGATTATCATATTCTTATAAGAGGAAGCTAAGATTTTCTCAATAAATTAGTCAAAATACTTGCAATAGTATGGTAATTAGATTGTGTAACTAAAAACAAATAAGTTTCCCAAGGGATTGGTTACACTTGAGAACAAATTCAATGGTGATGGTGATCTAAGGAAAGAAAAGTGAACTGTGTCAACAAATATATAACACTATGCCAATATGGAAGTTACACCTGGTAAGAGTTTAAAGTTGGGTAAGGTATGCACTTATTTAGAAAATGAATATTTTTTTGAGTTATGCACAAATTTTGTTGATGTATTTAGATGTAAATATAGTGATCTCAACAACGATTGATCTATAAGATGAAATTAAGCTATTAAGATAAAGACAAAGTCCTATTAAACCTAAGATTAAGCCTTTGATGAGATCAGAGCTTCATAAGATCATTGAGTTAGCTATTATATTTCTAATAAAGCACTCAAATTGGGTGGCAAACCTTGTTTTGGTATGGAAAAAGAATGGTGAAATTAGACTATGTGTTAACTTTCATGACTTGAAGAAGGCTCCCCTTAAAGACCACTATCCATATCCATCTATGGAATATATTTTATAGTTGGTTGTATGTTTAGAAAGGTTCTCCCTTTTGGATGTTTATAGTGGTTAAAACCAAATTTTACTCAAGGAAGACACCATTTCAAGAAAGACTTCACCACAAAGTGGGGGACATTTACATATAGAAAGATGCACTTTGGTCTATCCAATGTTGGAGCAACTTTTCAAAGAGCTATGGTTATGTCATTCCAAGGCCTTCTTAACAAATTTGTACTGGTCTATTTGGATGATGTAATAGTGATCTCAAAGGATGTAATTGAGCACATATTTCACCTTTAGCAAGTGTTTGAAATGTTTAGATAATTTATGGTATCCTTGAATCCCGAAAAGTATGTCTTATCAATTCATGAATGTAATCTCCTTGTATATATAGTTTAAAATCATGGTTTAAGAATAGATCATGAAAGAATATCTTCAATTCTTGTTCTTTCCTTATCCAAACATAATATATATTTTCAAAATTTTATAGGGGACATCAATTGGACCAGATGATACATCTCAAATTTTTCCACTTTAGCTAAGCCACTTATATCCATGCTAAAGAAGAATCAGAAAATAAACTAGTCCAAGGAAGGAGTGAGGAGTTTTGAAAAAATAATAAATGCATGGCTAGTTCTGTCATGCTTATGAACCCAAATTTATCAAAGGAATTCATTATGTACACCTATGCTAACATTGACACCATTTTAAGCATCCTTATGTAGTAGAACCCTAAGGCATTAGAGTAACCAATAACTTTCTCTAGTCAAAGCTTGGAATAAAATGAAACAAGGTACTCTTTTGTTGAAAAGCATGTACTTTTAGTCATAAGGTCTCTCAAGAAATTTAGATACTTTTTATCTAAAAATAAGATACACATAATGGTTACACATCCAAGTGTCAAGGATCTTCTCTTGAAGAAGGAAATAAGTAAGAAAAAATATGGTTGAATAACAAAGATAATGGATTATGATGTCAAGATCAAGGTCACAAACCTAATTAGAGGCAAAGGACTTTGTGAGCATCTAGCATAAGACTTACAATAATCCAATGAGGTGGTTATGGTGTCAATTGATGAAGAAGTTATAGATGATCATACCTCACCTTCTAGTTTGTTTCATGATTTGGTAAGATATCTTGAAGATGGTCTTTATCCCTCTCACCTAACTCCTTCAAAAAGAATATATTCTAGATTTTAATCCATTCTATTTCTTGTTGTTGATGGTTTTTTTTTAATAAAGATATCAATGGCATGTTGTTAAGATTCATTGAACAACATCAAAAGGAAAGGTTGGTTTAAGAGTTCCATGATAGCCATGGTGGGGGGAATTATTCAATAAGGACCATAGCCCACAATATCATGAGATGTGGGTATTATTGGCCAAGATTATTAGGTGATTGTCATGCATGGGTTAGGAAATGTAGATAATCTATTATGTTTGTTAGAAAGGTTAAACTTGAAGCCTCACCTCTCTAGCCAATTACAATGGATCATCCCTTCATCTAATGGGTATTAGACTTTATTGGTCTCATTAACCCCCCTTCAATCTCAATACATAAATAGATACTCAATGTTATGGATTACTTCGCTAGATGGATAGAAATAGTGGCATTAAAGGAAGCAAATGAGACCAATGTTCAAGCTTTCTATGAAGGTCTACTTAAAAGGTTTGGAGTCCCTTCAACTATTATTTCTAACAATGTTATGGCCTTTGTGGGGACTATGATCAGTCTATGGGATGATAAACATGGGATTTATCTTAGCATTTCATCAAATTACTATCCCCAAGGAAATGGTCTTGTTGATACCATTAATACAAACTTGTTGAAGATCAAAAGAAGAATAACTGAAGATAATTAGAGCTGATGGCATCTCAAATTAAATTTAGCTCTATGGCCTGATAGGATCACCTACAAGAGGTTAATAGACAACTCTTCTTACAAGTTGGTATATGGTAAAGAAGAAAAAAATACTATTTCTCTTCAATTTACTACCCTAGAACTAATGCATCAACTTGAATTATTGGAGAATGAACCCATGGAGATTAGATTTGTTGAGTTTATGGAGTTGAAAGAGATAATCCATTAGTCTATGATAGCCATGAAAATCCATCATTAAAAATTTAATAAAGCCTTTGAAAAAGGATCTTCTTCATGAAGTTTCAAATAAGTATATTTTGTCCTCAAGTGGGATGAGGATAGAGCTAAGCCAGGAAGGCATATAAAGTTTGACTCTCTTTGGAGTGGTCCATACACAGTTTCCAACTCCAAATCCAACCGTGCCTTCTAAATTGTAAGGATGAATGGTGAGGAGATTCTTATCTTAATTAATGGGACACACTTGAAGCAATGCTACTAAAGGTTGAGTTCCCTTTACATAGTTTATTTTGGCTTTCCTCGAGGTGATTTCTTAGCACATTTGTCTGTTTGTTTTTTCTTTATTTAGTTAGTTTCCCTATTTTATGCGTTTCCTTTATAGTTTTGATGGGAGTTACCTTTTCTTAATTAAGGGTTTTTTTTATAGTCATAGATCATATTTTTCATTGTTTTGTGTGTCCAAGAGTTGTGTAAATGGTCTAAATTCTCAAGCATAACAGGCATGCTCCCTAGTTGAGCCATCAAAGATGGCTAAATTTAGCCTACATACTAAAATTTGCCTAATATAAAATAATAAGTTGAGCATAGTTATAGATGGAATGAGTGGACCAAAATTAGGAGAATAATAATCTCATATTATTTATAAATCTTTTAAAACACTTTAAGTAATATTAAAGTGTAATTTATTGATCCTTGGGGAGTAAGCTTGGAAACAAGTCTAGGATTACAAAGTGAAAAGATTAGTAATTTCTAATGGTGTTTTAATCATTAAAGGGTAAGAATCACGTTGAAAAAAGTCTTATAAGTTCATTGGGGGCCTTCTAAAGAAACAACAATTTCATGCACAAGCCTAGAAGAACTAGACCATCATCACATGTCATAGAGAAATAAATAGACTAGTTTGTTTTTGCAATTTATAAGTATGCTCAAGAAGCCTCTAAATCCCAAAGGATCATGTTTACATGAATTTAATCATGTCTATATCATCCTCTACAAATTTAATATCTTGATGTCTTTTCTATCTCAATATATAAATATTCAAAGTTAGACTTGCAAAGTGAAACATATGTGGGGATGTCAAGTTAAAGCTGTGATAAATAGTTGTTTGAATTCAAATATTCCAAGTATAAACATGAAACTAAAAAGTGTTGAAATCATGGAAGTTAAGATCAAATCTAATGGTGTATGGTGACTAACAAATCTAGTGGGTCCAAGTAGATTAATAGTCTATGATCCATTATACAAAGTAGAACTAATGGTGAGTGATGGGTCTAAAGATCAGTGAATCTTAAAGACAAATGTGAAACTACCAAGTGTCAATATTTTGATAACTACTAGATAAATTAATGGAGCACATTCAATCCATGAAAAAGAAGATCAATGTTGTGCATAGGGTTAAAGGCTCACTAGGATCCTGAGAACAAATGAAGAGCTACTAGGTAGTACATTCTTATAAACCTAGATCAAAATCAAGGGCCAATATGAAAAGTTAAAGAAATATGACTGAGGTTAAACCAAAGAAAATTTTGAAAAGGGATGCCATGGAGGCAAACACATTAGTTTCAAATGACTCAATCACCAAATAGGTGCATTGATAAGTTGTGGATAAGGTGGTCTTAAATTTGATTGTGACCCTTTTTACATGTTAAAATGAACCAATAGGGAGCAATTGATGCTAGGACAAGATCATAACAAATTGATCCAGCTACTGTATCTGATTTGATGTCAAAATTCAGCTTTTAAATGACTTAATCCTACCATTATAACTATAAGGAGCACCAATTCAAGCTAGAAAGAGATTTAAAGGGACTCATATAGTTGTTTTGGCCACTTTCTAGAAGTGATATTAGGCATTATGATATTTTCTAATGGCATCAATGCCAGAATGATTGGAAATCTTGGTCATTATGCTCCCTCTTCCATCATTCTATGCATGATTCCAATCTCTCACATCCCATTCTATGATAATTATAGGTTGCTAAGCCTTGAAAAGGATCCCTCTCTTTGGCATGACTAGACTCTACCAAGATTTGTATTCTAACACCTATTTTGATACAATAAAAGAATTAATTCCTCCATTTTTAAGTTGAGTTAAAGTGTGTCTTATGACTTCATTTATGTGGTTAATTGAATTCATGTTTTACTTACCTCTAAGTTTTATCACCTTCATTCAATGTTTTGATAGTTCTGACAAGTCATTCTAAGTACATATATAGTCTATTAGTCAATTTGGAAGTGGATAACTGCCCTCCCATACCAGGTCAATATCTATTCCATTCCTTTATATGAAATACTTATGTGAGGGATGATAAAAGAATTAATGGAGTGAACCTTTTTAGTATTTAATGTGTCTTATAGTGTGTTTTTTATAAGTATAAGGATCAAAAAATTTGGTGCATCACCTCCATTTTATATTCTTTAATAGATTATAGTTAATCTCTCTCCCCTTTTCCAAGCAAGAAACTACTTAGATTTAATAATAGGTGATAAACCTAAAAGGAAGTCATCCTTATTTAGAGGTATAGCCTAATATTAGGTGACCCACAACCCAGGGTCATTCCCATGTTGGACTAGGTTTCATAAAGATGACCTCAAAAATCCCCTTCTTAGCTAGGGTGCAACCTAGGATGTCAATAATTCTATCATATCCTTCACACATACATTAGGTATATTTAAGATTATTTTTAGTGTATCTAAGTGTTTTAATAAACTTGATGGAGGAAACCCAAGCTATATAAAATTCATTAATCTAAACATGCTTGAATTGGATATCACCAACTTAAACACTAATGAATGATAGAGGATCATCCACATGAAGAAATATTTTATCAAGAATCATTGAAGTGATATGAATTTTGAGTGAGAGATAAGTATCTATAGTTTTGTCAACATATGTAGACATTTCCTCACACTATTGAAGAGTATTATCTGTGGATTCATATAAAGTGGATTCTTTCCCCATATGTGGAGGTTAAGGGATGTTAATTTTGAATAAAAATTACATTAAATGACTATGATGATGAGGTCAAGTCCTCATTAGTTTTATAAAATGAATTTGTGATGGGAGATGAGAAAGTTTTATGATATGATCCCATTAAAAATATCTGTTTAGAACTATTTTACATAAAGGTGCATGAGATTGAATCATTTCCATTTAATGGGGGGTGAAAGAAAATGTAAATGTATGGTGATAAGGAGTATTTTATTTGGATTTAATTAATTTGGGTTTTTCATGTTTGTTAGATTGGTTTGAATTAGGTAATTTCATTGTTTTTTTTAATATTTGGATGTTGTAGTTAGTGAAGAAAGCATAGAATTAGATTGATTTATGGTTTAAAATGTGGGTAATTTAGAGTGAGGATAATTTTATTATAAGTGAGGAATAGAAGTTTTATTAATGGAAATATAATGAATATCAAAATCTATGTTTTTATTGGACACATGTGGGATAGTGGATGAAGGAGGAATCTATGTTTTTAGATTTGTTGGAATTGCTTCGATATGCTCAAGTTCTATGAAATGAGATGGATAATTGTCTTGAATAGTACATGAATCTGGGAAATTATTATAGTTGAAATGTGTATAAGGATAAATGTAATATACTACTCTCCTCATATAATTCATATTGACACCATTTTCGTAATTGATGAGAAACTTAGGATCAACAAAACTTTTGACAACATTGGAAGTGGGAGGTTTATAAGTACATGATTGATGATTACAAAGGGGATAATTGTAAATATAGAGATGAGTGTTAGCTTGATTAAGGGAGTAATTATTAAGTTTTTGTTTGTTTGTGATCATGAATTAAGGTTTTATGATCAGAATTAATACCAAAGAGATACTCAAGAGAAAAGTTTCTAAGTAGGTGAAAGGTCTCATCAGAATGAACCCAGATTGCATGATATCAAGAAAAATTGTGTGGATCATAATAATGTTTGGTAAGGTGAGTAGGGTTAATATATCATAGTAAAGTACTAGGAATATGATTTTGTTTTTATTACATGGAAAGTGGTTTGTGAGAATCTAAATTATTCACATGGGAAGATGTAGAACTAACTTGTTGTAAAGGATTAGTCAAAAATGGTTGTGAAAGATTAGTATCATTGGAACCACTTGGGAGGATAATGTGAATTGTGTGTATGGAATAATAAGTATATGTAACACCATCATTGGTAGTATGCCAGTTGTTATATTTCATAAGCATTTGAGTTACTGTGGGAATGTGGAAGGGCTCAAATTATATTATGATAAAATATTTACATTTGGTTTGGTCTAGGGATTCTTACAAATATTTTGGAGAGAGATTCATAACAACATATCATAATTTGGGATGAAGAGAATTAATGAACAAGTGGAAGAGATTATCTTCCAACATGTTATGTTGAACTTTATTGAATAAGGCTTTCCACATTTTAATGAATACTTAGGCCATTTCAGATTTTGATTGTTTACAATTGATAAGTTAACCTAAGTTATTTTTAAGATTGATAGTTTGGAAATATTATATTAATGCATAAACTAGGTATTATAAATAAGATATAGTATGATACTTTAGTTTATTATATAAATCCAAATAATCACCTAAAAAGGTTATAACTAAGAGCTTGGTTGTGAAAAAAGTATTGGGTTTAATCCAATATTTATACGGGTTTACTAAAGCTTTCAAATGTAATGCAAGACCAATGTATCTATTATAATTGATAGTAAGAACAATACCATGTATGCCAATATTTACAATTTAAATAAATAAAGGTTCATTTTGTAAGTGTTTTATAAAATTGTTAAGAAGTGGGGGTTGAGGTATAAGGTTACCTCCTACATCTCTTTTGGGGGTGGGAATTGTGTGGGTTGAGGATGCTTTTATAATTTAAAAAATTAGTTTTGAATTTTTATATTTTTTTAATGTGCATCATTTTATTTGTACTATTAGTATTATTAGTGGATTAACTAGTACAATCAAATCAAGATGAACTAATGGTAGTATTAAATTGATTATTAATGTGTGCATTTATGGTAGACACTCTATATTTTTTTCAAACTATATTGGTCGTGATTTCAAGATTGGTAGATGAAAGAATGGAAGAATAAAAATAACCAAAAGTAGAACACATGAAAAAAGTCATAGGGTGACTTTCCCCAAGCATTTTAGAAAATATATATGTGGGTGAAGTGGGATTCTTAATGTGAGGGAAAATAATGAGATTATATATTACCATGTAATCTTTAGATTGATGTTAATGGTTTTAATTGATGAAAATGATAATTTTGGTAGTGTATTCAAGAACACTCTCATATTATATAATAAACATTTTTGAAGGGTAATTAACAAGATCCATGGTTAAATATGGAGGCATCCCATAGTTGGTAGACCTAGTAATGACATAAGTTCTTCTAAGATTTGTGTCTACTATAGTGTAAGATAGGTTGGGTTTAGAAAATTTATGAGTGTTAGTGAAATTAATCATATCATTATGATTTTTAAATTAGTTTCATAAAAAATGAACTATGTTGTAGAAGGTCAAGGTATAACTATGAATAATGAGGCTAGGGGAAAAGAGGTTTGTAAAAATAAACTATCTTGGACATCTAATAAATTAGGTCAAATAGGGTTGACTTAGTTTAGAATATAATAAATGAGAAATGAAATAGGTTGATTGGGGTCAACTTAGTTATATATGAAGGTAGAAACAACAATTTAGAACTCTATTAGGTTTACTTGGGTCGATCTAGTTAGAAATGTAAGAAAATAAATTAATCAATAAGTTTATTGGGTTAACCTAGCTTTATAAATTAATATAATTAAGTTATAAAAAATTATATTTAGAGACTAATTGAGTTAGTTGGATATGGATATTTTTTATAGTAAATTATATGTAGTTTGGAAAATAAAGGTAAACAAGATAGAATACTAGAAACTAGAAATGTACTAGGTCAACTAGGGTTGACTTAATTATATAATAAGATAAAAGTAATAATTTGTAAATATAATGGGTTGAACTTGATTGATCTATTTTAGTATGGGAGATAAATATAATGATCTAGGAGTCTACTAGGCTGACCTTGGTCAATCTAGTTAGACATTCGACTACAAATAGAAAAAGACTAGGTTGAGCTTGGTAGACCTAGTTGGATTTGAAAAATATTATATTACACTAGATTATTTAGTTTAAAAAAAAAATTAAAAAATATATAATCAATAATATTGAGTTGATCCTATTCAACTTAGTCTATGCACATACAATCCACTAGTTCGACACTAGATGATCTAGGTGAAACACACTACATAAAAATATACTAATGGTAGTTGATAAAATCTATAATACAAAAGAGAATAACAAGAAATAAATATAAATTAATTTTTTTAACTCATATTACTAATTATTTATCTAAAAATAAGTTCAATAAGATGTATTAAGAGGATTTCACTAATTTTTAGGCTCTCAAAGATACTTTTTTTTTTTGATATTGTTGGCCTGATATTTTGGAACAACAATGAATACAAAGGATATAACATTACCATTAAAAACTAATCCTAATTTCAAGGTTAATATTAGAGTAAATTTAAGGTGCTAACCATGAACTGGTGCACCATAAAATTAGATGAATGGTTGGCTTCCTAAGGTTCAATAAAAAGGGCAATCCTATGTGTTTCCTAAATACCATGAGGTATGTGGAAGATAAATTTTGTGTTTATCTATGTAATCTAGATATGCGTATTAAGAAAATAACCTAATTAATATATATATATATATATATAATAGGAGCATAAACATATTATCATTTATCAATTCATGACAATAGCTGAGTACTTTTAAAACTATCAAAACATAATTTCTAGGGAAATAAGGACATAGAAAAATAAAGGATAAAGTCAAGTATGAAAACTAATTTTGAATTTTAGAAATGTAAATAAAAAAATTCAAATAAAATTTGATATTAATTACTAAGAAAAAAATTAAATCACCTTGATTATGAAAAAAGTATAAACACACAAGAATTAGGTTGGATAGAGTCGATCTAGTTGACCATATAGAACAAAACAAGGTCGATGTTGATCAACAAAGTCTATTGTGAAAATAGGATGAAATAGGTAATCCATGGTAAACATAGTTTACTAGAGATAAAATTAGACACAAAACTAAGTTGTCAAAGGTTTACTTAGTTGATTGTGTAGTAAAATTTTGATAAAATTAAAAAACTAGAAAACACGAGTGAAGGAAATGAAGTATTGATTTGTTTAACTAGAAAATATAATTGTAAAAAATGTTTAATAGTTATTTTATTAGATAAAATAGAAAATTAAATAGGCTAGGATATGGAAATATAGATGATTATAAAAAACCTAATAAATTTTACTGTGTCAACCACGATTGACTTAGTTGGATGACTATGCATGTTGTAGATTTGAATGCTAAAACTAGGTGATCTATGATTGATTTAGTCATGCATTGGAAAAAATTTAAAAAACCCACAAATTAAATAAGTTTGACCATGGTATTCATATTCTATATAAAATTATAAATTATAAAAATGTTGAAATAATATAGGTCAACCTGCTTTGACCTATTTGACTGGAACTAAAATCTAAAAACTATAGAAAGTAAAATAGATTGACTTACATCAATCATGTTGGTTGAAGAGAAAATTAGAAAGTAGTAAATAAAATAGGGTTTATCTACATGACCTAGTTTTTTTGTAAACAAAAATCATAAATTACTCAATAAAATTGGGTCGACCTCCTTGACCTAGTTTCTTATAGATCAAAATAAAAAATTATGGATAAAACTAGGTCAACCTACATGACTTAGTTTATTATAGGTGAAAAACTATAATACAAGGGTTATATCCACATTATGTTCACCAAAATTTATGAAATATATTAAAATATATCTAAAACTTATCCTAGTTAGTAAATATTTATTTTGAGAAGATAATTAACTAACATCTATTACAATACTTTGTATATCAGGAGCATGGCCAAATTGGATCTATTAAATAAAACTAAGGGAACACTTATCACACAATAATAAATGAGAGGGTTATCAATCCTATCTGAAAATAATATTATGAAATAACCATAGATAAGTCTTTCAATGTAAAAAATTAAATATATTCTAGTGTTATCAAAGCTTATAACACAAAGGCGGTGTTTTAAAACAAACACAACAAATAAATGGTCATGGTAGGTAAATAAGAGACTATATCAGCTATGGTGGAAGATGGAAATCCAATAAAACCATATATACACACTAATTTTAAGTGTATATGTAATTTAAGAAATTATTTATATATTCACACATACTACTTTGTGAAATATCAATCTATCAAATGAAATAACAAATGCTAGAGATAACCTTTTGAACGAACTTGTCAAGTCTTGGTATCCCCTTTGGCCAATGGGATTTTTCAAGATATTTATGGTTTTTTATAGATTAAACTAGTTAAAATAATCTATAGTATAATATATTCCCTCTTTCATCAAATACTTCCCATAATACAAGTTATCCTTCTTCCAAGGAAAACCATAAGTAATGGTTCCTTTAAATGTAGATGTAGCATAATTAGGAGTTATAGTAATGCAAAAATGAATGTTCCTCTATATTAAATTGAATAAAAGGTTATATTTATAACAATGTATAGGTTATATCCCTTACAAAATTTTATTTGACAAGGTCATCTTTCCATGACCCAATTTTTTAAAGTTATCATTTAGAACTAGGTTGACATACATTGATCTAGTTGTGTAACGTGCATTCTAACATTCACAATTGGTTCAAACAAAGATGATCTAGTGGAAAAATAGGTTTTTAATTATTTTATTTTATTTTATTTTTATTTGTGTGTGTGTGTGCGTGTGTGTGTGTGTGTGTGTGTGTGTGTGTGTGTGTGTGTGTGTGTGTGTGTGTGTGTGTGTGTGTGTGTGTGTGTGTGTGTGTGTGTGTGTGTGTGTGTGTGTGTGTGTGTGTGTGTGTGTGTGTGTGTGTGATAATATTTTATGGAGGTGGATAAGTAGGGTTTGTAGTGGGTTTAGATATGAAATAATATACCAATAATCTTGCAAAGCACCAATGGTCTACCCACCCATTTCCCAATGCACCCTTCAAGGCATGCACTCAGAGAGATTGAAACTTGAAAGTTTCCTTCAAGAGAGAAAAAATAAATAAATGATAATTTTTTAATAAAATATTGTGTGTATACACTATTGATCTCATGTAATATTTTAAGAGGGGACCCATATAATAAATTTCTAAATTTCCATCTCAAATACCTTTCATCGAGGTCATGAGGACTTATCCACATCATTGATGCAAATATTTTTTTACATGAAAATTAATTGATCACCACTTATGTGAAAATAATCTACCTTACCCAATTTTAAGGATAGTATTTTACAATAATATGAATAAATATCCATCTAGGCTGATGAAACCATAAATATTTCTCTATTACTAAATCTTCTTGTTACCTAGTATGATTGCTAAGAAAATATCACATCATGTGGATTATCTTCATTTATGCATTAGTGTACATGTTGGTGATATTAACTTCAAGTGATCATTGATATATTAATGGTATGAAACTTGTGTCACATTCTTCAAATTCATTAAAACCTTTAAATACTCTTAGTGTAACCTTAAGTGTTCCAAAATAACATGTCAAGTCTATGAAAAAATTTAAATTAATCCCTTAGTATGCATTTTAATTCCTATCATATTCCTACACATCATAGTTATAGTTAAGATTATGATACTTAACTTTATTGGTCACCCTTGGACTCATTACATGAGGTTACTAGTCTCCTCTGCATGCTAATGTGTCAATTTTCCTAATAAGGGTGTTATATAAAATATTCAAGGTGTTATTAATCCTTGTTATTTTGAAAAATTCTAAGAGTTTGGTGTATTTATAATAACTAACATTTAACCCTTTCTTAAAATTTATTTTTGAGAATATCAACACTTTAATTATCCTGTCAATTCTAATAAAAGCTACAACGATCACCTTGAGGTTATGGGAAACATACCACCTAAGTTATTATAATCTAAATATGTTGAGTTTGATATGATAAATTTTAAGATCAAAAAATTTAACCTAATTTATCATATCATTGATCATTTACCTCCTTATTTTATGACCTAATTATCACAATAAGACAATTAACGAGTTTATTAATTCTATGATTATCCCTAATAATCCTAATTCCTAGTCTCTCTAGTTACATAATGGTTGAATCCCTTAATTTTCATCTTATTAATCCATATTATGATTATGTTTAATTACTTAATGACCATACTTGGTTTTGACTAATCTAAAGATGTAAAATTCCTCTATTATTTTTATTTTCTTTAGCCCTCTTATGAGAGAACTATATCTACTTTTACAATTAACTTAACTGACATGATTTTCCATCGTTGGATTACCTTGATATTAGAAATTCCTTTAATTAGTGTCTATAGGTATAATATGTATTGCATTCCATCTTCTGCAACATATATGACTCTAGTTATTTATGAGCCTCTTTAGAGCATGATTTAGGATTGAACCATATTATTTTTCTAAATTTTTTGATCCTTCAAAATTACTTCCTCTTGATATGTTAGATAAACATATACATTCCAAAATAACGTTGAATCCTAAATAAGTGGAAACACTTTTTTACCCTTTCACAGATTCCAATGTCAATCATAGCATGCATTTAGATAATGCCAAATATATTTTCTATAGAACCAAGTTATTGAATCTACCACTATATGATTTGACATAAATTACATATTTGATGAGGTTCCAAATATACCCTAGTACAATTTTCCAAATAGGTTAGAAGTGGTACCACAACCACTCAACCAATAATAAAAACCATATTGTGAGTTTCAAAATATATTAGGTCACTTAGCCAATTATTTTTGATCATGCTAAATATTTATAGCAAAACAAAAGATGAAAGGCTTAGTTACCTTCATAGATAGTCAACCACATTAGTCTGCTAGTCCTAGGTGTTTTTTTCTACCATGGAATGAACACACATTATTTAAATTATTTTTAAGCTCTCTAAAAATACTTAGATGCACTTTTTCCTCAATCATCTCAGCTTTCCAATATATAGAATTTTTTTCTACTAAAGGTAACACTAGATTATATCCCCAAACATAGGAGGTGTATTATCTTTTACACTAGTGTGAATGTAATAATATAGATATCTCTCCATCCACATTTCTATTATTTTCTGATGCATTCACCTCAAAATTAAAAAGAACACTCACTCAATTCACTTAGGATGGAGGATTAACCTCCCATATGACTAGATCCTTGTAGTAGATCAAAATATGTATGCAACATGACATTTTTTATTACTTATATTGAGTTTTATTTCCAAGAGATCCCAAACATCCTCTTTATTTCATGCCTAATTTTTACATAGAGATCTTACATCAAGAAGTCCTTGTAGACTCTTAAATAGAGTATAGGAGACTATTTTTAGATACTAATATAATCTACAATAGGCCCTACCATATGTTTTATATCTTTAAAAAAATTTCAAGAAAATATTTTAGTCATATCATATTTTTAATTATCATAGTTAATTTTATTTTATTTTTAGCATTTTTCATGATTTTAATATATATTTTTACTATATCATGTTCTAAATTTTAAATTAATTTTATAATTTAAATTTTATTGACTTCTTGATCTTAGATATCACCTTTAGGTTCTTCATATCACATTGTTATCATGCTTTCATTTGTTAACCTTAGTATCTTTGTGATTCTTTGGCCCAATTTTTATTTTCACCCTCTTTTGGGATGACTTTGTAAATTAGAGAATTTTCTAGATCCCATGTTTGTTATTATATATTCCCTAGTGACATGACTATCATCTTTTCATAACAAAGGATATTCATTTACAAAGTATAATTTTCCCTCCTTATGGTTATCTATAAACATATTTATCATTATACCATATATCTTTACCACATGGATGAATATCTTCCATTATACCCATTTTATCCCTTATCCTTTTGCTTTAGGCACAAACAGGTCAATTTTGATATTCACACTTCCATGTGGGCCAAATCTAAGAGTATTTTAGGCACCATCACCTTAAGGTTCTCTTTTCTAGTAGCTAGGTACAATCTCTCTTGTGTTAGCTATTTGTGTCACACATCTATGGTTTTTACAAATCCATATGGAGGAGGAAATTATTAAAAAACCAAAATATTTAATATACATATGATAATAAAAGGAAATGCTCAATGTAAATTATATCTTAAAATTAAGATTAGACAAAACTATATGATGTTTGTTTAGAACATATTTTATTATAGTCAAAGCTTAAACTCCACAAGTAGTCTCACGAAATATCCAAGGTCTAATAGGGTGTGTTAGTCTATTAGATAGGGTTAGGATGTTTTATACCAATATATAATTATATATTCTTACATTTATAGTGCCACTTATCTTATAACACAAGTACCCAAACTTCACAATAGGTCAGTGGATCTATAAGGGGTATTGAGGAGTAGGGAACATGTTATGAGAAGGTAGGATCCTTTTAATTTTCACACATATATCCTTTATGGTATGATGTATGTTATTCACTTTTTTTCACAAGTTAGAAATTCTTATATGGAGTTTCATAGACCCTTGATGTAAAAAACTATTAGCCTTTCTCACTTGTTTATATTGTCTCATATTTACTAAAGATGTATAAATCACTAGTGTGGTACCTTTAATAATTAAATAATAGTTTATTTAATAACCATTTTATGGATATCACTTAGTTTTTATCACATACATTCTCATATGCTTTTATATTTGATTTTCTATTATCATTTCTAATGCCACTTGGCTTTTGAGTATTTGAGTTTCATTATAAAACTTTGGAGAATAAAAAGGGCCTCCTTAAAAACACCTAACATGTTTATCCACACCATATTTTTTATCATATTCATGTCATTATATGGATGTGTTTTCTTACATTTCATTTTAGCACAAGCATTGATTTTGATTTTTTCACTCAATCGAGTATTTAGATTATTTTTACCATCATATTTTTGTCCAATTTGGTAGAATTCACTTTTATTATATAGGATATTTTGATTACAATCATTTGTGTTTTCTTTTTTGTTCTATTTGATTTGACTTGACTTTTGTTACATTTTTTATAAACATTTATAAAAAATCATTTGTGTTTTTCTTATTATTTGATTTATGTAGATCTTACATTTTTTTACATATAAGAACATTTTATTTCATTCATATCCTTGTTTGACTATCCTTTGTATTTTATACATTGGATTTTTTTTTTTCACTTAAAATGTTTTAAATATATTTTATGGCATGTTTTACATTCACTTTTATCATTTTTACATCTTTTAATTTTTTAATTTTTATATCTATTTACTTAAGATGTATTTTTAGGTTTTGTTCTTTTTGAACATGCATTTTCTCACATTTGTTATTAAAAAATAAAACATATATCATAGATTATAACCTTTTTGCATGCCAAATTTTTTTATCAAAATAACAAACATGACATAACATAACACCTGTGAACATGAATAGAAAATTTCATCTATTTGTTGAGGTCAACATACCCCCATTTCTGAAAAATGGGGACCCTTGTTTAAAACTATGCAAATTTATACTTTAAAATTGAAAATTCACTTGATCAGACTACCTTTCGCATGTTATCAATTAATTTGTTATTTCAATATCACCCACAACTAGTTTGGTTAGCATATTCATTGATGATTCTAGTTTTATATCACATAAATTTGCTAACATTGACTCTTTATGTTTCAATTTCTAAGTTTTATGGAGTCCATTTATAATGAGTAATGTTTGAGGATCTATATATGAATGTTAATCTAATCTTTTACTAATATTTACTCTATTGAAAATCAAATTGAAGTCATGTTTAATCATCTTGAAACCCTCATTTAAATTACCCTAACTTAGGTCCCTTTGAATCAAATTTAAATTTGGTGGGAATAATATATGCTAGAATGATTAATCATTCCATGGACTTAGTTGAATTTTTATCCAAGGTTTAGCCATATTTATTAACATGACCAAACCTTAGTCTAAAAATTTTATGTTTGGTCCTTTCATGTCCTGAGCCCCCATTAGTCCCTTTTTATTTCCACATGGTCTAACTAACCTCTTGCTCCTTTTTTTATATTTCAGACTTTAGCTAAAACTCTTGTCCTAGAACTTATGCCATCTCTTTTATTATTCATGGGGTCCCCTTTATCATGTTCAAAACTTAGCTTAGAATGTTTATCCTAAGGTGTTACCCAAATTTATTAACATGAAATAAAACCATAATCTAAAGTCTTTTTGATAAGCTCTTTATTTTCCCAAGCCTAACTTAAATATAATTTTCACCCATAGGATCAATGGTACACATTTTCTTAGAAAAAGATGATAAAAAAATGTGTAGAAAATGTTGAAAAGTTAAGAATCTTACAAACAACCATAGAGATGACATGTGGTAAAACTATGTACCATGAATTAAAGTCCAATAATATCCCTAAAGATTGATGGTATGCATCCTAATGTACACATTTTGATTGATGGTCCATAATAAGGAAAAGCTTCAATGGATCCCTAAGACATTGAGAAGGTGACTAGTGTCACACTCATGACCAAATAGAATTGAGCAACTAATGATGTTTGACCTTGTGGATCAAAATCTAATAGAGCATGCTGATCTGGTTAATCAAGATTTGATGGCGCATGATGAAGGTTGAAAAGTTAAAATCCCTAAATATAAACATGTAAATGACATGTGGCATAACCATGAGCCATAAATTAAATATTGAGCATATTTTAAATATCAATGGTACATAGATGAGTGTACACATTCCATTTAAGGGTCTATAGAGCAAAAAGTAAAACTAAGTAGATCAAGATCAACAAAGCATGATTTATTTATTCAAACAAGATCAATGATGAAAGATCATGTTGATATTTCAACAAAGCTTAGAGCGAATGCAGAAGTGACAAGTGTCACAACCATGAGGAAATTCATAAAGTGGCCAATGGCATTTAATATTTTAGATCAATATTAATGGTTCACATTGATCTATGTAAAAGAGAATCCAATAGTGTGAGATCAGGGCAGAATTTTCAAAAGATAATGGTCACTTTTTAAATATTAATGAGAAAAGTTCCACAAAAATGTCATAGGGATGCCACAAAGCTCATCATTTTAACTAAATGCTTCCATTAAAGCAATAATAAGACCTTTAGAAGAGTCTTAGCATGTACTAAATCCCTAATTCAACCCTGTATTGATCATAATAAAGCTTGAAAGAGTTATATTATCATATGTGCAAGAATAATTCAATCTAGAACTGAAGTACAAAACACTAGTGAGAAATTTGAAAAAATTCATAACCACTATGGCAAATCATAAAAAGCCCCTACTTTATATAATCTTTGGGTAATAATAAAGTCTATCAACTTCAATATGTAAGAAGACCTTAAGCCATAGATTGTGGCTCTATAAAATAAAGAGGAGAAAGAATGGCTACCCTAAGAGCATCAGGTGGAGTACAAATAGAAACCCTAGCTCCAAATGTGACTCAATCATTAGTGGGGGTTCAATATTATTTAGAGACACATTTAACCTTGGAAAGAGTGACAAAAAAGAAGTACATGATTATTAGAGAGGAATTCACCTTTAAAAAAATGGAACCATTCACTGGTTTAACTCCAGTGGAAGGACAAAGTCCTGATAAGGTTCCTATATTTAAATAAGACCCATTTAAGCTAGCTCAAAAAAAATCTGATCAATTATAGGCTATCATCAAAGGAATGATGCAATAATAGAAAAATATAGAACAGATTTCCATGTTGTCGATCTAAGAAGATAGATTCAAGCTATTTGAAGACACCATGATTGACTTATTCAATTCCTTAAAGTCATTTAGAACTAAAAAAGAGGTAATAAATAAGTAAAATTTCATAGTTATAGGCCAAGTTGGCCAATGGTAGGCTTTAATCTATCAAGTAAAAGACTTGATGAAATATTTGACCAAGAATCAAGTCCCTAATTTCATGATAGTTAGCCTAGCCCATTTAAATATGGCTATGGCTATATTGGTGGAGAAAATCAAAGCCCTAAGTAGTTTGTCCAAGTAGATGGAAGAAATTTCCAAGGATCTCAAATAGCATGAAGATAAAATTCTACACATGTTGGATAGCTTAATAAAAAATCCTACCTCACTTAGTCATTTGAGCCTTATCATTGATGAGGATTTCAAACGTAAAAATTCTCAATGCATGTAAAAGGTGAGGAACCAAGATCAAGGGAAGA
Source organism: Torreya grandis (assembly GCA_037957365.1). Lineage (NCBI taxonomy): Eukaryota > Viridiplantae > Streptophyta > Pinopsida > Cupressales > Taxaceae > Torreya > Torreya grandis. Next base: position 459,887 of record JARHVA010003318.1, on the reverse strand, counting down.
TATGGGATGATAATAATAAGATCATGGGCCTACTATTGTCATATGAGGAGAAGATAGGAGATGTTGGGAGCATCAAACAAGCTTCAGAGAGAGTTGAGAAATTTCTTAGTAGCCTAAGAGATCAATAAAAAGAGTTATTCATGAGACCCATTATTGAACTCAAGCTGATCAATGAGAAACATTATAGAATGAAGATCTGACAAGGTAGAAGGCTAAAATAACACCAAAGTCCCAAATTTGGTTGGATTATGAATATTCTTTTGCAACTAACATTATATATTTTGGAAAAAAATATTATTTTTGTAAAGGCATGTATAACTTGTAAAGTACACTTCCTATAGGTTAGTATATTAGAAAAGTTCATTTGTTTTAGAATGTAATATAAAGGATAACTATCCTAGACACATGTATAAATGTAATTTGACATTACTAACTAACATATCTCATGAATGGTTTATATAAAGAGGTATTACCAATTTTAAAATGAGGAGAGAATTTTTAGAGCCAAAAACTATCTTTAACTTTTGAATAAATAGATATAAACAAGGATTTATACAAAGTTTGTCCACATTTTCTTGTGTGAATTGATATATTGGTTTCTCTCTCATTTGTTTGATCTTATCTTCAGATTTGAATGGTTCTTGTGAATTTTGGATGTGCATATTTAAATGTAGAGTTGATAATTTGTGCTAATGATAGATTAGTTGAAAATTTTTAGGTTTATTTTGATTTATTTACACTTCTTGCATCTGATCTAATACTATTTGTTTGTAGGGGTGAAATTCTTAAAGTAAGCTTAGTTCTTATTTGCATCTTTTCATATCTTCCTTAGATGTTTTCCTAATGTGTGATAGGATTTGAGCTTATGATACTTCATGTTGTACATTGCTTAAATTCATGTTTAGATGAAATAGAAACATTGTCATCATGTTTGAAATAAAGATCAAAAACACCTTCCTTTTCTGTCATAGCCTGCCTTTTACTCCTTTTTATCAATTCACCTTAGATTAGCTTCATTATGAATATTCATCTTGGTTTATATTTAGACTTATATTCTATCATAATTTACATTATATAACATATATCATATTCAAAATAAAAGATTAACTATAGAGCCACGGTGGCTCCCAACCACCAACTAATATAAATTTGTGTAATAGTCAACTTGTTCTACCTCTATTCCACCAAGGATAATAGGATTATCATAACCAACAACTTATACAATGGATTAAATAAATATAGAAATGAGAAGTGTTTCTTAAACACTATATGAACCTGTTGATACATATATGTGCATCAACAAGGAAAAAATTGGTGCTAGAATGAGGACAATTAAATAATTTAAAATTTACAACATATTTCCTAAATTTGGGTTAATTTTATTCAAATATTTATTTCAATATCTTTACTAATTTTGGGTGAATTTTATTCAAATATTGATGTATTATTTGCATATTTGTGTTTCTTTTAGCATATTTGTGTAAATATCATTAATCTTAATGGTTTCATACCAATCTTTGTGCTTATTTAGACAAAGATAGACTTTATTTTAAGTTTTATGTTTAATTATGGTAAAGATAGCTTAAGATCTATGAATCCAAGGCATTTGAGGTTAGTAATAGCTATTTTATTCAAGGATTGATTGGATCCCTATAAATTTGAGTTTTTATGAGCTTAAAACATGTAAATATCATTCATATTTATGTGTTGGACACATATTTTAGATAATTTAATTAAATATTGATGTCCTTTACCATTATTTATACATATTTGTGTAACATTTTCTTAATGTGCAAGTTTGATCATCATTCATTGTAAAGATAATACTTACACATTATATTTTAAATAGGGTTCAAAGCTCTCAAACTAGTATTTCCATGGATAAGGATTATATCACATTCAAAGACAAGGGTTACCCTTCTTTCATTATAAGTTCATAAGAGAGCCAGGCAAGAAAAATGTAAGCGTAAACTTTCAATGTCTCAACCAACTTCACCAATTTAGGATGCTCCTATGTTTAATCCCTATTAAGGCTTGGCTTAGCTGAGTGGTTATTCAATCAATGTGCCAGGTGTGGTACATAACCTTACTCATAATATGGAGAACATTTTACCTAATTTTAGTTATAATGGTGTTTTAACTATTGAAGAACACATTAAAATCTTCAAAACTACATTAAGATTTTTGAATGTTATTATTGAAGATGTATCATGCATATTATTTCCATTTAATTTCAAATATGCTACATATGAATGGTTCCTTAACCTTCCTAAAAACTATATATCTAGTTATAATTATTTTAATAATTACTTCATTGATCAATTTTCCAAAATCATTAATCCATGTGTCCTATACTAATAGTTTACCATAGTCAAAAGAGAATCAAATGAGCCCATAAGAGCCTTCAATGCTAGATTCTATAAAATGTTTAGAAAAACAATATCTCCTTATAAACCTGATGAGGCTTTAACCTTATATATATATATATATATATATATATACCTTAGATCCCAATTACTTTTGTGTTTCTTAAAATTTCTCTGCAAGTCATTAATACATTAGCTTTAGCTTATCTAAATCTATGATCATTAATGACCAAATACAACCATAAATCCAAATGGCATATAGTATTCCCAACATTAATCCAAATATACCTATTCTAAATTTCATTCATAATGCCAATCAAAATATACATACCTTAAATAAACTTTTAGTTTTGAACGAATTGCCTTTACACCATGCACATCTTGGCCAAAATATGGGATTCTTCAACAACTCTACCAATGGGTCTCATACACAATACTAGATAGATTTGATGTTTATAGCTACTATAAATACTCAATTCATAATTTTGAGGCACCCAAGAATGGGAATGATTCTATCTTGATGATGGTTCAAAATCTAAGAACTGATTTCATTCAAATACAAAAGTAAGTTGGCAATACTAGGGAAATTACAACTGGAACTTCTCTTTCTAAAGATTTAATAGGCCTTCAAATAGGTTTAACAATAATTAAAAAAATAGCTACAACAATGATTCATCCTCTAATAATAGTTTACCTAATGTAAATCTTGGTGATGTAGCTTTGCCTAATTATTTTAGAGTGCATTACACTTTAAAACATGGTGAATTATATTTTCTATAATCTTGCAAAGCTTTTGAAGCTTTTCAAGAAGAATTGGATACTTTTTAATTTGTACATAATAAAGACAATAGTGTAGGTACCTTAGGTTATTTAAGGTCATCTAAATCTGCTAATTTAATTCTCATGATGGATACATTTGAGTTCCCATTCCAATAAGAGAATGAGTCGAAGGATATCCCTGAAGAGATTCATTTTTCAGCAATATCTGATGAAGACCTATCCTCTGAGGAATAAGGAATATAAATAAACTTTGAATACCTGAACTCCAACAAATAATTTTAACACTCTTGATACTAAATTAGACAATAATCTAGAGACTCTTAATAGAAGTGCCTCTAAACCTAATGTTGATACAACTAATTCTTCCAATAGGACTGGATATAATATAGTAGATGACATGAAAAAGATCAAAGCTAACATTACTTTGTATGTGTTGACTCAGATTATAGAACAAAGGGATTTGTTTTTTGAATCTCTATCTATGAAGCCTATCAAACCATAAAGGTCTACACATGATAACATTGTAATATATAAAAGTAAGGCAAATGTTCCGCCTTTCCTACTTATAGTCAAGATCTTTGGTAAGAATTTTCATAATTGAATGTTAGACTCTGGTGCATCTATAAATAATATGCCTAAAGATATTTGTGAAAAATTAGGTTTGACTCCCATGAAATATTATAGAGTTTTGAATTAATTAGATAAATCAAGAGTTAAAGTGATTGGTGAATTATTGAATATTCACATGTAGATTACTTCTGATCTAAGGATTTGACAATTCATTGACATCCAAGTGGTTCCAAGTGGTGGATCTTCCTAATGTAAATGGAATGCTACTTAGTAGGGACTAGACCAGATCATTGAATGGATATATGTTAATTAAATGTTCACACATGTTGTTACCCTAGAAAGGAGTTCCAAATCAGATCAAGATAAAAAGGGATCCTAAAATTAATTATATGATCATCAAATATAATGCAAGCAATGATAGGTTCAACATGGTTAACTCATATGTAGGTGTTTACACTCTTAACACCACAAAGGTATGTAACTCCAAAACTTCTCATTCAATTCTTGGATTATGGAATCTATATTTTGATGGTGCTAGATGCAAATTAGGTTCTAGAGTAGAAGTGGTATTAATCAATCCCATTGGAAAAGAATATAATGCCTCTTAAAAACTCTAATTCCCATACACTAACAATCTAATAGAATATGAAGCACTTATTCTAGGATTATAGTTTTTAATCAAACACAAGGTCAAGGAACTATTAGTTTTTCGTGATTTTGAACTAGTAGTTAATCAGGGCATGAGTAAATATCAATGCAAGTTATCCTATCTTAAGAAATATAAATTTAGAGTTTGGGACTTAATTGAATGTTTTTATGTTTTCAACATTGTGTTAATCCCTAGGTAATAAAACAAGGATCTTGATGAACTTGCTTCAGCTATATCCAACCTTATTCCTAATCAAGGTTCCAAGTTATAAAGCCTTACTATTGGATTAGTCCCATGTCCCTCAATACTAGATAATGTCAACCATTTACAAGTATTCAATGATGATTAGTAGATCATAAACTTCATGAGTAGCTCAAGAGTATTTAAGGCTCACATTGTAGACACCGCAAACGTGTCTGCACCTTGGTCCTCCCCCCTTGGCCTTAAACCCCTATCCTAACCCTTGACCTTGGCCCCCTTTCCACCCTACCCTTGCCACCTTGGATCCTCCCTTGAATCCCTCCACCTTCCCCCTAGCATTTATTAGGCCAAATCTCTTCTTTATCTTCCCCCCACGCCCATTTTGGCATCCTCGTGACCGTTCTTCCCATCCCCCCTCGCTCGGCGGCGTGCAAGAATGGGCAGAGGCTATTTTTAGCCTCTGTCCCCATTCTACGACCGCCGACGTCGGCGACCCTTCGGCCGACGTCGGCGAAACTGCCGGCGTTGGCATCCTTCATTACCCCTTTCTGCATCCGTTGCAGCCCCCTAGACCCTTGAGCTCGCAAATAGATCTCTCTTGGTATTTTGGCATTTGTCTCTCCTCTGCTTGGCTCTAGGCGTCTCCCTCTCTGGCATCCTGACTCTTGAACCTTCGTATCAAACCCTTGCATCCGTCCTCCCACTCGACCTCCCTGCCAATCAATCTGGCTCTCTCCCTCAGGAACACAGCAAGCTTCTGCAAGTGAACAATGGGGATTCTTCATCAGCAACAGGTCTTCAACAAGCAGCAACAACAACACCTTCTTCAGCAAGGCACAGGTATGTTCTCTGTTTGTTTTCTTTATGCTTTCTAGTTATCATGTTTTAAACTAGATTCAGCTCTTCTCCCCCACAGATAGTTAACCAAACCAGATAGACCCGGATTCCTATCTCCCTGATTGGCTTCCTCTATCTCCCTGTCCCTCTCTGTCCTTCTGACTAAAACCATCCTCAAACCAGACCCAGAGCAGACTCAGACCTTCGTCCACAGACCCGTCCATAGACCAAGCCCGGCCTGGACTCTGTCCAAAACTCGACCAGACCTGCCTAAACGCCATCCAAGCCTATTGCCCCAACCGATGCCAGTCATTACCCCGACTGACGTCGGCAGGCTAACCGACATCGGCAGACCCGACAACCGACGCCGGTAGGACCACCGATGCCGGCGACTGTGACCAGGCTGACAGCTTCTTCCAGGTAAGCCTTTGCTTCCTTGTCTCTTTCAGTTTGCTATCATTTTAGTCTATTTTAGCATTCTGTCTTTTTATCAGTCATTTATCTCTTTATCAAATAGTGGGTTGACCTCCCTCAAGGAAGTTCTCATACTTCTGGGAACAAGCTCTTGCTTGGCAACCCACCGTCTATCTATCTAACATCTTCTTGTCCAAGTTCTTTTTCTTTGCAGGTGTCATTCCTCCACAGCCAAAGAGGAGTGCTCACAAATGTCTAAATTTACGGTGCGCAATCTTTAGTCCAGGTACTTCCCAAGCCTTGTCCATTACTTTTTAGTTTCTTCTTTCTCTTAGATCTAAAAGCTAATTTTGAATAGAAACATTCTGGCACGCCCGGTGGGACCCTAGGTTCCTCCTGGGTTCCTTTTTTCTTTTTTCATTCATTTAGGAGCATTAGGTTCTTACCTTTTCTCCTCTTTCTCTTCTTCTCAATGACACTATAAGCGGGACTAAAACGAACCTTTCTTCCTTACATTTTTAGACTAGTCTAAACATCATACTCTCAACCCTTTCTCAAAACTTGTCTTCATCACAACATCACATTTTGACTTGGGCATTAAAACGTATTGCACTTTCATTTCTTCTTGTGCTTGCATTAGTCCACATCTAGTAACTTAGACGCATATTGAATGAACCGTAGACACTTGATGTTACACTACCAGACCACATGCACTAAACGAACATAAAACATACTTGAGACAAGGCCCGACTGGGATTTCATCCCCCAGCGGATACCTTACCCATCCCGGTGACCCTACTTGGATTTCATCACCAAGAGGGAAGCCCACTCCGTTCTCTGGCGGAGTCTAAACTCTAGGCGAGGTATATCTTGGCTAAGCGAGACCAGCTAACCACTGGAATCGTGAAGTGAGGGGAGTTTGCTCCTTAGCACCAGGACACGTACCAGACCCTAACATAGATTTTTGAGCACCTAAAACAACACCTGAAACCATCTTTAGACTGCCTTCTTCTAGGACCCATTTTTCAGCCAATCTCCCCAACATCCATCTAAGGCATAAGCCACAATTTCTAAGGTTAATTCCTAGGATTTATCGCTTAGGCTTGTTTGTCTCTCTCTGTTTTCCTCTTCTCATCTGATTGTTTGAGTATGTGAGGATGCTTTTTTCTTTGTTTTTCCAAGAATCATCAAACCTTTTGGTTCTCTAGAAGACACAGTCACCGACATCGGTTCTGCCACCGACGTCGGCCTTTCCTATCACCGGCATCGGTTCTGATACCGACATCGGCTTTATCTCTTACCAGCATCGGTTATCTGACCGACGTCGGCCATCTTTCTTACCGACATCAGTTTTTAAACCGACGTCAGTCTCTGTCATTGTCCTTTTTCTTCAAAACCAGCAGCCTGAAACCTGTCCTTTCTCTGTCAAAAACTCCATTCTAGTTTTTTGGGACTACAAAAACACAGTTTCTGGAACCAGGAGTCTCTTAACCACTTTAACCAACAGCCGCTTCCGTCTATCCTGTCTCTAACCAGTCCTATCATGGAGTTCCACTCAGAGACTGAAAGAACTCCTACAGGACTAACCCTGACCCCGACCCTGACTCAAATTCCCATCATCCCTGAAGGGGACCAAGATTTTGAGAGATTCTTGGACCTCAATACCGCAGCCCTCCAAAACTATCTCGCGAGAAACCCAACGCGAGACCTTTCGGGTGACGTGGCGACGACATCCACACCATTCACCACCCAACCCTTTTTGACCCAGCCTTTCGCCTCAACTATTAACCCAACCATGGCCAATACGCAAAGTTTGGCCTCCCCGTCTATTTTTAGACCGACCTCCATCGGGGTTCCATTACCCCCTCAACTACCTGCAATTCAAACAAGTTCTACATCATATCAAATCTTGATTGCCTCGACCCCTCACACTCTTGCGCCCATAAATGTAGGAGTGCCAACCTGTCTTTCTACCAGTGCCGCCATTCAACCACCTTTGGCAGTGCCCAATCAACTTATCCCCTCGACCTTCATAATGCAACCACTTCTGGCCTCCACGTCCGCCCCTGTGACTAGTCATCCGTACATTGTACAACCGACTATGTCGCACGCCTCCTCTAACCTCTTCCAAGCGCCTTACAACTTAGGGGGCGCTCAACCCACCAATCCATCAGCAGATCTTATCAAGATGCTGATGGATAAAATGTCCAGTCTCGAGGCCTCCATTTCCGGTTCAAGCAATACTTTGTCATATGAACAAATTTGCAATGAGCCCATCCATCCTTCCGTCCCTATTCGACCATATCCTAACCATTGGGAGCTTCCTAAATTCACTCGCTTTCAGAGTAAGGAAGACCCACAGCAACATCTACGGGCATTTAGACATGCCTGTTATCTTATTTCCCATGACGATGCGTTGCTTTTACGCACGTTCCCTATGTCCCTTTCTGGCCCTACCCTTGACTGGTATAGTTCTCTTGCCAGACACTCTATCTTTTCATTCATCCAACTCGCCCAACTATTTCTCGACCATTTCTCAATCAACATCACCAAACAAGTCTCAATCACAGACCTTTACTCCATCAGGCAATTTGACGACGAATCAATTATCGACTTTGTCACTCGTTGGAGAGGTCTGATTAACCAGCTCTCCTTCTCTTTACCTCAACCTGAGCTCATCGAGCTCTTCTCTTGAGCATGTGCCAACCATATCTCTTCTACCTTGTAGATTCAGACATTTCGCACTTTTGACAAAGCTTTCATCATGGCTCGAAAGCTTGAACTCCGTGCCCTTGAAGAAGATAAGGTCAAATTGCGTAATACCAACGCAAAACCTACTGACCATTCTTCTTCCAGACCTTCTTCTTCTACCAACTCCAAATCTATAGGAGTGGCTAACACTGTGGTCGTTAGATCACCATCCTCAAAAACAACGAATTACTCTCAACCTTCGACATCTTCCAGCATCACCAAACAATTCCAACAACGGTACATTCAGCGTTCTTACACTCCACTTGGAGAACCATACGCTTCCGTTTTGGAAAAACTTCTCAAGCAGGGGGTCCTCAATCTCCCTCCAATCCGACCACCTCAATTTGACCCTTCAAAGGCCATCCCTACATGGTATAGGGAGGCCGACTTCTATCCCTTTCATCGCGTCTAAGGCCATGACATCGACAACTGCCGAACTTTCAAAAACATCATCTAAGACATGATCGACAAGGGGGATCTTATTTTAGATAACCCGAACGCCCCACCTAACCAACATATTGACATCTTCAAACACCCTTTTCCAAATCATCCGCCTACTCAAAACAATGTCCAAACCATAACCCAAGATTCTCATGACCATGACATTCACACGATTAGCACTATCTTGCCTCTTGTCCTTGACCAACCTCTTCCATTAAAGGATGAGGAACCTCCTTCTCCTACTAGTCCTCCATCTACCTCTCTTGTATCGGAGGACGCTTTGACCACATCAACGCCATTAAGCCCACCTTCATTCGAAGACCATACCTTGCCTACTCCTCGAGCACAAGTAGAAGGCACGATCATCCATGCCCTCTGCCCACTTGAGGAGCCAGACTCTCTTATTTCTTCTCCACCAAGAGAAGAACTAGTCTCTCCACCCATTTCAATCGATGAAGACCCAGTCGCGGTTTCCTCTTGTCCTTTGCCTGAGATTGTTACATCTCGCTCACCTTCATCCACATCCAAACCCAAACCCACATCTAACCTCGCCTCACACAACGGTGGCCCTCGACCCAAACACACGAAAGCTACTAGACCACACCGGAGAACTCCTCCCCCACCTTCGTCATTACCTTCAATCTTGGGTCCGTCCGCATCCATCCACTTTAATAGGAGTGCTTCCCACTCCCATCCTTCATAGAGGCACATCGCCTCCATTACTTCCTCATCCCATCAGACATACATCTCATCTGAACTCTCGATCTATGCCTCTTTCACCTCCCAAACCAACGTCATCAACCCTCACTGCAATAAAGCATCCAGACCCATTAGCAGGTTCTTACGCCTTGCTGTTACGGCAATTGTTGTAGTCCTCTCGTATCGATCTCCCACCTCTTAGACCGTATCACTCTCTCGGACCTAAACCACCATGGTTCGATGACACTCGCATTTGTGCATATCATCGTATGCCTGGGCATGACACGGAGCATTGTCATGCCCTCAAGGTCACCATTCGCCAATGCCTTGGGAATGACACCCTTCTTCTCGACCACGTTATCAACAAACTTTCAACACCGCCCCTCTCATCAACTCTCGGATCAAGACCCTCTTGGTTCGAAAACTCTAAATTTTGCAACTATCATCACACTCCGAGACATGACACTGAGCGTTGTTGCGCTCTTAAAGCTGTCATTCGTCAGCACCGGAAAAAGGATTCCCTTCTCATCAAGGGTCCTCTTGACCATCTTTTCAACAAAAAATCAACCTTGACTCATGCCTCTCCAACCTCATCACCTAAATCAGGATCTCCACGCTAGACTGTGGTCCCTTTGCCGCCTTTGACCCCCTTATTCGACATTAACACCGTCCATCTGACCACTAAACCTCAACCGACCTTAACCAACCTTTCAAACATTCTCCCTACCTGCTGGGGGAATTCATCCTTTATTCAAAACTCGACCAACTATTTAACCCAGTCTCTACCACATATCAATCACTCATTTTATCTTAAGACCCGACCAAGTATCCACCGACCCAACCCCCGACCAATTATTCAACTAGTCTCAACCAAACTTCAACCAAATATCAATCACCCTGACCTCTCGACCAAGCATTCAACCTTTCTCAACCAACCAACGACAATGTCAACCAACTTCACATCCATCAATCAACACCTGACCAATCTGGAAAGAGGCAAATGGGGCAAGTCCTCTCCCAATTGACTTAGACCTTAACACACTAGCATGGTCCAGGGTCTTATTAGACCTTAAACCCCTTTTCTATGTCTTATGTCTTCGACCATTCTTCTGCTAGTCGAGTACTCGTCTACTTGACACGTAACTTGAGCTCGTCCCTTGAGCAATCCTCATCCTCTTAATCCTCATCCCTTTCAACCCTATTCCCCTTTAACAAGTCCTCTACGACCCTTTTATCATGCATGGATGCTTTGTCCTAATAAAAGGGGCGTCCTTGCACTTCTATAGCCTTGTCCATGACTAACAATCAAAAAATATATCAAGATGTCAAAACATATCCATGGTCACAAAATCAAGTCAAATCAAAAAGACAGACTGCTCCCTTGAAGGATAGCTGTACTATCATTGTTGTATTACTAGACTGATCCCTCGAAGGACAGCTAGGCCAACTTATCAAACATTATAAAGCAAAAATATAGACCACTCCCTCGAAGGATGGCTATGACTAATCTTGCTACAAACAGCAACCTTTCTTAGAAGCTTCCCACATTGATCAGCTTCGCAACATGACCACCAAACAAATAACATCTCTATGTAGGCGTCCCGCATCGATCAGCCTGCCCAAAAAAAAAAAAAAAAAAAACCGAGTCACGGACTTGGCTTGTAGTTGTCTCAGGGTCTCCTATAAAAGGGGCAAGGTTATTCCTGCTCTTAAACTGGGTTACCCTATCCTCCTCCTATCACCTGCTCAAGGGACTTCGAGCTCACTTTAATGTCAAAGTGATTCGATTACCGTTCTAACTCAACACTGGTCAACGACGTAATGCATGAACAGGGCTTTTGTTCTAATAACCCCTATCTATGCTTCCTTTATGGTCCTTGTCAATGAAAGAGCGATTTGCCTTTCATCTTTTCTCTTCACTTTGGTCACATTTAACCACATCAATTATCTCAAACCCAGCCATTTTCATCATTTTCAGCTGACATCATCCTAGACCATTTTGCATAGTTTCTATGGACACCAGTACACATGGCGACTAGACCCAATTTATGTTAAGCATAAACCAATACTTACTGAAGCATAAATAGACTTCTATTCATTCTTAGCATACATCCATCGTGACTATGGAAACTTGCTAGGGATGAAAGACTCTCGACCAATTCTACAGAATACACCATCTGTAGCATCATTTCATCCTCATCTTACCCTCGTCATTTCAACACATGACCAATCTCATCATCGACCAATCTTCTCAATTTGTTTGAACTACATTGGTCTGAGGCCCTATGACCAGGGCTATGTAGGCAGCACTCAGATAACACATCCTCTGAGGTTAGCTCGACCACCCCCGTTTGTTCGTCTCTCTGATGAACAAACCTTCCCTTCTGCGACCTCGACCTTGACTTTGACCAAGACCAATCATTCTCTTTGACCAAGACCAATCATTCTCTTTGACCAAGACCAATCATTCTCTTTGACCAAGACCAATCATTCTCTTTGACCAAGACCAATCATTTTCTTTGACCAAGACCAATCAATCTCTTTGACCCTTCCTCCCTTTTAGGGAGAACTACATTGGCCTGAGGCCCCTACGACAGGGGCTATGTAGGTAGCACTCAGTTGACATGGGGTCTTCTGGGGTTAGCTCGACTGCATCCTTTCATCCATCCATCCTCTTGACCAATGACCATTGGAGATCATGCGTATATCCTTCGACCTTCAACCACTTCCAAGACAATGTTGCCTTGGTTGTTTTTGCGTGTGTGCTACCTCATAGCTGGTTAGCAAAATTGTCTGCAGACTATTTGTGACCCTTCGCAAGTATAGGATCACGAGCCATTTGATCCCTACTACTTGTGGCTTTTTCGTGTTTTTGGGAGCACTTCCTGAGCCCTAGATACCTGGAACACGATGACCATTTAGAGCTTCAGCTTAAATTGAGTGACCCGATCAGCAGACGACTAAATGCTAGGGCCCAGTTACTTCAATTTTGGCACTCCTTGACCCTCGACATGCGACAATTTGACCCGACCATCCCGTGACGTGGTATACGCGCAATCACGACTTTTGCAGTGTTTTCACTCACTTTTCATCTTTCTCATCCATTTCTTTGTCAAATCGACACTCGACCTTCGGTTCCCTTCTCTCGACTATCGCATTGAGGGGGGAACACCTCATCCCTTTTTTGGGGCAACCAACTCCTGTTTTTGTCACACCTCATCCCTTTTCTGGGGAAACCAACTCCTATTTTTGTCTTGCAGTTCATCTAGAACAACCAACAAGACAAAAAGGGGCAAATGTAGACACCGCAAACGTGTCTGCACCTTGGTCCTCCCCCCTTGGCCTTAAACCCCTATCTTAACCCTTGACCTTGGCCCCCTTTCCACCCTACCCTTGCCACCTTGGATCCTCCCTTGAATCCCTCCACCTTCCCCCTAGCATTTATTAGGCCAAATCTCTTCTTTATCTTCCCCCCATGCCCATTTTGGCATCCTCGTGACCGTTCTTCCCATCCCCCCTCACTCGGCGGCATGCAAGAATGGGCAGAGGCTATTTTTAGCCTCTATCCCCATTCTGCGACCGCCGACGTCGGCGACCCTTCAGCCGACGTCAGTGAAACTGCCGGCGTCAGCATCCTTCATTACCCCTTTCTACATCCGTTGCAGCCGCCTGGACCCTTGAGCTCGCAAACAGATCTCTCTTGGTGTTTTGGCATTTGTCTCTCCTCCGCTTGGCTCTGGGCGTCTCCCTCTCTAGCATCCCGACTCTTGAACCTTCGTATCAGACCCTTGCATCCGTCCTCCCACTTGACCTCCCTGCCAATCAATCTGGCTCTCTCCCTCAGGAACACAGCAAGCTTCTGCAAGTGAACAATGGGGATTCTTCATCAGCAATAGGTCTTCAACAAGCGGCAACAACAACACCTTCTTTAGCAGGTCACAGGTATGTTCTCTGTTTGTTTTCTTTATGCTTTCTAGTTATCATGTTTTAAACTAGATTCAGCTCTTCTCCCCCCAGACAGTTAACCAAACTAGATAGACCCAGATTCATATCTCCCTAATTGGCTTCCTCTATCTCCCTATCCCTCTCTGTCCTTCTGACTAAAACCATCCTCAAACCAGACCCAGAGCAGACTCAGACCTTCGTCCACAGAGCCGTCCACAGACCAAGCCCGGCTCGGACTCTGTCCAAAACTCGACTAGACCTGCCTAAACGCCATCCAAGCCTATTGCCCCGACCGACGCCGGTCATTACCCCGACCGACGTCGGCAGACTAACTGACATCGGCAGACCCGACAACCGACGCCGGTAGGACCACCGACACCGGCGACTGTGACCAGGCCGACAGCTTCTTCCAGGTAAGCCTTTGCTTCCTTGTCTCTTTCAATTTGCTATCATTTCAGTCTATTTTAGCATTCTGTCTTTTTATCAGTCATTTATCTCTTTATCAAATAGTGGGTTGACCTCCCTCAAGGAAGTTCTCATACTTCTGGGAACAAGCTCTTGCTTGGCAACCCACCGTCTATCTATCTAACATCTTCTTGTCCAAGTTCTTTTTCTTTGCAGGTGTCATTCCTCCATAGCCAAAGAGGAGTGCTCACAAACGTCTAGATTTACGGTGCACAATCTTTAGTCCAAGTACTTCCCAAGCCTTGTCCATTACTTTTTAGTTTCTTCTTTCTCTTAGATCTAAAAGTGAATTTTGAATAGAAACACACATAGTTAATTAATCCAGTGAAAATAATCTTGATGATGACAAATTTGAAGGAAAACTTGATGATAAGGTCATTTAGTTGAATGACAATAATATAACAAAAGGGATGATAGCCTTAGAGAGACTATTTGATTCAGACAAACTAGCTGAGACTATCAAGATTCCTAAAGTAGATGGGAAGGACTAAAATATAATGGACCTAGGTTCCCAAGGTTAACCTTAATTGGTGAATATTAATACATCTTGTATAAGCACTAAAAATGAGAGAGACAAATATTTTTTGACCAAGTATAAGGATGTAATAGCATGGTCCTATGATGACTTAGAGATATTTGATCCTAAGGTTAATAACCCACACCATACCTCTAAAGGAAGCCTGTAAGCCATTATGGTAAAAACAAAGACCATTCAATCCTATCCTAAGAGCAATGATATATAAAGAGGTTAAGAAGTTACTAGATGTTAAGATAGTGTTTCCATTAGACACTCCACTTAGGTAGCTAACCTAGTACCAACCAAGAAGAAATATGGTAAAATTAATTGTGTATTGATTTTAGAAATCTGAATAGAGCATCTAAAAAGGATAATTACCCTTACCTTCTCTTGACCAAGTCATCCAAATTATTTTTGGTTCTGCTATAATGTCTTTTCTTGATGGATTTTTAGGGTATAAGCAAGTGCTAGTGAATAAAGAAGACATAATTAAGACTACATTTACTACTAAGTGGGGCACTTTTGCCTACAAGAGAATGACCTTTAGATCGATAAATGCAATTTCAACCTTTCAAAAAATAGATCATGCATTTCAAGGCCTCATAGGTAAGTGAATTTTTATTTACATAGATGACTTGATTATCTTTTCAAATAATAGGGAAAATCACATCATTCACTTACAATAAGTATTTAAAAGGTGTAAATGGTATATAATTTATCTCAACCCAAAGAAGAGCATTTTTGTGTAACTAAGGGAAAATTGTTGGGACATGTTATAATTAAGGAGGTGATCTCTATAGACCTAAATAGAGTAAAATAAATATCAAATATAAAATCCCTTAATAATAAAAAGGAACTAAA
Source organism: Torreya grandis (assembly GCA_037957365.1). Classification (NCBI taxonomy): domain Eukaryota; kingdom Viridiplantae; phylum Streptophyta; class Pinopsida; order Cupressales; family Taxaceae; genus Torreya; species Torreya grandis. The sequence goes on along the minus strand of JARHVA010003318.1, from coordinate 444,391 downwards.
GTCTTTCTTTGGTAAAATCAACTTTGTGAGGAAGTTTATTTTTGGTTTTGTAGAAATAGTGAGACCTTGCAATGACATGCTAAAGAAAGATGCTAAGATCACTTGGAATGAATAGACCAAGAAGGCATTCAAGGAATAAATGAAGCAATTGTACAATCCCCTTGCTGATAAGTGTAGACTTTACTAAAGACATCTATCTTTACTCTTTTTCTTTTGCACATACAGTTGTAACTATCTTAACTCAGAATATAGATGCATGTGATCATCCTATTGCTTTCATGAGTAATAATTTTTAAAATGTTCAATTTAATTATTATATTATTGAAAAACAAGCATGTGATTTTGTCAATATAGTGAATAAATTTAGGCCTTATATCCTTAAAAATAAGGTATATGCAATACTACCAAACCCTACCACTAGGTTTATGCTTAGTCAATGTGAACTTGGAGAAAGGAGAGGTAAGTGGATGTATAGTCTCCAAGAATATGATCTAGAGATGAAGATTACACATTTGGTAAGATTTCAAGGTTTAATTTAATTGATTTCCAATACTAATCCCAAAATGAGCATCATTTAGGTAGAATAACAAAAAATTTAGCCTAATGATTGGTATGATCTTATTTTTCATTTACTAGTCAATGGTTATTATCTTGTAGGGTTAAGTAGAGAGAAAAAGAGAGCTTTAAGGCTCGAATCATCTCATTTTTTGATCAAGGATGGAGTTTTGTATAGGAAGAAATTTGAAGGCATTTACCTAATGTGTGTTTCTTAGGAAGAGGCAGCTGAGATCTTGAGTACTTTCCATGAAAAATTGGGAAGTGGACATCTATCTAGGAGGAAAAAAACCCATAATAATATTAAGTTCATTTACTAGTGGCCCGCTATCTTTAAAGATGCTCACAATTATTTTTTAGAATGCCACTCATGTAAAATATTCAACACTAAAGAGCCCAAACTAACCATGTCATTAAAGCTAATAATGATTGATAAACCTTTTACCTAATGGGGAATAGATTTTATGGGCGTAATTAACCCTAATTTATCAAATGGTTATAAGTATGTTCTAACTACTAATAACTACTACATAAGATACACTAAATAAATAAAAACCAAGTAGTGCAAGACTGAAGAGGTGATCATATTCTTAGAAGAAAACACATGCACAAGGTTTGGAATGCCAGTGTCTCTAGTCTATGATAATAGATCTACCTTGATATTCATTGAGATGATGGAATGGACATATGACAAAAACATTACTCTAAATTCTCATCAAATCATTTCCATCAACACAATGGGGTGTCTAAATCAATGGATAAGAACTTGATGAATTCCATAAAGAAGTCTATAGCTGATAAACCAATAACATGGCACAAACTACTTAAGTATGCCATTTGGGTAGATAAAATTAGAGTCAAACAAGCTCTCAAGGCATCACCATTATTTTTGGTATATGGACAAGAACCTATATTTAACATAACACTCAATCTACCAACCTATAGGTTCATGCAAGAGTACATGGAAGAGGATAAAAAAATTTCAAGTTTAAGGTTGTTAGATATCATACAAATGGAGGATGTAAGAGAGGACAATTTTGCCAATTTTAACAAACACCAAACCACAGTCAAGAGGTGTTTTGATAAGCATTCAAAGATAAAGGTGTTTAGACAAGGAGACCTAGTTCTCTATTGGGACATAACCTCATAACCAAAGGGAAAAGATGGTAAGTTCACACCATTATGGATTGGCCCATATCAGATTATTGAGATTTTAGGGGATAAAACCTTCAAACTAAAATAATTTCAAGGAGTAAAGTTTACTTTGCCAACCAATTAGCAATACCTCAAGCACTATTTCAATGTAATCCCACCTAGAGTCTTTATATAATGAACTATAAGACTAATAAGAGTTAGTGTAGATAGGGTAGATTAGTTTCCTTCTTGTTCTTTCCTCCCTATCCATTATTTGTACATAGTGTTTATCTATATATATATATATATATATATATATATATATTTGTGTGTTTCCTTTTCTTTCTATTGGTGTGATTTTTGTTTGGTGTGTTTCCCTTTCTCAGATTTGATCCTTGCTTTAAATAAGTCCTTTTGGATAGTCCTCAACTCTAAATACATTTATATTCTCAAAATTAACTCCATAGTTTAAGAATGAAGGTATGTCTTCATAACATTAGTTGATCATGGATTATTGGAACATGAGCTTAGTTTTATAGCTTAGAGAAACTAGTAAAGACTAATAAATAGGTTAATTATTCCTTGAGATTCTAAACCTTGTTCTGATCTAAGTTTGGTTCTAAGAAGGATTTCACATATAGGGTGAAAGCTTGAATTATTAGGACAAAGCCATGTTTTCACTTAAAAAAATTAATTACCTAGGATAAAGTTTACAACCAAGAATGATTGTCTAAATATCAAACATTTGACCACATCCTAAAACTTGGCTAATCTGGTTCCCAACCTTTGTTAGAAATTCATAATATCTAAAACTAAAAAAATAAGAGCATTATTGAAAAAAATTAAAATGCTTTTTAGGCAGAGGTGATTCTAGTAATATCCAGTAGGGCTATCGATGCCTATTTAATAGTGGAGAAAGGCCCTAAATGGAGCTAAAGGCATCTCTATTGGGGAAATGGATGCCTAGATGTTAATATAATAATGCCCAAGTCTTCCCTAAGATAAAACATGGTTCTTAATGAACATCCAAATCTGTTCTAAGTAAATGTTGATGGTTAAGGTCATGAATCTGGAAATTATTCTCTAAATCCTATGGTAATCAGTAAGTGGAATCAAATCACATGCATAACATGTCTTTGTCTTGATATTTGATCCTAATTCTATATGTGCAAGATTTGATCTAACCATGAACTGATCTTAATAATGGTGCCTGATCAAGTGGAATAAGTAGCCTAGTTATTAGTCTAAACTAGAGTCTCTAAATTTTAACATATTACTATGTTTCCCGTATAATTTTCCAATTGTTGAGGTCAACATATCCCCATTTTTGAAAAATGGTGACCCTTGTTTTAAATTGTGTAAATTTGTATCTTAAAATTGAAAATTCACTTGACTAGAGTACCTTTGACATGTTTATAGTTAATTATTTATTTCAAGATCAACCACAGTTAGTTTGGTTAGCATATTCATTCATGATTTAGGTTTCATATTGCCTAAATTTTGTAACATTAGATATCTATGTTTCATGTTCTAGGTCTAATGGAGTCCTTTTGGAATGACTAATGTTTGGGTTTATATATATATATATATATATATATATATATATATATATATATATATATATATTAATGTTAATTTTATCTTTTGTTAAACTTTGGTCTATTGAAAATAAAATTAAAGTTATGTTGAATCATCTTGAAACCCTCATTCAAATTACCCTAGCTCAAATCCCTTTGAATCAAATTAAAATTTTGTGAGAACAATTTATGTGGGAATGATTAATCATGCATTGGACTTAGTTCAATTTTTATCCTAAGTATAGCTATGCTTATTAGCATGACCAGACCTTCGTCTAAAAATTTTATGTTTGGTCCCTTCATGTCCCAAAACCCCATTTGTCCCTTTTTATTTCCACATGGTCTAACTAACCACTAGGTCCTTTACTATGTTTTATAATTTAGATAAAAGCCTTATCCTAAGACTTTATGTCGTATCTTTTATTATTTATTGGGCCCCCTCTAGCATGCTTAAAATGTAGCTTGAAATGTTTATCTTAAGGTCTTACCCTATTTATTAACATGAAATAAAACCATATTCTAAAAAATTTATTGCAATCTCTTTTTTTTCTTGAGCCTAACTTAAATATCACTTTCACCCACAAGATCAATGCTACACATTTTCTTAGGCAAAGATGATTAGATGATGTGTAACAAATGTTGAAAAGTCAAGAATCCTATAAACACCCATGGAGATGATAAGTGGCACAACTATGTACCACAAATAAAAGTCCAAGTGTGTCCCTAAGATCAATGGTACATGTCCAAGCATACAAATTCTAATCGATGGTACATAATAAGTCAAATCTTCAACAAAGTCTTGAGATAGTGAAAAGGTGACAAGTGTCATAGTCATGGCAAAAAAACACTCAACAACCAATGGCATTCAACCTTATAGATCAAGATCCAATAGAGCACATTGATTTGTCCAATCAAGATCTGATGGTGCATGATAAAGGTTTAAAAGCCAAAATCCTTGAGGACATATGTAGATATGACATGAGGCATGACCATGAGCTAAAAATTAAAGCTCAAACATATTTTAAATATCTATGGTACGAGGATGAGCACACATATTCTGAATAATAATCTGTGAGTACGAGGCATAATTAAGTAGACCAAGATGAACAAAGAATGATTAATCCATGTAAATGAGATCAATTATGTGATATCAATGTTGACATTTCAATAAATCTTAGAGTGAATGTGGAAGTGATAAGTGCCACAATTGCAAGGAACATCATAAAGTGGCTAATTGTGTTTGATCTTTCATATTGAGATTAATGGACTTCATTGATCTATGTAAAATAGAATCCAAAGAAGTTTGATCAAGTTGGAATTTTCAAAATACAATGGTCAGTTGTTAAATATTAATGATCAAAGTGCTAAAAAAAATTCTATAGGGATATCATGAATCTTACCATTTAAACTAGCTCTCACCATTAAAGTATTGATAAGACCTTCAAAAGAGCCTTCATATGTAATAAATCCTTAATTCAACCATATATTAATCACCATAAAGCTTGAGAGAGTTGAATTATCATCTATGTAAGAAGAATTCAATCCAAAACCAAATTACATGCCACTAGTGAGCAATTTGAACAGATTCATTACCACTATGGCAAATTGTAGATATTCCCTGCTCTGTACCATCTTTGGGTAATAATAAATTCTATCAACATCACTACACATGAAGAGATTAATCCATGGATTGTGGCTCTACAAAATGAAGATGATAAAATAATGGCTACCCCAAGAGCATCACAAGGAGTACATATAGAAACCCCAGCTCCAAAATTGACTCAACCAACATTAGAAGATTAATTTAATCCAAAGGCCACCATCTTAGAAAGAGTTAGAGAGAAAAGGCCATGATTACTAGAGAGGTATTCATCTTTCAGAAAAAGTGGAACCATTCACTGGTTTGACTCTAGTGGAAGGATAAAGGCCTGGTGAGTTTCATATATTAAAAGAAGACCCATTGAAGCTAGCTCAAGCACAATCTAATCAATTGTAGGCCATCATTAAAGGCATGATCCAACAACTATTTTTTTTTAAGAGACTACCATCTTGTCATTCCAAGAACATATATTCAATATATTTAAAGACACCATGATTAACTTATTCAATTAATTAAATTTAGTCAATATCAAAAAAGAGGCGATAAATAAGTAAAATTACATGGCTACAAGCTAAGTTGGCCAATGTCAAGCTTCAAGATATCAAATAAAAGATTTGATCAAATCCTTGACCAAGAATCAAGTCCTCAAATTTAAGACAATTAGCCTAGACCATTTAAATATTCTTATGGCTATATTGGTGGACAAAATCAAATCCCTAAATAGATGGTCGAAGTAGATGGAGGACATTTCTAAGGACCTTAAACAATAGGAAGATAAAATGCTACACATGTTGGACAACTTAATCAAAGAGCCCACCTCACTTAGTCTTTTGGGACTTATCACTAATGAGGAGTTAAAGCATAAAAATTCTCAATTCATGTAGGGGGTAAGGAACCAAGGTCAAGAGAAGATAGAGTCTGATAATAAGAATATCATGGGCATATTTTTGTCATTTGAGGAGAACATAAGAGATTATAGGAATGTCAAACAAGATTTAGAGAGAGTTGAAAAAGATATCAATAACTTGGGAGATCAAGAAAAAGAGATATTCATGAGACCCATTATTGAATTGTAGTTGGTCAATGACAAACATTATATAATGAATATCTTTCAAGGAAGGCATAAGGCTATAGCAGTACCAAGGTCCCAAATTTGGTTAGATTAGGAATATTCTTTTGTAACTAGAATTGTATATTTTAGAAAAGGAATATTCTTTTTTGTAAAGGCATGTATAGTTAGTAAATTACATTTCCTATAGGTTATTATATTAGAAAAGAAATGTACAAATGTAATGTGACATTATTAACTAATATACCTCATGGATGGTCTATATAAAGAGGTATTTCTAATGGTAAAAGGAGGAGAGAATTCTAGATTGTTTAATGAATTTTTAGTGATACTAAATGTGCTTCCTTACATTTGTCCTTCTTATTCATACTTCTATGTAAGTTTGTCTTCTTTCACAGGTCATAAGAATTGTTATACATGGTTTGATTAGTTAGAGAAGTGATATTTTATTAGTGTTTTATATTATTACCTATTTTATAATCATCTTAAGCTCTTTCAACCTTCATATACTTCATATTGAAGCACTAGTGTGATAGGGACTATTTTGAAATGGTATAATTAGATTGTAACTTAGTATTTAATAGTTTATTATTAAAAAGATGAGGACCTTATGTTTATTACATCACCTCCAAGTTTCTTTGTTAGTTTTATCTTTCATATTTCCCTTTTATAATTCAATAAAGTAGTGTAGTTATTAGTGTAGGTGTTGTACTTGGGAGTTAGCCCAAAGTCTAGAGGTTTAGTCCACTTAGAGTTCACCCATAACCCAAGACTAATCCCATTTCATATCTAAAATTGAGATGGATTGAATCATCATCTCAAGGGTGAAAATTTTATCTCTAAAAATATCCATACCTATTTTAATAGCCTTATAGAAATTACTAGCCATAGATGGACATTACCACTAATTGTAGTGTCTTAATCCTTATCTAGTGTCTAGTTGGCAAAACTCATACAAATTTCAAATGTTTTGAAACCTATGTATTGGAAAATTTGTCTCATTTAACCATACTATGAGATATTTTTAGATTGTTTGGTATAAATATGAGTCTAATACTTATCATTCCTCATTTAGAAACTACTAATAAAACACCTACTAAGTCTAAATTAATAAACTACACAATGAATCTATTCTACCCTATTCATCCTTATTTTTATATCAATAATAGGAGCAATCATTTTATAGTTCTGAAGAATTCAAGGATAAAACCATGAGTGATAGTTTTCAAGTTATAGGCTAGATAATTACATGCATAATAATATAGTCTATTATAACCATGTAAATACACTTCCCCACACATACTGGATAACTACATAAGTCTGAGGTCCTCCTTTAAATACTCTCTATGTAGGAGATGTCAATCAACAAATGGGTCTTTAGGATTAGCTTGACACTATAAGTCCACTAACCAATTTTTAGAAAATCAATTTCAAGGGTGAAGGATGAAGATCTAGGGTTTGATAAAACAAATGAGTGAACCTATATATTATATTTGATTAAATTATCAAGAAGATTATATAAAACATAAAATTAAAAATTTGGTCGCATCCATGTCCACTCATTATTATATGCAAGGCTCTACATCATAGTCAGACATTAGTGTCCAAATATGATAGTAATTGTTGATTTGGGTTTTATGCACATCAAAAAACTTATGAGGTAGCCTCTAACATTCTAGGATCAATAAAAAAACTTCAATCCAAGCTATAAGTTAATGGGTATTTGGTTTTTTAAACAACTTATTGATTTAATAGTGGTGAGCAATAGGTTATTTATCTAATATGGTTAATATATTTGGAGTTTAAATTAAATTGAAGTATACTTGAGGTGGATAGATTGACTCTAAACTAATGTGGATTGGATAAAAAAGGTATGAAAATGAGGAAAAGTTAGAGTAGAAAAGAGGGTTTTTTGGACAAAAGACATAAGAAGCCATTTCAAACTAGACCTTGTATTATGTATTATACATGTGATTATGAAATAATACCTAATATATGTATCTATCATCATAAAAAAACACACAAAAATAGTTATAAACATACATATATGTAGGATTAAAGTTTGTTGGCAATGTATGATTTCAATTGTACATATAAGGGAGATTATGATTAATAAACATAAAACATTAAAATTATATATAACATAATGTGAATAACCATATTTAAAACACTTATACATAATATAAATATGAAAATACCAGTATGAACAAACTTATTTAATGAATCATATTATTTTTAAAATACAAGCACATAAAGACAAACTTATATAGCAATCTTCATAATTTCTAACTTATCTTAATTACAAAATTGTCCTCCCTTTTATAATCCATAGGATACAAATACACACACACACACACAGATATATATATATATATATATATATATATATATATATATATATATATATATATATATATATATATATATATATATATATATATATATATATATATATATATATATATATATATTGAGGGGGACAAGTCATCCTAAAGTAAAGTTTTAATTTACATATTCTATTTAAAGAACTGAGTGACAAAACTTGTGCATATTGTGCATGCATACATACAAATATTTTCCATCATCAATTTTTTTTAAATATTATATATACATTACAAAAATAAAGTTGAAACTTGAATCTCAATTACATAAAAAAATTATATAAATTAATATGTTGATTACTACTTGATGATGGAACTTACATGCTCATAATATTGTACATTGTATTGATAGTTATAATTAAAGTTAATGGAGGCATTGGTGGAACTATAGTTGAAAGTGTCATAAAAGAGAGCCCTTTAGATGTCTACACTATGTTATAACCAAGAAATTGAGGTTGTGTACTTGGAGGTGGTCAAGATACATAAGATGTACCCACCAAAGATGAGTCTATTTTCATGCCTCAAACTACATTTATAAAGCATTACTAGCTTTAAAATCAATTTTGATCATTTCATAATCAATGATATATATTTTTAATAAAAAAGGTAAATTGGGAATTTTATTTTCATGAATACTCATCAAATCCTTGAATGTTACATTCAATGTATTTGTGTTGGCTACTTTATCCTTTAAATAGGTTATTAATTAAATAATCTATTCATTAATTCTATACAAAGTGACCTCCATTTTTTATCTAAAAATATCAAAAACCACTTGGATAAATCCATAAAAAATGGGCATTGGTAATATTTTATTATGAGTTATGTATAGATCAATACTATTCATATCCTTAAAAATTGATACAATCCACTACTCATGACTCATCAATTGCTACACCAAGGCATGCATTTCATTATGCCACTCTAATAAATTGTCTCTTTTAGCTTTTTCATGGTTTTAGACCATAGTAACATTATTTCTTGATATCATAGATATGTGTGTATAGGCCTTATTATTAGTATCTTAGCCTAAAAAATTGAGCTTAGTATTCACATCCTTCATTTGATTGTCCTCTTTATTTATAATGACCCCTTTTTAGATGTGATTTATCTATTACATGCCTTTTTTATTTAGTAATATTATATAGTGTCCTACTAGGCCTTATTCATTATTTAAAATATTATATGGAGACTTCATAATATTTTATATTGTAACCTTTACTTCCATATATAATAATTTTAAAAAAAATTGCTTAAGCACTCCCCTGGTTACATTAAAAAAATGAAAGGATATTCTTCATAATCATTTAGGTTTGAGTGGTCGACCTTCCTCTTGTAAGTTAGAGAGATTATGTCTTCTCTATTACCTAAAAATTTTCACCCTCTACTAACATAGTCCTACTCTTAACCTTTATTAGTGTGTTAGTTACATATCAAAATAAAACTCCACTTTTGACTACTCTGTGATAATAAAGTCTTGTTTGCTTTCCTCCTCTTCTTAGAATCTCTGGATCTAGGGAGGAATTTTTAAAATATATTTTTCTTCTAAAGTATATATATGTGAAGACATGAAATGAGGGGATTGAGATGGTGGGATTGTTGATGTTGAAGTAGGATGAGTGGGAAGAGGAGATGTAACCAATTAGGGAAAAGATGGGATTACCTTTCTGCAAGAAATGACCTTGTTATGTGGAGGTGTCTCAATAATTTATTTCATAATTTAATATGTCATATATGTTGAGACTATAGAGGAATATATATGGATAGATTAATAAATAGACACAACTAATTATTTATATGGCCTAGGAGGTTTAACTTATGCAAACAAAATGGATGTAGACACCAGGTATTCAAAATGCACCCAATTTTTTGGTCTAATAGACTATGTAATGTATGCATGAGTCATAAGGTTTTAAGAAATCTAAAAATAGTATAAAAACTCTCATCAGGTTGGATGGTATTAAGGAAATCAATATTTAATGGTCATTAGACTATAGTTTTCAAAAAAATTATTGTGAATGCATGATGCCTCTTAAGTCAGCTAGGAGAATCAAAAGTAAAAGAATGTAAAGTATGGATAACTCTTGATATTATATTTTTATCAATGGTAATTATAGGAGACACCAAATAATCAATTGTCTATACACTTATAAGTGATGGTTGTCCACCACTCAAAGCAACATGGGCAATAAACAATTATTTTTATAGAGGTCACTAATGTAAGTTGTCCAATTGAAACCTCTACATTAATCCATATGTGGGACTTGTATCCATAATTGATGAAACATTAGTATAAATTTGGATCTCTTTGGGATTTTAATACCATTTTTTCTCTATTATAGAGATTGATGTAATCTCAATCACCTTTTTTTTTGTTTCTCTATGTTTTGAGGTGGAGAACTTGGAGATGCAACTAATGATGTAAGTTCATGGGTAGGAACTTATTACCTAGACTATACTTGTGACTCCATATATTTTATTCTCTATTCTCTTTTGATATAATCTCTATATCACAAATCAACATTTTATTATTCTAAATATTAGTATTAATATATTATGTTTCCTCCTGACTTAACTTATTCTTATTCCTATATTAGTTATACTTATTCTCATTCCTCCTCTAAATCTTAATAAAAAGGCCCTCACCTACAAAATAGACCTATTGTGCCCTAATACACTCACCTCATGTTATAATTTAAAACAAGAACCCATCAATATTATAAATTCTTATTTGGGGTCTCCTAAACATTATAAGATTGATATATGAATTCAATCATTTGAAAGTCTAAGGTTATTTTAAAATTTTAAAATTTACATAATTTCTAATTATGAAAATCAAAAGTTGAATGATTGTTTGAAATATTTTGAACCTTGGGTTTTCATAAAGTTATATTCAAAAATAGGTGTTTTAATTTGTGGACTAACAAATCTAATATTCTTAATCCTAGTATTCTTAGTTTTTTACAATCATAGGACTATCGACCAAACTTGTTAAATCATCAATTATTGGCCCCTATCTTTATGATGTGATATTACTATAGATGACATTTTGGTACATGGAGCTTTCAATTTTCAAATAAATTTTTAGTTATCTAAAGTAGTTGAGCTCTAATAAATTCCACATTGAGAATTTTAGTGAACCCATAAATATGAATGGTTTACAAAATATTCAATCATCTAATGGTTCTAAGATTATGCATTTCCATGCATTCAATATTTTGAATATTATTATCAACCATAAAATTGAAAGGATTAACATAGTCTAATGGTCCTAAGATCCCATAGTCTAATGCCTTAAACCTTAAAATCTCCATGTAGGTGAAATTTTTAATTTTTTCATTTAAATGTAACTCCCATGGTATAAAAACAAAGTCAAGGATTCTAAGGACTAAGCCCCTAATCCCCAAACACTCAAGATTTCAATTCTATGATAACATGCCATTTATCTAAATTTCATTTAACCAAAGCCTTCCATGATATATAGAGTTCAAATGTATGAATGGATATAGATCCAAATTCCTAAACCCACATGGAATGGATATTCCTTAATGTGGCTCAATCATATTAACTCATGTCCCCAAAATGTATAAAGTAAATGTTATAAATGTAAAGACCCAAACAAGAAAGAAATGTAAAATTGTTGTAATCCATAGGATGCATGAATGCATTATATATAATGTAAGTTTAAAAAAATAAAAAGAGTTTTTAAACAAAGAAGGGACAACTATCTGAAATTGGGTATTGGATATATAAAGTTAACAAATTATTACCTTTAGTAAGTAAAGTAAACCCACCAAAGCTAAGTGGCACATTCAAATTGAAGTAAGGACTAAATAAAAATTAAATTATTCACATTAATGACACATTAATCCATTAAAAATCATATTTTCAAGAAACATATGCAAAATAAATATGATAGATAGTCATTTCACCATTACTCTATTGATCAAGAATTATAGTTTGGATCCCTCAAACATCTAAAAATATTATTTTTATTAATAAGCTTACAAGATTGACCTAGGTGATTTATAGAAAGAATTATAACATCCATACACACAAAATGGAATCGTCTTCAAATTAGGTGTGTCCTCCATCCCCTTTAGTATATTCATTTTCTACGTGGATCAAATATATGGATACTGTGATTAATAAAAGTTCCCTCAACTTCAAATTTTTTCATTGATCAACACTTTAGGATACTATGGAAGCTATGGTTCTTTAATATATGTAGAATCATATATCTATAGATGATAATTAGTACATTTATGACTTTTTACACATTAAAGAATAAAATTTACACCATGTAGTAGTAAAACTAGAGGCAATGCCTTGCATAGAAATTTATTTCATAATAGGACATTTTATGGGGATTTATTGCATATTATAAAAACCAAAGGCATAGTTGAATATATTTATATTAATTAATTTGAGATATATCTTAGAATTATAACCCCTTATATCATATATAACAAAGTCTTATCCAAAGTTTGGCTTGAGCAGAACAATGTGGAAGGAAAACTTAAATAATGGCTAGTTAAAGGCCATAGAATGAATCCTAAGGGAGGGATTTCATCCAATTGTATTTTCAAATTTAGATCAAGAATTAATCTATCCATGGATCTCCTAGATTGGTTATATGGTTTTCTAAGCATATCATATATGCAAGTCAAGTAGGTCATATTTCTCGACATCCTCTTTACTTCTGACAAGATAGTTACCCTAGGAGAGGTCTTAAGCATAAATATGAAGAAAAAATTTCTATCATAATCAAATTATATATAATGGTAATTTTAACATGGTCTCCTACTTACTAGATGTAGTATTAAGTAGAGTTCACAAGACACAAGGGTAACCATGGAAGCCCTTAATAGAGTTTCTAGGTAATAGAATCTATGAAGATTGCTCTTTCATGTTTATATACAGATTCAAGAGATTCAAATGATATGTCATGAAATATATCCTTATGTGTGTCAGATAATTAATGGCACCTAGATGCCTAGGTTGTCTAAAAACCTAATAAAAATACTTAGTAAATGTGGGTATTACTAGTTTAACATTGACATCATAATCATTAGAATAGATGGTATAAATCATATTCATTATTTCTTCCATAACATCTCCCAAAAAATAATAATAATAACCTACCAAATATACAATAATATTGATGAAGAGTTAACCCAAAAGCATGTAGCTTATTACTTTAAAACCACTTTGAGCATTGGGGAACTTTAATTTGTGATTACACCACATTTCATCCAAGTTGTGAAGGCCAAATCTTATTAAAATTTTAAGGTGGAACCATTCATGGAATGGGATACCAAGAAAAAGATAAGAGCATACCTCCAACACCTTAAGGACAAGAATAAAGTGAAAATTTCATATGGTGACCAAAAATATAATCATGATGATATATTTTTGAATGCATCAAATGACACTAAAGTATGGATATACACAAAAAATAATGCAATGTCTATGATGTGGGATCAGACCCTGTAATATAAAATTGAGGTTATATAAAAATAAACACAAATGGCATGGAACCACTAGTAGCCTAAATCCCAATCACAATATTTAGGAAATCAACAATAAACTCTCTTTCCCATATAAGAACAAATAGATTTACAAGAAAAAGAGTCAAGTATCTGGAGGCAGTCTAGTCATCAATTAAGGAAGTAAAATTTAAAGGGCCTCCCTAGTTCTCCACTAACTCCACTTATTTTTTTGACACTACTCTAGTTTTTGGAATGTTAACCATCAAGAATATGTCCACACCTCCTAAAGATGGATAGAGGAAGATCATTTTTGTGATCACCTCTCTAACACCTCTCAAAATATCCACTTAGGTTAGTCTCTCTAGTTTTTTTAAGCTTATTTATTATTTATTCAAGTATCTCTGGTAATTTTACCTCCATCCATGACCATAATTTAGGATACCTCCACTAAATAAATCCCTACCATGCTAACTCTAATCACCCTTCCTTCTACCACTTTTATCCTACCAACCACTCTTCACCACCACCTGTAATAATGATTTCCTTCACTATAGCTCCCTAAATTTTTTAAACCTTTCCCTCATCTTCCACTCCTCCTATATTCATTTATAATAAGAAGCTTAAATATATTACCGCTTCCTCTAAGGGAAATCAATTATAAGAGATACCATCACTTGGTCTTTCCACCATAGAAGAAATCCTAGAAGAAGTAATGGATATATAGGAAGAAGATCTTGAGCAAGTGATATCTTTGGTTGAGTATCAAGATGAAGAAGAGGAACATGATGAATAAAAAATGAAGATGTTTCAACCAAAAAATAAATGAGGTACCCCATAATGATGAAGAGGTGGATTTATAAAAATCTTAATCCATGAGTCTAGGAGATCAAAATAATAAGAAACCCTAGTTGACACTTTGTATCAGTAAATACTCTTAGAAGAACAAAGATAAAATATTGATGAGGTAGTTACTTCCCTTGTTTCATTTGTTTATAGTATATAATTTCTAGTTGTAGATTCTCTTCCAAATATTATTGTATATAGTTCTATTTATTCACCTATTATTTCTTTCTCCAAGAAAATAAAGACTCATAAGAAGTCAGTATATTTTGATATTATGGTTAATGTTTAAGTTTTTGAACCAAAATGCTACCAAATATTAAGAAAAAAATAACTAAGATAAAGTTTCCCATGCCATAGTCTCCACCCTTGTTTTTAGCCACTATGATCATTGATAAAACTCTAGACTTAATAAGGCATGTGTTTGAAGCTACTCCAATAAGGTAACATTCCCCATGAGATAGAATTTCTCATCCACCTCTTAAGTTCTTAATACAAACATTTGTGTCATTGGTACCACAAGATATAACAGCCCCTCTTATGACTCCACCTTCCATATATGAAGACCCAAATCTAGATGAAGTAACATGGGAACGTATTATTCCCCAATGGGTAAATAAAATGCATAATATGAGAGATGAGAGAAAAAAATATGGTTGTTATAGAATTACCTATAGTCTCTACCCAGTTTTATAATAAGATTGAAACCATCTAATGGGAAAGGAAGAGGAAGGTGGTGAACCTTAATATGAGGGAGGACATGGAATTTTAACAAAGGGAAAATCTATTTACCTTATTAAAGAAATCTAAGAGAGATCCCAATGATCCCAATGAATATAATGAAGACTTATTTTCTTTTATAGACATTAGTGGTGAAGGTATGAAGGAGATATGTCAGAACAAAGAGGAAGTGTATTAAATATTATGGAAGAGGAAAAATATTCAATATCCTCTAAAAGTTGTTGAGAGTGTGAAAAGTGCAACTACAAGTCTATATGATACATTGAATGGTACTCAGGTTCTTAGGGCAGAAGGCCAAATAGAGAGAAATAAGGTGTTTAAGTTATGGTACTAGATTATAGAATGCTATGTAACTAAGGATATGATATGTTAATGTATATGGGTTGATCGAGATTCTGAGATGTGGCACACATCCTCTTAATTAGTTATATAGGTCTAATATATTAGGATAATGGAGTAACTTATGTAATTAGTGTATTTGATAATGGTTGGCCTATATTGGGATTAGGAGGTTACCCATACATTATTAGTTAGATAGACGTACATATAAAGGAAATGATTATGATCTTAAAGAAATAAAATAAGAATTGAGTATTTTATTGTAAGAGGATATTGAAGGTTGTCCCCTTGAAGAGACATTATGGAGTTATCCCTTCCTAAAGGAGTATTGTATGGTGTTTCCCTACCTTAAGAGTATTATATTTCAACATATATTGAATATTTATACATCTTATTTCACACATATCTATTGTGTTATGTTGATCTACACTATATTTGGCATATTTTTGAATTATTATAAGTGTGGATCATATCAAGCTTTGATTTGGGTAATTTGTGTGGAACAAAACCTTAGTTTTTTGAAATCATCAATGTATTTAAATTGGTTTATAATTTTTGTACAATTTTTTACCAGATATGAATAATATTTTAAGAATGTCTTAGTAAAACAATTGAGCCTCTATGATCAATTTTGAGGGAATTATTGACATTTTAGGGTTTGTACACATTTTGTCATCTATTCTAAAATATAAGGAATTTTTTTATGAAATGTTTACTAATGTTGTATCATAATTTTATACACACACACACACACACACACACACACACACACACACACACACACACACACACACACACACACATAATTTCATATTTTTTTGAATAGTTTGTAGTGAGTTATTGAAATTTTATGGTTTCATATATTCACTTTATAGGCCAAAATTTGTGTAAGTTTTCACAAAATTTTTACAAATGTTCCATTATCATAATTGCAAGCTATAGTAAAAATTTAGAATTATTTTGATCAAGTTTCAATAATTTATTGATATTTTAGGTTATTTCATTAATCTTAGTTTTTTTTGTGGATATGGTTCTTGGATATCCATGGTTAGAGACTTTGGGACCAATCAGTATTAATTTTCAAAATAAGTTCCTGAAGTTTTGGTATAGAAAATATAATGTCACTTTACAAGATATCATAGTTATAAATGCACAAACAGAAATCAAGGTAGATCATGAAGATGATATTAAAGTAGGTGAAGAAGATCATGTTAAATATTCTAATGAAGACAAAGATGAATAAATAATACAAGTAAAGAAAAACACTTCATCTATTCAAGAGATAATGGAAACACCAATGTAAAAGGTGGAATATGTAAAAGAAAAGGTTTATAAGGTCAAAGTATTAGAAAAAATTTGAGGTATATAGACACCTACATCATAATGAGAGGAAACAATCATGGAGCCATGTGAGGGAGTGTCATAACAACAAACACTTTTACTATACAAGAAACTAGAGTTCTAATAACTATGGATCGGCATGGAAGTGAGAGAAGGACTACTATGGTCAGGTATGGAATAACCTTGGTATATAGAACATGGAATCAGTGTGGAAATCACTATGATTATACATAGAATAATAAATAATATGGTCATGAATGTAATTAGATTAGCACAATAGAATATGGTACATGGAATCAAAGGAGGAATACTTATTCATGGACACTAAGGTTGTATAGTTATGATCATGAATAGAATTAGTGTATCACATTAGAATTTATAAATAAGGTTGGAAAGATATCACCTACCAATATCACATCCAAGTGGTTAAATGATCAATCTTGGAGACAATTGTGCATTGATTTGAAACACACTCATTATTTGGTTTCTTATTATGTTTTAAGGATGAAACATGTCAAGGAGGGAAGGAATGTTATATACCTATGGATATTATATATTAATTTATATATGTTGATGGAGATGCTAACATGAGGCACAGATCCCCTTAGTTAGTTATGTAGGTCCAATATATTAGGATAATGGAGTAACTTATGGAACTAGTGTATTGGGTAATGGTCAGTCTATATTGGGATTATGAGGTTACACATCAACTATTAGTTAGATAGAGGTATATATAAAAGATATTATTATCATTATAAAGGAATAAAGTAAGCATTGAGTCTTATAATGTAAGAGGATATTGGAGGTTATCCCTTCAAAGAGACATTGTGGAGTTATTACTTCCTAAAAGAGTATTGTATGTTGTTGCCCTACCTTAAGGGTATTCTATTTTGGCATATATTGAATATTTAGACATCTTATTCCACCCATATCTGTTATGTTTTTTTGATCTACATTATATTTTGAATATTTTATAATTATTATAAGTGTGGATCATATCATATAATTGGAAAATAAACTAAATTTCTTGATTCAATACTCCATAATGAGTGCATTTAACAAATTAAAATTGACATCTAGATAGGATGTGGCCTAGTCCCTAAACTATGTTATTACTAAGACAAATGTTTCCCTTACATGGAATAATTATATGAAGGCCTTATCATCACATTTTATAAATCATGAGAACCAAGTTTTGGGTATTTTGAATGACATGAGGGTCATCGATGTGATCACTCCTACATGTGAATTAGTCTATATGAATAATTATGATAACCTCCTTAAAATAGAAGAAAATAGAATTAAGGTGTAATTTAAGGGTACAATCTATTAAACCAATGATGAAATCTTATGGCTAATAAATTTTCTAAAGGATAGACTAACTAAGGCATAAACCTTGGGAGTGAATGATAGAACATTTAAGATCGATGGTTGAAACCATTAAGAGTTTCAAACCTGCTTTACTTGATTTTGGCTTTATTAATAAGAAGTTTGATGCAATCCACATTCTATTTCAATAACTTAAGACTAAGGAGATGTTTTCTAAGCTAACAAAAAGTATAAAGCTAGTTGATGATGTTTACATGTCAACATAGAGTTTCTAATTTTTAGGATTTGTAATCTTGCAAACTTCCATGAGCCCAGTTTTGATCCCACAAGGAATGACAATGACAACTCTAGTTTTTCTAACTATTACTCTACCATCTTCTTTAGCTAGTAGTTCCACATCAACACTATGATAGATATAAATATGCACTATCAATTTTTTTATTAAGTTGTAACTTTGGTTTCATATATACAATGAATGTGTATATTGTATTTATAATTGGAAAATCTATTTTGAGTAATCAACAATGTACATGCATGCTCTATATGAGATTATCATTTAATGTTCATTTTGAACATGTAAATTTAGACATTTCTTGAGAGATGAGGCCTTTCCCATCCCAAGCCTATATACACTACTATTCTCCTTTTTTAAATGGAAGAAAATTTTGACTATTGATATTAATAATAAATTATAATAAGTTTTGCTAATGTGATCTTTAGTTTTAAATATTGATTCTTCTCTAATTTTGTGAACCATGTAAGAAGTGTTTTCATTCTGGTATCTTAGTTCTTTGTTCAGGCATTATTTATCTTTCTAATATAGTTATTTAATTTACTATATAGTTAATTTTAATGTCTTTTTCATGCCCATGATAATCCCCCTTTGTAGATGTGTAATAACAATCTAATAAACATGATAACCTTTAGTTATGTATGTTTAATTGTATTATGTTTTGCTTCCCTTTGAATCCTTACTATGTTTGATTTTTGGTGTTATAAAATAACTTACAACAAATATTGGTCTTATTATTTCTTGTCCTACCTTATTTCAAGTGTTGGTTTTGAAAGGTATTCATCTTGTGTAGTCTACGAACCTCTTTTCTTCCCCTTTTTCTAATTTATTTAAGAAGTCTTGCACACCTTAGTTAAAATAGTAATTATTACACCCATTTAAATTAGATGTAGGATCACCCATAATTGACTCATACATGATAAATATTTCACCAATAGGTTTTAATAAAACTAACAAACCTACAACTCATCTTTTGAAATGATATTTTTTACCAATCCTAAAATATTAGAGGCTACCTCATAAATATTATAATGTGTTCATAAAACCCATATTAACAAGACCTTTATTAGGACTTTATTTTTATTTTAAAACATTGGGAGACCTAAGAGGGGTCTTGGTCTTCCTCTAGTATGTCATTAGTTATGGCTTAGTAGGAGTAAGAGTTGGCCTTGAAATGGGTAGAGTATAAAATTAAGGGGATACTATAGTGAAATATGTAGGAAGTTGTGTGTGAATGACTATGAATATTTGTGGAATGATAGTATGAACTAGTGATAAGGTAGAAATAAGAGCCTATCAAATAATATAAGGAAGATTCACCTATTGTATTGATGTTAATGGAGGAAGGGGTTAAAAATAAAGTTATCCCTTTACCCTGATAGAAACCATGGATTATTCTATATCAACTACAAGTTGATTAAAATTAGTAATTGGATGTATGGGGAGACATATAGAGACATGGAATGTGATTTTTGGCTCTATCTCCATTGATGTGCCTACTTATTCCACAATTTTAGTTCGTAGTTCTATCTATGGTTGAGAAGGAGGATTAAGAACTAGTGTTGAGGTCCATTCCTCACTGTCTAATCTATTTACATCTTATTCTAAGATAGTAGGATCATACTGGATCCTTTGGGACACTATCATACAAATTCTAACCTTGTACATCTTGTTATAATTGTCACTATCATCTATAATAATTAAAAATATAGAATATTGATTATACCACTATGGACATAGGATATTTTAACATTCTTCTCTTATTTATTAGCATGCTACCTAATGATTTTACTAGTATCTATGTACCTAAATGTTGCCATATTTAAGTTATAATACATTATAATTTTTCATATAGCTTAGGTGTTCCAATTTGGTGTATTGTATGTAGTTAATGTTGATAGGGGTTAGATACAAGATTCCTTTTTTAACACCCCTCAATTCAATGTCCACACTATTAGATAATTGTGTGGTAATATCTTATTTAACTACCTTGTCTAGAGCAATATGTGGTAGATATAGAAGTTGATCCCTATTACCCTCAATTATGATTATAGCGAATTTATGGTAATACTATTAATCACCCATTTTTGTAATGCTTATCCTAATATTTTTTATAACCTAGTCATGTTTTTCCCATAGATGGTCCTATAAACCATCATAGAGAATGCCTTTGTTAGTCTCTAGATTTGTCTCATAAACTTGTATATGTGAAGAACATCAAATTCATCACAAAGTATATTTTTTGAATGTTTTTGAGATGGCTCCAAGGATTTTTTAAATGATGAATACACTGTAGAAGTTATTTCATCTTTTAAGAATGACATCACTAAACATTTTCCATCAGTTAGGTTTGTTGGGTTGTTGATTTGGTTTATCAAATTTGAGATAAATATTTATCCAAGAGTAATAATTTTGTCCAAATTCAAAATTATTTCCATCAATATTACCCATATATCATGGACATAATAAATGCTTAGAAAACCATATAATGTATTTAACATGGCCTTGGTGATTCTTACACTTTGATTGAAAATGACTATGGGAATGGAGGAAATTGGGTGTTTGATCAAAAAGTGACCTGGGTTGGATTCTCATTTATTTAATTTGTCCTTGATTTACTTTTAAATATACTTTAATTCACCATATTATGGCCATCATTTATATAATTAATAGGAAATCTATAATATTTATCAAACACATTTCCACTAATGTAGGCAATAGGGGTTTTGTTGAGCTAGTAGTACAATATTTTTCTTGAGATTTTCCCATTTTCAAACAAACCATAAATCAAGTAAATGTAGGGAATTATATATGGTTTCAAAATAACATTATGTATGACTACCATACTAGTGGATAAAATTCCATCTTTGTATCAATGTGTGAATATATACATTTGGTCTTTTGTCTGATATGACTATGTATCATGCACCTCTATTCATATGGTTGAGTAATTTTAGAATTGGTTTTCTAATGTGGTCAAAAAAATTGTATATCAATAATGTCAATAATAAAATATACAGATGGAAGAATAGTGAGAGATGATGAAGCCATTAGTACCATGCAGGAAATTTTAAGTTATCTTTTCTTCCCCTCTTTTCAAATGTTGGTTTTGAAAGGAGTGAAATTGTCATGATATAATTTATTTTCATGTGAATTATCCCATAATGACACTAAGTTTTAAATCCTAAAATATTTTATTTTGGATCTGTTATCAAATTATCTCTTGACAATGTCCTATTGATTTCTAAATCTATACATTGTTTCTATTTGTGCATCCCCCATCCAAATTATTTATAGTAATCTTAACCAAACTCAATATTATTATATATACTCTTGAATGAACTTATACATTGGAAATTTAAGTGTAATGGGGTGAAAAATCTTTTGTCCATATAGTATAATGAAAGGTGAAGCCTTGAAGGCTTACTTATGGCTTGTTTTATCTTCCCATAGTGCATATTTTCATTATAAATGTCATTCTCTTGGTTTGTCTTATGCTGATTTTAAATGGAATCCATAAAATTATTATACATGAGCTCATAAACTTCATTCCCTTATGTATAATAATTCAAAAAAAATTGATGATAATTTTATTGTTGTAGGCCCACTCAATAAATTCTATATATTGAAAGGATAGACCTTATCATAGACTAAATAAATTAGAGTTCAAATTATTATTAGTATGTTTTATTTAATAATTTTAATCACATATTGAATTTTATAATTATTTGTAACTACAACCTTTGTCCACTTGATATAATAATCAATAGCTATTAAAATGATCCTACTGAAGAATATTAATTGATTACTCAAACAAATTTGAGACCCCATTGAGAAAAAGGATGTGCGTATATCATAGGATGTATGACATGGATATATGTAATTGCCCCTTATATATACTTTACATTCATGATATATTATGATATGATTATGAGAATCCCTATAAATTATCATCCTATAGTATCATATCCTCAAGATCTTGTGAGCTTTATAATTTCCATAAGGATGTTCACTACCTATATTTTGGTGTAAATAGTATAAGATGTTTGTATCTAATTCTCTTGAGACACACCTAAAATAGACACCTTCATAATTCTCATATACAAAACTCCACTTTTAATCATGTAATGGGTTGATTTAACCTAGAGGGCTCATATTTGCTTTTTTTTAAACTCAATGGGGCATGTACCTTTAATTAGGTAGTGCATAATATGGGCATACCAGTCATATAAATACCTATGTTCTTTTTTTATATTTTATGAAAATGTGTGGACATGTCTTAGTCATGAACTAGATGATTCATTTGCCTTAAATCCTTTTGGTAGATCTAATTTCAAGATCAAAATATTATTATTTAGCTATCCATTTCCCTCTTCTTTCACCCAATTTGTTCTATCCAAGTGTGAGATTGATAAATGGATGTAAAAAAATGGTGTATATCTTC
Source organism: Torreya grandis (assembly GCA_037957365.1). Classification (NCBI taxonomy): domain Eukaryota; kingdom Viridiplantae; phylum Streptophyta; class Pinopsida; order Cupressales; family Taxaceae; genus Torreya; species Torreya grandis. The sequence goes on along the minus strand of JARHVA010003318.1, from coordinate 421,257 downwards.
TTTTAGAGAATATAATGCCTAAAATTATTCACTAATTTGATCATGGCACATGTTAACTTATCTATCATTGAATATTTTCATTTTTAATCCTTCATATTGGTACTCATGAAGGTAATTAGATTCTCACTATCACTTACATTTTATGCGAGTATTGTTTTTATAGTATGTTCTAAGGTAAATTAATATCGAAATAAATATTTATTAATATTAGAGCTAATGATAATTGTATCTTGAGTAATTTCATCCTTAATATATTGAAATGCCTTATTGGATCATGTTGTGCATTTTATTTTAACACCTTGATTTAGCATGGCATTGAATGGTTTGTCAATCTTTGCAAATCCAAAAATGAACTTTCATAAAAAGTTTATCTTTCCAGAGAAAAACTTTAGTTACTTCCAATTGTTATGAGGTGTAATCTTCAAAATGGCATGGATCTATTCTAGATCAATGGAAATCCCATATTTGGTAATGATATGGCCCAATAGTTTTCCCTCAATAACTCAAAAGATTCTTTTATTAATATTTACTAACACTCCATATCTTTTATACCTATCAAATAATTTTTATAAAAGATTCATAGGATCAACTATATTATTTTAAAAAATAATAAGATGATCCATGTAAATGATAATGAATTTTATAACTAGTCCTTACAAAGTGAAGTCTATGGCCCGTTAGAAAGTTATTATTGCATTAATCAACTAAAAGGCATCCATTTATATGAAAAAGTGCCCAAGTTAATGGTGAAATTAATATTCATATAGTCCTCTTATTCTACTAATACTAGATTATATCATTAGAAACTATATAAAAAAGGCATCATCTTAGATCCATTCGCCATCTATATTACTTTATCTAAGGAGGGAAAAAGATAGTTATCCTTTTTAGACATGCTTTTTAGGTTCCTAAAATTAATGCATAGACTAATTTAGCCATTATTATTTCTAACATGTACTATGTTGGAAACCTAAGTGGAATGACTAATGTATGCAATCATAAATGCATCATGTCTATGAATTAATCTTAGATTAGATAAGATAAATCACATCTACCCTTTTGATTGGGATACACTTCTTAAAATAAGAACATGACCAATATGGGGATCTGCTAGACCTGATTAGGGGATCACCTATATCACTTACAGGGATATGCTAGACCTGATTAGGAGATCACCTGTATCACTTGTAACAACACATCATGCTAGGAAGGGTTTTAAAGCCTATAGTCTAACACAATCACACAATAAATCTAATGGAGTCTTAAGGTTTAAAACATTCACTTTATTCTAATAAAAAAAATTAAAATATAATCTAATGCACAACAAAGATTGTGGCACAAAGTGGGTGTTAAAATCAATAAAATAAACATGTATATGAAACTTCAAATAAATTAAGTATGAGTAACACCCTAATACATAAAATATGTAATTTATTATTATTCAAGCTAAAAATTATGCTACTTATATATAATAAAAGAGAGGAGAACAAATTTAAAATATACTTACCTAAATGTGAACCTGTTGAGACTCAATCTCTCCCTTGGTTAAAAGGGCTTCATAAGAGGTTGTTGTGGTTCATAAGGATAACTTTTTAAGGCCAAATCATCCAAGATCTATCCACAAGATTATATTCTCCAAATAAGAAACCTAAGCTAAGTCTCCTCAACTATAATGGTGGAATAACATATTGTGAACAAGCACACGTGAATAATAACTCTTTATTACACATCAATAATGACCAAAATTATATTATATATATAGGTAGATCTTACCCTAAATATTTTTGAGAATTTTGACTGTATAGGGTTGACCTGCTCAACCTAATGTGCATTTGGGGATAATTTACCACATTTGATTTAGGTTAGGCAAAGGGATAATAATCCAATAAAGTAAAAAATACCCTTAAATTATACTGGGTTGACCTAGTCAACCCAGTATAATTGACAGTCTAGAAGGAGTTTAAGATAAGAGGAGAAGGAATAAAATATGAAAAGACTAGAAGAATATTCAAGAGAGGAAAATTAGATTATGGAAAGGTTTTATAATATGATTGGATTGGTAATAATGTTGTAAAAAATGAAAACAATATTTCAAAGCACTAAAGGTCTACCCACCCCTTTCTTAGTGCACCCCATAGGGCATGCACTCAAAGAGATTGAGTCTCAATGGGTTCATGCAAGATGTAAAGATTTAATAATCAATAAAAGTTAAAAATATTATGTGTAGAAATATGCCCCACTCAAAGCTCATCATGTGTCACTAAGGTGTAATAGGGGATGGTGCTTCGAGAAAGAACATAAGGAGACACACAATGTTGATGCTAAAAAATTTATGGTATTTTAAAATAAAAAATAACTAATATAAAATAAATTAAAGGGAAACTAATCTAAAAATTAAATAACTAAAAAATAAAATTCAATGTGTACCTTAACTTACCTTTATCATGGGATGATTTTATGTTGGATTGTTAGTTTTGATTATGTAGGGCACAAATACTGCTCTCAAAAAACCCAATAACACAAAACTAAAGAGAAAAACAAACAAATGCAAGAAAAAAAAAGATATCTAGTCCTATGAGGATGGGATATACTTAGGAAATTTAGCAAGCTAGGGTGTTAGGTGTTATGTTAGACCAAATTACCAAGTTAAACAAGAGTAAATCAGGTAATAAAAAATCCAAGGATACTTAAGACAAAATAACTTAAACAATATATTCTTAAGAAATAAAGGCAAACTCACCAAGTCAAACCAAAGATACATGTCAAATAGGATGGTAAAACAAAACAAAATAAATGCAAAAAGAATAAACAAAAATTGTAAAATAACATTGATGAGTGAGAAGTAACAATCCACATCTTGATCATCAATGGAAAAATGATGCATAAAAAGGGAAAATATCAATGTTGAGTGAGAAGAAACAAGCCAACCAAATTGAATAATGGAAAAAAGGGTACAAACTCATATGTTTGTAACAATAAGATAACAAAATCATGATAAATGGTAAAAGGAAAGGAAAGTAAGTTTAGTAATGTAAAATCATGATGTAAAGAAAGAAGAATCCATATTTTCTTCAAAACATGTTGTTTTCCTCTAAGGATAAATAAAAATAAAATAAAATAGTGATAACATGTTTTTAAGAAGTGAAGAACAAGGAATTAAAGTAAAAGTGAAAATAGATTTGGAATCACAATTTGTCTATCAAGGGGGAAAATGAAATGGGTGGAGGGGAGAATGAAGGAAAAACCAACATAGATGAACTCTTTATCGAAGTCAAGAAACTCAAATTAGGTATTTCAAAACAAGAGGACTTTAAACCTTAAGAACTATGAAGAACTCTTAGCCACACAATTCTTGGGTCAGAAAATGGAGTATATAGATCATACCATGAAGGCTATATGCATAAAAATTAAAATAGACCTACCTCCCCATAACATGTTCCCTATTATTCATGACCCATTATAGAGTTTTCATTCTACTATGAAGATTGGGTACTTGAGTGAGAAATTAGCTAACACAATAGAGTTTTTTTGAATTTCCCTATTCTAATCTACTAGCTTGCCACACCCCACAGGATGTTAGATCTATGTGAAGTTGACTCTAGAGTTTAAGATTTGATTAGAGATAAGCTATGTGCTTGAAATAACATATTTTGGTGTGAATTTAACATTTGAGATTTGTATGTTGCCTTTTAGATATCATTGCCTTTTAATTTCAAATGATTTAGCTTTTAACGTTCTTAATGGATTTTTATAGATTTCTCTTCTATATAGATTTAGAAAACCAAACATGGGTGATAAAGATGAATTTTATTTGAAAACATAGCACAAGGTTGCTAAGAGAGAGAAACTTAAAATAGCATGGGATCTAAGAGTCTTGAAAATCTAGGTAAAATAAAAGTGTTAATCTTGATTTTGACCTTGTTTTATCCAATGTTGAGATGAAACGAAGGGGAAATCAAGAGGAATGACACATGAAACAATTTAATTTTCTTAAAATTAAAAAAAAAAGTGACAAAGGGAAAATAGGGATACAATGACAATAAATCATTATTCATTATCATAAGAATAAGGGAAATGGAGGAAAACATGCTAACATAGATTGTTGTGCAGATTTCATCTAACAAAAGAATAAAAAGCTAAGGTTGAGAAAAAGGATGAAGAACATAAATATATGGTAATTTTATGAGTATGGTTGGGTCCTATACATTTTATTAAAAATAAAATCATAAAAGAGAGACACATGAGGGTGCTAATAAGTAATAAAAAAGAGTAACCCAAAGGATGCCAGAATAACACTAGAAAGTAGCAACAAGAAAAATAAAAATAGAAAAAAGATGGTGATTTTTTTAGTAACATTGGGTCCTATACATGGTATTACAAATAAACTCAAAAATAAAATAAAAAAACCCAAGGGCCACAAAAAACAAGAGAAGATGCATGAAGATAAAGAAGACTATGTTACATCAAGAAACCAAAATACCAAAGGGGGGGATTAATGGTTTATGAAAGGAAGGAAACTATTGCAGAGGGAGAGACACAAGCTTAAGTAACTTGTAAATTTTTTTAGATAGATATATCTATAAAACATGACAATAAATAAACATTTAGGCAAAGTGGTTTTTAATAAATTGAGCATTGGTGGGATCTTTGAAAATATGGTCATCATTGGTTTGAAGATGATAAGTGTTGGGACTTAGAATGTCTTTAACTAAAAATGGGCCCCATAATTTTTGGGAATATTTTCATTCTTTATCATGGGTGTAATATAATTTAAGTAAAATATCCCCAACATTAAAAGTGCATATTTTAACACATTTGTTATGTTGTCTAGTGATGTGAGTCTTGTATTGGTGATTATGTTGCAAGACAAAAAGATGATGTTCATAGAGAATATGAAGGGAATGAAGGTGATCTTCATGAAATTATTTATTAATAATAATTCCATGAAGATATAGACAAAGAGAGGGAAGCTCAACTTCTAAATGAAGAACTGACTCAGAACCATAGACTAGCAAAAATGGAGTTGCCCCAGTGGCAGTGCATATGCTAGTCTAATAGGGCTAAAGTGCATGTAAAGATGAATAAAAAAATCCATGTGGGTTTCATGAATTTTATTTTTAATAATTTCATTGAGAATTTTATTGGTATCCTTAGGTTGACCACTGCATTATGGATGATAAGGTGTGAAAAATTGTGATTGATCTTAAATTTGTTGAAAAGTTGTTTAACATGTTTATTGTTGAAATTGTCACCATTATTAGAAATGATGGTATGGTGAAAACCAAAGAGGTATATGTTTTAGATTATGGTAAAATCAGGTTTTGAAGGGACCCCGAAACCCTTTCCATCAAAAAAAAGATAAACCTTAAAGCCCAAAGAAGATCAAAACACCAAATAGGTACAAACCAAACCAGGGAAAATAGGAACCTGAAAATAGCAAAAAATACCAGATGTTTCCACTGACACTACACAGAACGTACTATCGATAAACAAGAACAACATCCTTCAACCTTCAAAAAATAATTGATTACCTTTTACACGAATGAAGGTTCATATCTAGAGGGGGGACCAAAGGCTTAGACTTCTTCCTCTTCACAGCGGTCCATCCATCCTCTACCTTAGCTGCCTCTGTCAACCATACCTCAGGTAATGATGGTCCATTAAGCCCAATGGATACAGATGATTCATCAATATCCTTATGAACATCAACCAAAATCTGGCTCCTAGGTTGATCCTCCAAAATAGGGGGAGAAACCAAAGCCTCCACGACCACTGGCTTTGAAAGATCTTTAATCTCAGCCACCATAGGACCATCTATGGAGTCTTTCACCAGCGGCTCCTCCTCAATCATCGGCTTAGAGTGAATGCTATCTTCATTCTCAGAATCAGCTAGATCTTCCATAGGTTGATTAGCTATATAGTGTTCTGAGGAAGCATTGGCCCACCAAGAATGTGGTCTTCTGGACTTTGTAATCCCTGCCAAACAATGAGCGGCCAGATGACCCATCTGGTGACATCTTTTGCACCGAAAAGGTACACCATCAAAATCCAACACTTGTGTCCAAGTTCCCCTTGGGGAGTCTAAGCAAATTGCCTCTGGTAGGCATTTTGAAACATCCATTTCAATCATAAAGTGAGCACAGGTCGAATGGTAACCAAACAAAGTATTTTTATCCACAAACAAATAGTCTCTTATTGCATTCCTGATAGTTTCAAAGACCGGTTCATGCCAAAGATGTATTGGTAGATTTGGTAATCGAACCCATATCAGAATCTTGTTAAAGGTTTCCGTAAGTGGATTAAAATCCTTATGCCACCATTTTGCCATGAGAGGATATTTGCCCTGCCATAAAAAATCACTGTTACTCAAGATTATCCTCCTATCCTCAGGGCTTTGGAAGACAACAATAAAGAATCCTTTTACGTAGGGGAAGATTTCTACACTGTCTTCAATGAGTGGCAACTAATTCTTGGATATCCATCCATGTAGATCAACCAGCGAGGGCCAAAAACCTCAAAAACAAAAAATAGCAGCTTGAGAGGAAAAAACTTCTATCCTTTCAAGGATTCCATCAACTATTTCTAGATCTAGATTTACCCTTATGGGTTTTAGAGCACTTACTAGCAATGCAGGGGATGGCCCAGATAATGCACGAGGCACAGCATCGTGTAGTTTCACTTTGAATGCAGCCACATCCGTGAAAGATCTTCCCCCTGCTTCATACCCTGATCCAGTTGTGTTGGCAGAATGCCCAGTCAAAAACCTTCCTCCACCCACAGGAGCAGTATCTTTAGGGTTCAGAACCCTCTCCTTGCATGCTGATTTAGAGACCATAGCTGATTTAGGGGCCGTAGCCGCTTCGGCCACCCGACAGTCATTCCCCAAATTCAAATTTTCAGTCTGTGTGCGCATTAGAAGCGGCATTTCTAGAAGCAGTGATACAAACTAATGGGCATCAAATGTTCCCAAAGAGATATATGTTTCTATTAATAATAAATTAATAAATGGTAGGACTAGTGATGTTAATGAGAAGTATAGCTTCTACCCATTTGGTAAAATATTTGGTAGTAGTGATGATAAAAACATGCCCATCTTAAGAATAGGGAGTTTTACCAATAAGATAAAATCCCCATGTGTAAAATGGCCATGGGGACTTAATATTTTGAATCTTAGGAGGAAAATGAATAATATCATCAATAATATAACAAGGATTGGATGTTTTAGCATATTCAATTACATCCTTTTCAAGAGTAGGCCAAAATCAACCCATATACAAGCATTTGCGTGTTGTAGCATGTCTATTACAATGACCAACACAAATTATCCCATGTGCTTATTCAAGGAAAATATGAACCTCATCTTTCATAACATAATGCGGAAAGTTACCTTCAATAATATTATAGTAAAGGATGTTATGTTAGAATACATACTTGAAATCTTGTTTACGAATGCATGTCTTTTCATGAGAATATAAATTAAGAGTATAAGTTTGATGATTAAGGAATGTAATGATGTATTTATACAAATGGATTTTTATAATGGTATAAGCCTTAATATGATATGTAAGTTAATCTTATGGTTGAGTTGAATATGGAGATTTTTTTATTTATTTAAGAAAATAAAGATTAGAAGGAACTTGATGTGGATGAAATAGAGAAGCTAAAGAGGTAAGAGAATCATAAATGGAATTTTAATCTCTAGGATTATGATCAATAGTGAAAGAGATAAAAATCCTTAGTAAGAGTGGTTTCAATTTGTTGATAGTTAATAAGTTTCTCTCTTTTACATTGATAGTCACTATTAACTTGATGGAAAATAAGTTGAGAATCACATAAAGCATGAAGGCATTGAATGTCTAAATCAAGAGCAACTCTCATTCCTAATATAAGAGATTCATACTCAAGCATATTATTGGTGACATCAAGGGTGAAATCAAAATCTAAAGGAATGATATTATTGAGAGGACTAGTGAGAATGCAACCTACTCCACCTCCGTGAAGGAATTTAGCACCATAAAAGTGAAGGGTCCAAGTATCCTCATGCAATTTGATATTGATTTTAGAGAGCTCCTTGATAAATACCTTTGGTTTCACAATACCAAAGGGAGTGTAATATTATTCAATATTATTGGATTCAAGATCATCAATAAAGATATGAAAATAATCTTTAAGAGAGATAGCTTGATTAAGACCTTCAATGTAAATAATATTGTCATCTAAAAGGTCATCTTGAAGGGAAGAAGTGGCTAGAATGGGAGTAATAGAAAGTTAGTCAGTTATGAATTTCCCTTAAATAACTTTTGAGTGATAATGAAAATATTGAATTCCATAAGGAGGACCATCCATTTGCCAATTCTATCTCCAATAAGAAAGGATTTGGATAAAAAATGAAGGGGGTCAGAATGAATAACGACATAGGTAGTTTGGTAAAACATATAATGATTAAGCTTTTCAGCTACAAAATAGATGGTGAGGCAATCACACTCAATTTTGGTGTAAGGTATTTCATAGTCAATGAGGCCTCAACTAATTTAGTAGATAGCATACTCTCTTCCCATATCATCTTATTGGGCAAGCATTAGCCCAACTAAAATAGGTGTGGAAGAAGTATATAGAATCAAAGGTTTATCATTGGAATGAGGATGAAGTGTAGGTGGCTAATGTAATGACACTTTCATGTTAGCAAAGGCTTTTTGACATGGATCCATCCATTATAAAGTAGTATATTTCTTGAGAAGGGAATTGATGGAGTGAATTCGATATGCCATTTCAAGGATGAATCATTTAGTTCCCCTAAGCTTACCTAAATAAGTACAAATGTTGGGAATAGAATGAGGAATAGGCATTTTGATGATGCCACTAATTTTGGTAGGATCAACACCAATGTCATGAGGAGAGATTGAGAATCCTAAAAAGTTGCCAGATGTGACTCCAAAAACACATTTGTAAGGATTAAGTCTAACTTTATATTTAAGGAAATGGTAAAAAATGATAGCAAGATTAGAAAGATGATTTTAATGATGATTATATTTATTAATAAGATCATCCACATAGGTTTCAACAATTTTTTTAATGATATCATGAAAGATGTTAGTCATTACATGTTAGTAAGTGGCTCTAACATTTTTTAGACCAAGGGGCATTTTGACATAGAAATAGGTGTCCTATTGCATGGTGAAATTAATCTTATTTTGGTCTTTAAGAGTGATATGAATTTGATTATATCTAGAGAGAACATCCATAAGAGATAAAATTTTGTAAATAGTTGTGGAATTAATGATGACATCTACTGAAGGTAAGGGGAAGTTTTCCTTAGGATAAGAAAGATTAAGATTGCAAAAATCAATACAAATGTGAATAACCATATTGAATTTCTTCTAAATGGGAATAATGCTAGAGACCCATTCATAATAATATATAGGTTTGATAAATTTATCATCAATTAATTTGATGATTTCCTTATGATATAAGGTTGAAACTTTAGGCAGAAATTTTCTTTCGTTTTGATGCACAAGTTTGGTATCAAGATAAGTAATGATATTATACACCAATATGATAGGGTCAATGCTAGGCATGTCCTCATAGGAACAAGTGAAATATTTATGATATTTATCAAATAATAAACTAAAATTATCATATTATGTAGGTGAAATCTCTCAAGAAATTATAAATGGTCAAGGACAAGATGTGTCACCATATTGGATGTAAGTGGTTTATTCAATAAGAATGGCATTACCATCTTGAAAGTGACATGGTACATTAGGCAAGTCTAGAATTGGTTTTATTTTAGTATCAATACTAGTGACAAAGTTGTTGAAGCAAAGAGTTTTAGTTTCAATGTTTCTAAGTTTATGATGTTTCCAAGGATGTTTAGGTTCTCAGGCATGGAATAACTCAAGAATAGATTCATCTTAGCCATGGTTACGATATTCATAAAGAATGTAATAGAAATTATTTACCTTGGCATCAAGCATAATTTAGGAGTATAAGAAGTATAAGAAATAAAAGAGATTGGTATACTGGTGGATTCAATGATGGGAGAAAGATTGGATGCAATGATCGGATCCAAATGCGTAATAACTTTTGGAGGTTTAGAAGATATAATTTTTTATACCACCCAAGGAGTATTAATAAGAGGAGGATTGGTGGGAGGCACATGACCCTTGAGATCTAAGGTATGATCTACATAAATGGTATGCACATCCTGATTAAAAGCATCGATTTGGGCTAAATTTTTTTTGGTACTGTTGGACATCCAAATCTCTAGATTGAGCTTAGGCCATGATATAGTTGTCATCATATGTTGGAAAAATCATACAATATTGAGAATAAAGGGGAGTTTTAAAAGGTGAAATCCTAACATTATTGAATGTATGAGGAGACATAATTAGAGTATCTTGAATTAATTTAGCAACTCTAAAATCATCACAAGTAAAGGCATCTTCTAGTAAAAAAGGATCCTGAGAATTGCATAGAGGGGTAAAGTTCATAATATCATAAATAAGAGGAATAGTATGGTCTCTTGGTAATAGAGAAGGAGGAATCCATAGAAAAAAATATAGAGACAACTTATTAATATTTCAAGTGTGTTTTAATTCATTGGGCTCATCATCATAAAAATCCACAAGAGTAACTTGTAGATTGGGACTCATGTTGATGAACTTGGGTAAAGAAGCATTGTTAATATTAGGATTTATAAGAACACAATACTAATGTTTAGGATTAGGAAGATGAATTCTCCATGGATTGGGATCAAATTCATGCTTGTATCAATTTCTATTATGTAAGAATTTAATACATTGACTACCAGAAAAAGTAATAGCTCGCATTCAATGGGTTCATAGATGACCAGGAAAGATATTGTAAGATAAAGGGAGATCAAGGACCATAAGCTTGATTAAACTAATCTAAGGCCTTATGGTTAATGGAATACAAGCATAACCAAGTGTCTTTTTATTATAATTATTATCAAAACCATGGCAAGTAAGACAAGTTTGCTTAAGATGATTTTTGTTGTAACCAAATTGTTGTATAAGCCACAAAGATGCCACAATAATAATAAAGCCTTCATCAACTAAGTATTTTTTAATAAGATTGGTATTAATGTCTATTTTATTAAAGAGTGGTGGATCATTGATATGAAAAATAATTTCATCATTAATCATGTCCTTTTCATGGAATTTGATGGAAGGTTTAGAAGAGGGACATGAGGTTTCAATCATGTTTATATTAGTAGGTTACGAATCAATAGAAGGTGGCTCTTCATCTATGGAGAATGGATATTAAAATATTTGAAGTTTTTGTATTAGGAATTTTTTATGAGAAGATGAAGTGAGAATAAACTCCATAAGTGGAATATTACAAGGCATAGAGTTGAGTTTTTCAAGAAAATTCTAATGAGATTTAGAAGAACCAATATAAGTTTTAGAAGGTAAACTAGTTTTGGAATGTATATACATGGTTGGAAGATTGGAAGATGGAAGTTATTCCCCAAGTGATTTTGAATAAATATTAGATGTGGTATTATCTTTATGAAGTAGTTCTTCTAAGGATGGCTTTTTAGGCTTGGTAACAAGATCTTTGTGAGTCAATTTATGATGGTAATTGACCTTTGTAGAGTTGACATATTGAGAGTTGTTATAATATTGATCATAATCATAATTTATGACACAAACATCATTGACATTTGATTAATTATTAGAATAACATTTTTGGTTATTGAAGGTAAAAGCTTTGAAATTTTATCATTTTTTGGAAGCAATAGTGTATTATTGACAATGAAGTTTAATCATACATTCATGATTGAATGAATCGCCAATAAGATAAGAGACAAAAAAATTATTAATCCCTCTAAAAAATCATGAGAATTCCCAATGATACCATGGACCAACAAAATTTACTAGGGTCATACCACTTATAAGGAAAATTGGGATAGATGAAAACCTTTGAGAGTGATAAAAATTATTTTATTTGTTGAACTAAAAGAGGTGTATGAGAATGTGAAGAAACATGAATATTGGAAACCCCTTGTTTGGTTTACAGAGAAATACTAGTAATAGCATTAGATTTTTGGAAATATCCTTCAAGAAGTTTAGGATTAGGTTTGAATTTCTTCATAAGAAAGTCTTGACACTTAACTTGATTAAGAGCTTCATTAAGTGTTTAAGGAGCTAAAGTTTGAACCATACATGGAGAGCAAGAGTTAAATCCTTGATAAAAAGTTTGAATAAGTTATCATCATTCATTTTATGATAAAATTTATGAGTTAAATATTTCCATCTTTAAATAAAGTCATGAGTTGATTCAATTGGGGATTGTTTATCATTGATAAAGTGGCTAAAACAATTTGAAGGAAGATCATTATCTTGAAACTCTTTAACCAAAGCATTAACAAAATCTTCAAGTTTACAAATAGAATGTTTTAATAGTTGATTATACCATTCTAATACATCATCTATACAAGTTTTGATTAAGAGTTTACTACTAGCAAATGTATTATTTTGGATCCACTATTTGTAAAGGTTGCCAAAGGATTTAAGAAATGAGGTAGGGTCCTTAGTCCCATGATATTTGATAGTTGGAGATATGCTATGAATATACATGGAAACAATAAAGGGGTATAAAGGCCCATTTTAAATGGTTTGAAGCATCTTGTTATTCACTATGGGTTGAGGAATAAAATTACCTAAGGCATCCCTAAGAGGTGGAGGAATATAAATAGGATTAGCTTGAGGATGAATAGTTGGAGGTTGATTAGCCATGTTTATTAAGTGTTTTTCAAGTTGCATCATTTGGTTGGTATTATAGTTTTACATAATGTTCATTTTTTGAATAACTTGGGATAATAGTTGGGTTGTATCGAGAGGTGGGTTGGTGTTTATAGGAGTACTCCCCATATTGGTATTAGGGAGAGGATTTCTAGAAGAAGGATTAATGGGATTGTTAAGTAACCTTGTATCAATCACTCTCACATTAGTTTGAAGATTCGGATAATTTTTTTGATAAGTATAGATAGGATCAAATCCATCAACTTCATCTTGAGTTATTATTTGCACCATATTAAAGTTCATAGATGGAGGGGAAGAGGTTCCCCAAGAGTGATGGTGCTCCTAAGAGGAAAATAGAAGAAGAAATGAACATCCCATATAGTACCTATATAGATTCAAGATATCCAAAAAGATTTTTATAGGAGATTTCATTCTAACTGAAGAGAGATGGATAAAATGTAAAATTGGAAGGATAAAAAATTAAATTTACAAATAGGGATAGAAAGAAATAATATATAGATGATTAGGTTGATCCAATATATAAAAAAATAACTAAAACTATACAGGGTCAATTTGGTTGACCCAATATAGTGAACAAGGGTAGGAAAAAGCTGGCAACTAAGTTGTAGACTATACATGGCTAACTAGGTTGATCTAGTATAGTGAACAAGGGCTGAAATCACACTAGGTTGACTGGGTTGATCTAGTATAATAGGAAGGGAGACATAACAATATTATAACAAATTTATTAATTGAAACAAGATAATTTTTGTAGTTAATCCAGGAAAGTGAGAGCTAAAAGGAAACAAATAGTCAAGTGGATTAATGTTGGTCAATCCAATTGAGGAACGCAAAACAAAACCTTTTATTAATGCTAGATAATGCATGTTTTTGAACACATAATTAAATAAAGAGCAATAAATCAACTTCAAAAGTAAATCTAATTAATTATTCAACCAATATAGTGAGCAAAGGTTGAAGTCACACTAGGTTGACTGGGTTGATCTAGTACATCAAGAAGAGAGAAAGAACAAGATGATAAAAAATTTATGAATTGAAAAAAGATAATATTTGTAGTTAATCTAGGAAAGTAAGAGCTAAAAGTAAATAAATAATCAATTGGATTAACATTGATAAATCTAATTGAGACACAGAAAACAAAACATTGCACTAATGTTGGATAATGAATGTTTTTGCACACATAATAAATAAAGAGAAATAAATCAACATCAAAAGTAAAGATAATTAATTGGTCAACTTTATTTTTAATTAGATTATTAAAAATTATTTTAATGTGATTGGAAGTTGTCTATAATTAAGGTACTAGATAGCAATCTAAGGATGGTTTTAGGTAGTTTGGGTTGAAAGGGACTATAGTGGTAATGATACAGACTTAATATTAGGGCTTACCCCCTCAATTCACACACTAAAGTGATAAGGGTTCTAGGTGATTAGAAAAAATATACCATTAACCATGATTTATACTTGATCAGAGCATCAAGTCAGCTTCCCCTTAGTGATGAAATCCAAGTAGGTTAGCCTAGGATAGATAAGATGTTGAAGTTTTTTTTAATGTTATGTGATTAGTCCATGTTTTCATAAAAGATAAATATTGAAACTAATTAATTAATTTAAAATCCCCTAATTAGACTATTTTTACTATTCTAAACATGAAAACAACAAAAAATAAGTGTGTGAGCTAATTACTAACAGATATGAGGTTAATTCCAACATTAAAACAAGGTATAGTTTGAACACTATATGCAAAAAATATAGAACAAGGTTGATAGGGTAAAACATGTACTATAGAAGCAATGTATAAAAATAAACTAGGCTATCAGTGTTAATCCATTTATTTTAGATAAAATACAACACATAATACTGGGTCAGTGGTTGTCAATCGAGTTGACTATGTAAGGGTAGTTTTAAAGATTGAAAACTATGAAAGGAAAGATATAAAATATATAAATAGAGAAGTATAACGTAACCTTGGTGGATCATAGATGAAATAAAGAATATTATTGGTCTATAACTTGGAAGTGTGCTTGAGAAACCTACAAACTAGGTCAATAATATTGATCAAGTTGTATATGAACCTACTAAAAATTATTGAAATTATAAGGGGTCAACTAGGTCAACCTAGTAGGTTTATCTAGATGTATGAAAATTTAGAAACCTATATAAGTTCAATTGGGTCAATCTAGGTTTCCATTCATGGAATCTTATGTAGAAAGAAAAAGAGCTAGGTTGACATAATCAATCCAGAATGTCAAAAATATATGATAAAATTGATGATCAAAACAAATGAAATAAATAAAGGAAAAAATTGAAAAAATCCTACAAGGATTAGTTCATGTTAAGTTCATCAGAATGTATGAAATAAAAAATGCATCATGTCTATGAATTACTCCTGGATCAGATAAGATAGATCACATCACACCTACACTTCTTATTAGGATACACTTATTAAGTGGTAACATGACCAATATGGGGATTTGCTAGACCTAATTAGGGGATCAATTATATCACTTCTCATAACACATCATGCTAGGAAGGGTTCTTAAGCCTATAGTCTAACATAACCTCACAATAATCCTAATGGAGTCTTAAGGTTTAAAATGTTCACTTTATTTTAATAACAAGAAAGTAAAATCTAATCTAGTGCACACTAAATCTTGTGGAACAAAATGGGGGTTAGAATTAATAAAACAAAAATGTATAGGGAAATTCAATTAAATTAAGTATGAGTAACACCCTAATACATAAAATACGAAAGATATTATTGTTGGAGCCAACACTTATGCTACTTCTATCTACTAAATGAGAGGAGAAAAAGGTTAGAATATACTTACCTGAATGTGAACACATCGAGACTCAATCTCTCCCTTAGCCAAAGGGGCTTTATAAGAGTTTATTATGGTTCATAAAGATAAATTTCTAAGGCTAAAGTATATAAGACCTATCTGCAAGACTATATTCTCCAAATAACAAACCTAAGCTAGGTCTCCTCAATTAGAATGGTGGAAGAGTATATTGTGAAGAAGCACGAGTAAATAATAACATGGATTGCACATATTAATAATGATTGAAATGATTTTGTATATATAGGTAGATCTTACCCTAAATACTTCTTGGAATGTCAATTTTATGGGGTTAACCCAATAAACCTAGTTTGTTTTTAGGGATAATTTACAAAATTTTAATTAGGTTGGCCAAAGGGCTAACAAGATAAGAAAATAAAGAATACCCCTATACTATATTGGGTCAACCTAGTTGACCTATTATAACCAACAGTCCAAAAGGAGTTCAAGACAATAAAAAGAGGAATAAAAGAGGAAATTATTAAAATAATACTCAATGGTTAAGTAGCTTAGGGGATGTTTTTGAAATCTAATTGGATTGGTAATAATGTGGTAAAAAGGGACAACAATCCTATGAAGCACCAAAGGTCTACCCATCCCTTTCTTGATGTACCCCTTAGGGCATGCACTTAAAGATATTAAGTCTCTATGAGTTCCTACAAGATGTAAAGAATAAACAATAAATAAAATTTAAAAATATTGTGTGTATACACCTAATTTGGAATTAAATTTTGGCATCCAATAGTTTTTTATCTTTTGTCTAAATAAGGGGTTATAAAATTGGATACATTAAACTTTGGCACTTCCCAAAGGGCTTGATTCCTTGATTCAAAGGAATTTTATTTTTAATTACTCTAGGATAGAATATTTTTAATTCCTTTTAGGTCAAATAAATCACATCCGTATATTATTTTATCAAGTTCTTCAATCTTTGCTCTTCATTCACAGAACAACTGATGGCAATTTTCACATACTATGGATGTTTATTATTTCCAAAATTTTCTTTGATGAAATCATATTCACTTATTTTTAGTTGTTTATATTTTTCAACCTATGGATCCATGCCAAAATCCCTTTCTAATAATGTCATTCCCATAAGTATTTGATTTTACTTGAGCTACAAGATACCATCATCTCCCAAATCTTCTATGTTTATATTCTCAAAATAATTTTCATCTATTATTTGAGATATAAAGGCTATAGAACTATTCATAGAATATATAATTATTTATCATTGTAAAATACTTGAAATTTATCCACAATATATGGGATTGAGAGACAATGAACCAACTCCATAGAAAACTTCTACATTTTAGATTCTTAGAGTAGTGATAAATTAGTAGTTAAAGTGGCCAATGAATTTTTTGTCTTATTTTATTATTTATTAATAAATTTTATTTTAAATGCCTTAAATGAATCAATTAAATCCTAATCCCTATATTCATACCTTATAAACTATGAAATTTTGCATTTATATTTACATCTAATCTAGCTTACAACCAACTTGGAATAACTAAATATCAACAAATATTTGACATAATGTTTTATCACATATTTCAAGCCAAAAATTAGAGATTAATACTTGATATGATTTTTGGTATGGATTTTCAACCTATATGTAGAAATATATTGTTTTCAATTTGGTGAAATCAAGACTATGCCTAAACTAGAACCCTAGTTAGATTTAAAATGATCAAAATGAAAAGTCCATAATTGTCAATATCCTTTAAATAATCATTCATTAGGGTCATGTTTTATAAACAATGTATAAATATCTAAATGTGATGATGCAAATCTAACACTCTCATTTTTATAATTATATTCTATAATCAATTACTTCACCTTTGGCTACTAGTCAATTTGAATCTAATTAGCTACTCCCTTTTAGGGTATCCATATGTGTTTCCATGTATCTATTAATTATATTTGACCAATCATGACTCAATAATTATACATAATAATTATGAATTTCAATGAATAAGAAATCAATATACTAATAGACGTATGGTTTTAAATCTAGCTACATGTCAGCATTTAGTAACTCCATAAAAACTCAGTCTATCATCTTGTCTAAATATAATACTACTCTCTTATACTTGTTTAGGTTCGACCCTAATTTTTTTAAAATAGTCATGGTCATGATGTTTGTTGAATCACCTGAGTCTACCAAATAATTATGTAATTCTTGTTGGTAGGATTATCTATCAACTAAGGAAATACACTGTCAGTATGCATGGTTGATTCTATTATCACAACAACATCACACTTATCAAGGTTGATAGAGTAGAGAATTATACCAACTATAATTAAGGTAAGAAATAAATCCTTATGTATAAAAAGTATGACTTTATTAGAGAAGAGGCAACATTATTTTAACCACAATAGAAGAATTTTAACCAAACGTTAAGGCAATATTATTTTAACCATAAGAGAAGAATTTTGGGTCATTTTTGTGAAACTATTATGGCCTTGGACACTATAAAAAGATAGAAATATGTAAGAGTATTTAATTAATATTAAAATACATATTTAGTGGACATATAAAATCTTTATGTAATCCAACATCTTGATACATCATTAAATTGATTTATTAATCACTAGTTTGAGACAAGTCTCAATTCTATAGTCTAGGATATACATGGTTGTAAATTATTTGATGTTAATAAATTCATGTTTGTTGTAATAATAATTCAATGCTTTAAAAATAATGTTTATTTATCATCTGTAAGTTATTTTTGTAGTGAGGGATAATAAGAGAAGGCAAACAGTTCCTTTAGGGCCAGACACCTAAGGGATGGCATGTAGAAAGAAGGGGGATCCTTAAAATATGTGACTACATGAAATATATAGTATAAAGATTTAAGAGGTTTTAAATAATGTATATGGTGTTATTTTAGTAACTATCAAGTAAAAATATATTAATTAATAGTATAAGATATAATAGTAAGAACATAGATTAAATATAGATAAGAGACAGTGGTGAATGAGGACATGAAGAATCATATGGGAAACAAGAGAATTTGATTATAAATTAATAAATAAATAAATAAAATGAAAGAGGAAATAATTATGAGAATAAATAAAATAATAGATAAAAATTATATGGACTCGACTAGTGGAAGTCCAAATATTGAAATATCGATACTATCCCTCTGCCAAAATAAAGAAGTTAGTATTCACACCACATGGATGCAAAAATGATACAAGTGAAAGAAGTATAATAGAATAAATGTTTTATCATACACTAGTTAATGTTATTAATGATATTAGATAAGGATTAATATAGTTATATTTACTATTTATAACACCCAAACTATTCCAAACCATGAGTGCAGAAGACCAACTAGTTATGAATAATTTGGCCCATAGTGAATGAGGAATATAAGGTAATAGAAGAATAAATGATGAAGTTAGGATTAGTATAGGATATATTAATTACATAATTGAACCAAGGGAAGAGATACTATTCATATAAATTATCCCAATATTAAGTGATAAACATGAATGTTTTATAAATAAGATAAAAGAAAATAAAAAAGATAACCCATAGGACAAAGGTGATTCAATGATAAGTATTAGTAGTCATATTAAATAAGTACTGAAGAAAGATAATGAAGAAGATAACTCCATAATAATATTATTATTTAGTGAAAATAAGAAGTCCAATTAAATATAAAATATGGGGAAGAAGAAATATGAAGTGATATGAATCCCCCAAACCCAAATTGAAATATACTCCAAGAGGAATGAACCATTTTTACCAATCATCATCCCCCATGCCAATTCATAATAGACATTTACATCAATCCATTTGAAGAAATATATTTATTAGAGATGAGGTAGAAAATTAATATAATAATCACAAGAAAGAGATTGATAATAGGATAGAATTTGTAAGGAATCAGGTAAAAGTATTAGGGAGAAAGTACTTTAATGGAGAATTACAAAGAGATGAAGGTCATAACTACAATTTCATTAGACAACTAAAATATAAGTAGAATAAAATTTATAATAGTCCTATGAGAATATTTACCTTAGGAAATCAAATTATTAGTTTTACTACTCCTTTCAATGTTACTCCTAAATCATCTCATAACACTAAAATGGCAAAAGATAGGATGAAGTTACCATTATTTGGTAAAAACACTAAAGATGCAGAAGAATGTCTATTCATATCAGACTCATATTAGAGGAGTCACAATATTATTTATAAAATGGTAATTTTATTTTATTTTTTTGGGAAATTAATATATGATGCACTCAATTGGTACATGAAGACTTACTTGGGACATGGTATGACATGGGGGATGTCCATATAGAATTTAAAGGTGATTTTCACTACACCGATATAATAAAGGAGATCATTATCAAAATTATTGAGCTAATTCAAAAAGAGAAGGAATCTTCAAGATATTATTTTTAATAGTTTAAATCCATGGTGTGAAAACTAGATAGTCCTCTCAATGAAAAATAGAGGATAAAATGGTTTATATCTAGCTTAATTACTTGTCTCTACACAAACATGGATGGAAAAATTTTCAATACATTTGTGTGGACATTGGAAATGGCATCAATACTATAATAAAATTCCAAGAGGAGATAAATAGACACCTCATTAAAATACAACACAAAAATATTATAGATAGAAATAGAACAACTAAGACTAAAACATGAGATACAAATGAATGAGGATGATTTCATATTACCAAAAAATATAAATACACTACCATGACCAATAATTAGGTGTATCACTTATTGTATGAAGGGATATTCTAGGATAATATGTCCCCATAGTGATATGGTAAAAATAATAGTGGCAATAAGATTAGCACAAAAATAGATAGGAATGATACCATTAATTCAACAAGTCATATATGGAGAAATATTTTAGTATGAAATATGTATATTCTATCATCAACATCCATAATACTTATTCTAAATGTTGGAAATTTCACCCCCTAAAAATTAGTTGATACAATGTACCAAATATGGGTCATTTAGTAACTATAATCATATTTGTTTTATTATATATGCACTTGTAGATGTACAAGACACTATCCATAAAATATTTGTAATAGTAAGAAAATATTATCACCATAGTTACCCATAGTAATGATAGAATACCACACCATATATAAACATATCAAACCCCATTGGAAATTCAAAATACCCAACCTTAATATTATAATAACAATAAAGGAGGTTATAGAGGATGCATTCAGGGAAGTTATAGATGAGGATACAAAGGAAGGGGAAATTACCAAGGTGACAGAGGATATAATCAAAATTATAATCAAGGTTATAATCAAGATAAAACCCCTCTAACATGTTATAAATGAAAAAAGATTAGGCATATTACTAGGAACTATGATAAGGATCCATAGATAGAGTGTGGATTTTTCCATGAAAAAGGAACCCATTATTCATTTTCCTATCCAAGAAAACATGATTTTATAAAAATAGCAACATAAAAAATTAATGAATTGGTATAATCTCTACCCAAAAAAGGGGCTAAAAACTTACAAAAAATAGTAAGGAGCTAGGATATGAAAGGATGGTGTAATGAAATTCATCATGAAAATGAAGAAGATAAAACAATAGATGAAGAGGGTAGTTCATCTTAGAGGGTAACCATGACTAAATATATTAGACAATATCAAAGAACTATAAAAGATTAAAAAGGTGACCATAGAAGAAGGTTATCCACAATATACATGATAACCTACAACTATGAGTATAAATAACACTAAAAGTGGCATGAAGACAAGTAAAATAAGTGGACATTCATTATAGTATGGAATATAACTTAGATGTTGAAGGGGATAAAACTAATATCAATGAACATGATAAAATTGTTTGAAAAAGTATAAAAATAATCACTAAATAAAAATATAAGGATCAACTTAAAATAACTTACTTTGATGATTTAAGATTGGAGATTTAAGAATAATAATGAAATTAGTGGAGAAGTAAGACCTAGTAATCAATCTTAATAAATTTTGTAATTATTGGAACAAACAATAAAGAGAACATCGTGTAGAGTGGATGGAGAAAACTAAAAAGAGCAAGCCAAAGAAAAATGTTTTCAAAACAAATTGAAAATGGAAAAATACTGACATTATTATAAAAATTAAAAAAAATGTCTAATAAATAAATAAAACACTATTGTACATTATCATAGACATAAATGTATTACTGTAAAGCATGTGGGAATTGTTAGGGAAATCACATTTACATATGGCAACATATGACATTACCATAGTTGATGGTACCTTGTAGTCACCCATTGGCACCCTATAAAATGTTGAAGTTGATTTTATTGGAATAAATAAGAGAGAATACTTTGAGGTAATTAATATGTATGATACAACTATCTAGATTTGATAAATATAAAATGGTTGTAAATTGTAAGGGTTTACTAGACTAAGAAGAAGAAGAGATCACATTTGAGAAATAAGGTTTAGTATTTCATTTTACATTAAAGGTAGAAATGGAAATGGCATGGTTAGAGGAAATATGAATAGAAGAGGAGGATAGTGAATTTCATAAACCTACTAGTGTGCATACTTTGAAAAAGATTCTAAAAATAGATGAAGACCCAAAACATAATGAAGATATAGAGTTTATAGTAGAAGGAGGAGATGGAGAAACACGATCAGGAGATGAAATTTAGGCCTTAATATATGGTGAGTTATAAATCATAGTATGAAAAGTGTGATGTTTAATAAAAACATCCCATAAAGGGAAAATTACCATCGTGCTATAAAATCCATTACCATATAAAAAGAGAACTCACCACATAGAATGGGCTTCACATAATAAACTACCTAACTTTACTAGCATAAGATTAATCAATGAATACTTATAATAGATCATGATATAATTTACAAAAGGATAAATAAATATGAAACCAATCAATGACACACTCCACATTACTATTGTATTATGGTGTCACACCCACCAAAAAACCACCCATACATGGAAAAACTTTTTCATACTACTCAGAACACAGTTTGAACAATCATAAAGTTACTTCCTAGAAATAAGATGTTACATAGGGGACACTAGCCCACAAAAACATATTAAAACATATGAAAAAGTATAAAATATAAGAGTTGAATTAATAAAATCCTATGGGAAAAATTACTATTTTGGACATTGGACATAATTCCCAAGACATGTTACTTACATCAATAAAATGTGAAAGGGAACCAATATATCAACAAATTTGAAAATGATATTTTGGTGAAACTTTTAACTTTTGGGACCTAGATACAAGAGTCTATAGGGCATTATACAAGATAAAAACCTTTTTATTATGGAAGACTTAAAGGTTAAACAATAATTATCCAAAATAAAAGTAGAGGAACGCTATTATGACACATAGATGACTGTGATCCAATTGAGACAATTGTATGATAATCACTAAAAACCTTTGCAAAAACCTTACAAATAAAAGAGCATGAATGAAGGTTGTATTTCCAAAAAATTACAAAACAAGAATAAGATGATGGAGAAAAACTTCAAAATATAAAAAAATGAAGTTGTATAAGGAGAAAGATAATTCTTTTACACCACAAAAATATAAAAAAAGATATTTATACCAACCAGTCAAGATAAGGGTAGAAAATATAACCATGAAAGGAAATCCAAAAAGAGAAAAAGTAGGGAACTATTGGGTAGAAGAGGAAGTGGAGAATATTTTATACCTATTGATAGATTTTATTGACTTATTCCAAAGGACATTTATTGATCTCAAGGGAATCAAGTAAGATGTCAGTACCATGTAGATTTAGTTGAAAGAATACATCAAACCAGTATATACTGACTAAATCCAAATGTAAAATCGAAGGTTAAAGTTGAGTTGGATAAAATTTCAAATAGAAATATTATAATCTATATAGAAGACACTTAATACATAAGTCCTATGGCAATAAAAAAATAAAACCATAGAAATATGCATCTATGTTGACTATAATAAACTAAACAAGGCTTGTCTACATGACCCATTCCCAACACCTTTCACTAAATATATATTATAAAGTGTTATGGGTAGAGAAATTATTCCTTAACTAATGGATTCTCAAGATTCCATTAGTTCAAGATAACACTAGAGGATAAACTAAAAACTATAATTTCTATAGAATATGGATCATTCATATACATAGTGATGGTATTTAGACTAAAGAATACACTAGATATATTTAGCTGCATAATTCTAAATGCATTCTAAGATTTCATACATGATTTTTTAGTGGTATATTTGGATGATTTTATAGTTTATGTGTTTATTAAAGACCATTTATAACTTTTATAGATGATTTTACAGAGATGTAAATAATTGAACATTTCTCTAAACCTTAATAAATGCATCTTTATTACTTCTTTCATAACTCTATTGGGCCATATAATATGTCAATAATGATTAATGGTGTACCTAAACTACCATAATCATTAAAATTCAACCACCCAAACCACAAAAGGAGGTTAGAATAGTACTAAGGTATACCAAATATCATCATA
Source organism: Torreya grandis (assembly GCA_037957365.1). Taxonomy (NCBI): domain Eukaryota; kingdom Viridiplantae; phylum Streptophyta; class Pinopsida; order Cupressales; family Taxaceae; genus Torreya; species Torreya grandis. Next base: position 397,106 of record JARHVA010003318.1, on the reverse strand, counting down.
GGTTCAAAAGAAACTATGCAAATATAAGTTCACCCATCCAAAAATTATTAAAAAAATGATATAATCAAATATTAGACTAGTGTATACAATTACAAGAGCCATTTCATATACTTAAGAATAATATTTAAGAGATTATCATTTTAGTGTTCCTATATTATAAGAGTCCTCTCTATGTGCATGTGGATTCCTCAAGAATTACCATAGGAGTTGTACTAGTAAATTGTAGTGAAACATAGAGCACCTAATCTCATTCTCTAGCAATATATTGATAAGGAAAGGAAGAAATTATTTCACCATAGAGAGGGAAGAACGAGAGATGGTCTACATAGTACAAAAATTTAGAAACTAAATATTAATGACCCCATTTAAATTATTTACATACCATGAACCACTAAATTTTTTGATAAATATGCCCGTAATAAAAGGAAAAATTTGTTGCTAACTCATGATTTTCCAATATTTTAATTTTAAAATTATAGTGAAATAAAAGAAATCTAATAATGAACTTGGATATCTATCAAGAATAACCATAGGGGAATATATATAACTAATTGAGTATAAGTTTCCTAGAGCTCATGTCTTCCACATAGAAGAAACACCCAAATACGTGAAAGGTATTTCACAAATTTTATCTAGCAAAGAATTTATAGAGGAATACAATACATTAAAAAATATCAAATTAATGATTTATGAATTTCGCTTCATATCAATAAATGGGACATTGTATGAAAAGGGAAGAGATGAGCTATTATGTAGGGTAGCATTACCAAAAGTGGTAGAATATATTAAGAGAAACATGTAATAGAGTTGTAAGAGGACATAACTTTGGAAAAGAAATGGGAAGAAAATACTTCTAGTAGGCCTATGGTAGACATCACTATTCAAGGATGTACATAGATATGCATGAAGTTGTGATATCTATAAAATAATGGGTAAGCCAAATGTTAGAGATGAGATGCCTCTCCACCTAGTTTTGGAGGTTTCCCCATTTAAAAAATGGGAAATCAACTTTATAATCCCAATTGAATGTATGGAAAGGAAAATTAATGCTAGATTCATCATCACTGGAATATAATATCTTACCAAATGGGTGGAAGTTATTCCAACATAATATTATACTAAAAAAATTGGTGCAAAATTTGTGTATGAAAACATAATAAAAAGATTTGGATGACCTTTTACAATTAAAAATGATCAAGAAAACACTTCATAAATATCATAATTGCATAATTATTGAGACATTTATTAATCTAGTATCTCAAAATTACTCCTTACCATCCATAAGCAAATCACACCATTAAATCATTCTATAAATTATTGAATAAAATACTCATAAAATTATGCAATATAAAGATAGGGGATTTATATAAAAAGATACCAATAGGATTATGGGTTTATCATACCACCTACAAATAGATGACTAAATATTACCCCTTTTAATTGGTCTATGGACTAGAACTAGTGATGCCAATGGAGTACATATTTACAAGTTTAGGAATTGTGGTAAAATTATAGATGAATGATAAATATTCTATTCATGATAGGTTGTTAGAATTATAAGAACTAGATGAAAATGGTTTCTGGGAGTGTATAACCAAACACAGAAAAAAAGGTGCCAAAAGAATGGCATGATAGGCATATAAAAACAAAATAATTTCAATTTGGAGATAAAATTTAAGTCTATGAAAGTAAATATATAAATATAGGAAAGTTGAAAATAATATATATTGATCCCTACATAGTTGAGATCATATTGAGTTCAGGTGCAATAAACCTATAAACACTAGTAGGAAAACTTAGGTGAGGGTTTGTAAATAGAGCCCATTTTAATCCTTACATCATAGATACTTGTGTTTTAGGGAGATAAACCAATTATAAATAATGTATGAGGTGACATTGTCCTTCCATTTGAATGATGTTTTGGTAAATGGTACCATAATACCCTTACTAGATGCTTAAGTTTCTAGTTGTAGAACATGTCACCTTTCCACTAGGCTAACACTATCCTCAGAGATGATGAAATGGAATAAGGTTACCATGGTAAATTAAAACTACTATCATGGAAACTAGTTTTTTTATGCTACCAAAACATCTTATTGGGATATTATTCTCAATTAAGAGACAGTAAGATAGTGCAATAACATAAAAACATGTTCTCGCATAAATAGATAAGGGAGAAGTAGAACTCAATAGATAAGATACTTGATATATGTATAATAAAATATTAGACTATGTTAATAAATTTCAAACAATAGTAAGATCTTGAATAAAAATTTGTATGAAAGTGGTCATATTTTATTGTAAAAAATTATGAAATAAGGATGGAAAAAACATTATTTTGTGGTTGATATTAGTATATATCAGTAAGAGAGAATAGGATTTTGGAATCTTAACTATCAATAAAAGTCATAGTAGATCCATACTATAAATTACAAGGAAGATATATCATCACCATAAAACATAAATAAATAAATATATGGAAAGATAATAAAAAGAAACATTTTAATGGCATTAATAAATATACCACAATGATAAGATAAAATTATCATACAAAATCAAAATAATTACAATTTCTCTCTATAGATACAAAATATGAACACTAGAGAAGGGTGTACTAAGGAAGGAAAGCATACAAAGAGAGAAAATGGGGGAAATAAAATTACTAATTGGTGGTAAAAAACAAGACATCATTAAAATATAATTATATTAAAAAAACAAATAAAATTGAATTAGTCTCCACAACTAAGTAATTTATAAAACATGAAAATACATATCTACAGAAGAAATAGAAAGACACCATCAATAGGATAGGGTAAATTTAGGCTAGTAGTAGTTGAATTTGTCCTCTCTAGAATGAAAATTTAAGTAGATTAGTCCATTATGAACTACAAATAAATAAATAGATAAATGGAGGGAACTATGAAATGAGGGACAACTATCAAAATTTGAATAAAGAGATAAGAACAAAATAAATGCACAATAAGACATGTTATTACATCAACAATAAAGAAAAATTGATTAATGGATAATGATAATAAATATGATTTAATGTATTGAAATTAATTGATATAATTAAATAATGGATCAAGGAAGCTATAAAATGAGGTTTCAGTTAAGGAAAGAAATAAAAAACTCATTTGAGTACCAAGAATCTATAGAAAATTCATGTCAAAGCTTCATACCATATTAAAAACTATTATTTTTAGTGCAACGATGGATATTCCTTAGGTGGTCATGGTTGAGAAAATTAAGTGAATCAAGTATAAGAAGAATTTGAAAACTAGACCTATTGGGAACATTTTCAAAGGTTCACCTTGGTCACACGTGTGGAGGATTTGTATAGATATATTAAAATGCAATTGGAAAAATTTGATAATACAAAGATGAAAGTACAAAAAAGAGTCATGCTATAATTAAAACCTTAGACTCAACAATCAAAGTAAAAAGTAGAATACAACATCATCCCATAGATAAAAAAGATGCATGGAGTCAATTTCCATACTTTGGTATGATATCAAACACAAAAAGGTGCTACTAAGTAGGGCACATGAGGATATTCTATACCTAGATCAATAATACCATATTACACTATAAGTGATACAAAAATTTATTACAATCTTAAATAGAGGACATTCCATTCAAAATTATTATAGGAAGAAAAATGTGAGTATTAGTTCTATTCCCATGATGATGGGAACAAAATTGAGTAAGAGGGATGTATCAATTTAGAGAATGAAATAATTAAGAATCAAATTTTCCACAAAATACATTGCCTAGAAAGTTTATAAAAAAATCATATATGAATCTTAATGCCAAGGAGAATATATATATTCCTTAAAACATGATCTAAATCATAATAAAATATGATTTGGACACCACACTTAATGAATAGTACACAAAGAACCTTCAAAAATTAAAGAAAGGTAAAATTTTTCATGATTTTTGTTATCGTTAATTATTTCTATTACTTGAAATGTATTTCAAACATAAAATTATGGGCCATGAAGGATGGACTACATGGAATTCATATAAACTCATAGGATCCTGAATCCTGGAGACAATGAAAGCTATCCCTACATTACAGAAATTAGAAACATTATTGCAATGGGAGAAGACACTTATGGGTATGATAAAGTGGAGGTTTTGAATATCTAAGGAAATTGTTCATAATTATTTTACATAGGCTCAATTTTTGGTACACATAGATAACATTTTCATTGAAACTTTCATTAAAAATTATGTACCTCTTCCACCTCTACCTTATGAAGTTACTGATGAGTATGTTGAGATATTCATCATTACATATTGAAGCCTACCACCAGATCCTAAGGCACAAATATTTTTTAGTGAAATGGGGAAAAGTTTTCAACAAGAAGAGGAATAAGGGGAATTTAAAAAAATGTAGGAACCATTTACATTAGGGGGAAAAGAGGAATGTGAGGCTCAAGCTAGTATCTACAAGTCCTATAGATCAAATAAAATAGTTATTAACTTGAGGTATCTTAATTATGAGGAGGATAAATAAGAGGATATGACTACATTTGTGGTCAAATACTCTACCACAACATTAGGGGAAGAAGATATGGTAGAAAAGGTTAACCCACCTTACATACTCATTAAGAGGAAAGCCTCACTTGGAGGAGATCTATATTCAAAATACAAATTAAAAATCCATATTGTTAGAGGAATATTCACTAAGAGGAGGTGAATCAATGAGAAAACTTCTATTTAATTTCCATATATCATTCACTTATCAATCAATCATATCTAGAGATATAGTAATGCATAAACAGTTATCCATATGATCAAGAAGTGAAAACACAACACATGAGCATAATATTTGTGTGGGAAACCATCTAGGGGAAGAAAAACCATTGATGTAAAACTATTACTATTATCCTATAAGCAATGAATCAAACTTTTAGTGAGGCACCAACCCCACATGTAGCACCAACTCAACTAGTGCTTTAGCAAGCTTCAACGTTTAAGGAGGCTCCGAAACCATAGGTAAATAATCACAAACTTAAATACCTTGAATATTTTACCACCCTTGTAAACATTTTTATTACTTAATTTAAGATTAACTCCTTTGATTTCTCTTCTCACACTTATTTCTCTCTCAAATAACCTATTAGGCCTTCTTGTTCAATTAGCCCTCTCCTTGGTAGAATTAGGTCAATATAAACTTGATAAACACCTATAAAAACATAGTTATATACTCATGTAATATTTATTATATATATATATATATATATAAATTTTTTCAATCCCTTAACCTATTCTATAAAACCCTATGACATTCACTTACTAGCTCATTTCTGTAACTAGTCAAAATATGCCTATTAGGCCTTGTCTTTATACTTGACTATGACCTTATCTATATTGGTCAACCAAGGACATCAAATTAATTTTATAATAATTTAAATATATCAATAAAATCATTTAAAAATTGAAACAAACATTACATAGGTCAGTCATTACCCTTAAGGGCTAAAACCACCATTAGGCCTAATAGAGACCTAATGTAATTAGGCCTTTTCTAGGGACATGTTTCACTTAAACCTCCTTAGAATAATTTGAGCCTTCACCAACTGATTAAAAAATTAAAATTTAAATTTAATATACCCATGATAATCTCCTTTTATGTTCCCAACACCATTTGGATCTTTTCATTCTTTGAACCACCCAATTAGGTTTACTTGTCATTAGGCCTTCTCACTGCCAGAAAGTTTGTCTTACAAATATAAAACATATACATAACTTTTCCACATAAACGACACATAAAATATTATTTATATGATATTTATTAATTATAATATTTCCCCAAATGATCTGGTCTTCACTAGATAGGCCTAAAGGCCTTAGGAACATTCTTGCAAAAGGCTTACTTAGAACCACCAAACAATATCAACAAATAGTCAGTTTAACTTTACATACTTGAATAGGGACTTAAAATGAATTAAAATGAATTAAAATGATCATATTATAGTTTTATAACACATTAAATATAATTTTATCCTATAACTTTGTTCAAAATGACTCAGAAACATCATTCTCTCACACACACATAGAAAGTTGCTTGTAGCACCAAAAACACAATCAATAAAATCAAGTCTTAGAACACCTATGGGAACACTTAAGTGATATTATAATGGGTTTTAATTAACCTTAAACATATTTATATCATATTTTAAAATATATATTTCATATTTAAATATAAATATTGGTCTAATCGACCAATCTCACTACTTCACTCTACATAGACTTCCCTATGTTAGATAGACCAGTTTGATGATAACTTTTCACTTGAGTAAAGGAAACATCAAAAATTAAAAAATAATGGGATATTATAACTACATATTTAATAATTACCCCATGAATTTTTATCCATCCCTAATCCTCTATAACTAATCCCTAATCTCATTCTCATTCACTCTTAATTTTCTCACTATTTTGCTCATTAACCATGTTTGGTGATAGGCCAACTTCCATGACTATTTTAACACATTTTTGGTTTTAAAACATGTCAAAAAATTTCTTTATAATAAAATAAAAGTCTTACACATCATTATCCATCCATTTCTATGCTTTGACTTGGTCAAATCTACCTACTACATCAAATTTCCAAGAAACAAGGGGTTTCTTTTAGGTTGTATTCACTATCAAGACAAAAAAAAACATGTGAAGAAACCTTGATGAGTAATTTAAATTTTTAAAACATCAAAATACGTCAATAAAACATTTTGTTACATGTCCTAGTAGATCTTTCTTATCAGGTCATTATAAGGGTTTTGAGAGGGTTCTGAATGGTTTCCCTTCTTAGCAATCATTCATAAAAGATTGCCCTTCAACTCAAACCAATGAAAATAAAATAAATATATTGAAATTAACAAAATTAAATTAAGTGATAAATGTCTCATGAAAAGGTTACATGTGCTAATGAGTATAAGAAATTTCTTCTCGGGTCTATAACACCCCATGCTATGCACACAAAGGACCTTATCACCAGTTTTCATGATTTCTTCTTTGAGTAATGGTTTAAATTTTTTTAACATAATTAAAATAACCTATAAAACCTATATAAATTCTCTAAATATCTATATAATCTTTTAAAATGATCTTGACACCTCATAAGGCCACTATAGGTCACTTTGTAAACTAGGCCTTACACTGCCAGTCATACTTGGACTGTGATCATGCCTTGAAACATCTTGAAATATATTCAAAACCTTATAAAAATTTCATGTTATTTCATATAATAAACATAATATTCAAAAATTTCTCACACAATTATCATATGGCTCAACTCATCCTACTACCAAGTATATGTCATTTCACTAGGTCTTTCAATTAAGGCTTTATAAACTCAACATCAAGAAAAATAATGACAACACAAAATGTAAGGAAATTAATTATATTTTCATAAAAAAGTATTATATATCACATAATATAGACAAATATATAATATATCACACAATTATCAATAATAGTATAGCAAAATACTTGATAATATAAAAGAGCCACTTCGAGGGGGCAACCTCCACAAAAATGTAATAAGAGAAGAATACTTAATATGATGATCAAGGACTAACCACTACATCCTATATATATTATAATTATCCATTCTTATTCCATAGTAAAACCTAACTAAGAACATATAAAAATGTAAAAAGAATATAAAAGAGATATGTAAGCCACAAGTCATCTAGACATATCCCTAAACACACCAAAAGTGAAGGGTGTAACATGCCTCTCCTATTAAAAATAATGTTGTCCTCAATTTTGAATCAACTATGTATATTGTTTCATAAAGCATTCATCCTCTTATATGGTATCTTCACATCGAAGATTATTCCATTTGATCAGGTGATCATTAATCACTCTAAAATGTAGCTACTTAGTGCGTATTTGAAGGATCACTTCAAGATCAAGAATAACTCTCCCTTCCTCATCCAATTTTGATAACTCAATTTGAGTATAAACTTCATTTCTAATGAATTTATTTAGGCATGATACATGAAATTTTGGATGTATGTGAGTGGATGAAGTAAAATCTAACTTGTAGGCCATACTACCAATTTCTTACAAGATCTGATAAGTCCCATAATACTTAGGGGGTAACTTGTTATCCATTTTATGTTGCTTCAATGACATATAATTATATGGTTGAAAGTGAATAAATATCAAATCACTAATGTCAAAATGCCTCTCACTCTTATGTTGATTTACGTACAATTTCATGTGATTTTAGTCCATGGCTAAATTTTTATACAAGCTTATAAGGACCTCTTGTTGATGGTGAATATGTTACTGAACTACACAAACCTTAAGATGGACCTTCAAGGTGTAAGTGATGGATGAAGGGTGGTATCAATACAAGGCCATAAAGGGAGACATTTTGGAAAAAATATGAATAGAAGTACTAAACCACCATTCAAAAAATGACAACCAATGAACCCATTTATCCTATTTATCAAAAACAAAACAATGGAGATATTCTTCTAGACATTTGTTGACTACCTCAATTTGTCCATCTGATTGTGGATAATAGGATGAGCTATGAGCCAACATGGTGCCCAAACATGCAAATAATTAAGTCCAAATATTACTAGTGAAAATGTGATCTCTATCACTGATAATGATCTTAGGATTACCATGCAGTTTGTAAATTGTATTGAGAAAAGCAAAAGCTACTAAAATAGAAACAAATGGTTGTGATAACTAAAAAAAATCATGATACTTACTGAGATGATCCATAAAGACCATGATAACATTTGACCATCATATCTTGGTAACCTTGTAATGAAATACATAGACACATCTTCCCAAAGATGGTTAGGGATGGATAATGGTTGTATATGACCTAGAATTATGATGGTTTAACCTATATTTTGTTGATAGAGCATACATTTAGCCACATATTTCTAGACGTCCCCCTTAATTCCTTCGCAAAAAAAATCTTGCTTAATTCTATGATAAGTTTTCAAAAATCTTGAATGACCCCCCAAGTGGAATTGCATGAAGTTCCTAAAGGATTTTTTGTTTGAGAAGAGAATTTTTACATAGATATAATTTTTCTTTATACCATAATGTATTACCGTTCCATGTGATTTTTTAAAATCCACCCAAACCTTGCTGAATATTCTAAATAAAATCATGGGTAACACTATAATTTACCCATTATAATCTTGCTTCTTCTAGCCAATCTACCTACCAAATGGTCATGGCACTCAGAAATGCATCAACTAATTCATCCCTCCTGGATAGTGCATCTGCCACCACATTTTCCTTTCCTTGTAGACTATTTCAAAATCATAGACTAATATCTTAGTTACCATATTTATTGTTCTTCTGATGACAACCACTATTTCATAAAATATTTGAGACTATCATGATCAGTCTTTACCTAAAAGTGATGACCCATAAAATAAGGTCTCCATTTTTTGGCTGCATGTAAAATTACCATCATTTCCTTCTCATAGATGGGCTTGATCCAATTTTTACCCTTCAGTTAGAAAATTTAAAAGGTAAGTAGTCTTCCTTATTGCATGAGCATAACACCCATACCATATCTAGATGCATCACATTCAACTGTAAAAGTATTAGAAAAAAAAGAGTGACCAACACTAGAGTGGTGCACATAGCCAATTTCAATTGTTAAAATGCCTTGGTAGTTATATCAGTCCACTAGAAAGATTTTTTCTTCAATAAAGAGGTTAGGAGGCTGTAATGCTACCATAATTTTTATAAACTATGATAGTAACTAGTTATCCCCATAAATCCCTTTAGTTTCTTGAGTGTCTTACGAACCATATAATCCACCATTGCGTGGAATTTTTTAGGATCCACTTGCACTCTTTCATGTGAGACCATATGATCCAAATACTCAACCTCACTATATATAAAAGTACATTTAGAAGGTTTGGTATATAATTGATGTTTTTCTATAATTGATAGTACTTATTTCACATGTTATAAATGGTCTTCCCATTTTTTACTGTAGATGAGGATATCATCAAAAAACACCAAAATAAATTTCCTCAAAAATGGCCTAAAAATAACATTCATTAAAATTTGAAAGGTGGATGGTGTATTTGATAGACCAAAAATCATAACCATAAAATCGTAGTGGCCCTCATGAGTTTTAAAAGTTGTTTTTGGGTATGTCTTCATCACATATATCAATTTGATGATACCTAGAATGTAGATCTAACTTGGTAAAATAAAGAGAAACATGTAATTAGGAATAGGAAACTTATCTTTGATAGTGTACTTGTTGATCTCTTTGTATCCAAGGCACATCTTCCAAGTATCACATTTCTTTATCACAATGATAAATAGTAAATAATATTCATTTTGGCTATGGTGAATGATTCCTGCATCCTACATCTCTTGTACAATATTTTCAATTTCACTTTTTTGGGCATAAGGATACCTTTATGGCCTAATGTTGGGTGTTTTAATACTAAGAATTATTTTCATGGCATGATCATGCATGTATTTTGGTGGAAGTCCTTTTGACATGTCACCAAAAATAACATTATGGGCATCAATCACTTGTTAATATCAGGGGCTGTTTTTGGATGAGTTCGCTAGACTTCAATGGAGAAAAAATGAGTTATAAATCCCTCAACACCCTTTCAAAGAATATTGGTCATTTTATGGGAGATAACAAGTTGTGAATATTTATACCTTAATCCCCTTAGCTCAAATGTCCTTCCTTAAGAATTAAAATGCATGAATAATTCCTAGAAATTCATCTCAATAATTCCCAAAGTGGTGAGCCACTATACTCCCAGAATAATGTTGTCTCCACCCATGAAAATGAAAAACATAGGATAATTTAATAGCTAGAATCTTGCGGCTAGATTAATACTATGGTATTTTACTAAATAGAGAACATTACCACCATCTATATTTATGACCTAAAATTATGGAGTAGGATAAATTAAAAAGTTCAAATGAGCAACCAACTTATTGTTGATGAAGTTATGTGTGCTCCCGGAATCAATAAATATAGTGACCTTATGTTTTTTAAGGAAACCTAGCACCTTAATATTTTTTAGAGTAATAATACCTGAAAGCACATGATAGGAAATAGTAGGTTGAGAGTATTCATATTCTTCTTCAAGTCCTTCTACATCCTCACCAATTACATCCTCATCATCTTCATCCTCATTGGCACATTAAATGTAAAATAACTTATTTTTATCACAATGTTCTCATTTGCTCTATTTTTTTCTCATAACCATAACACAACTCTTTGGCTCACTTCTCTTCAATTTTTTGAGGTGTCAATCTAGTGGGTTGAGGAAATGATGGTGCTAGAAAGGTGCAATCACAACTAGTAGTGAAAGTTTTCTATTTGACCATCTCTTTTTCTTCTACCATGCATGCCCTTAGGGTATATTCTGATATAGATTATGGATTAAACATATAAACCTCTAATTATATGCCATCTTTGAGTCCACCCAAAAAAAATCAGTCAAATTTTCCTCAGTGATGTCTTTCACTTGTAAAGATAGAGTATGAAAATGATGAATATAATCTTTCACAGTTACCTTTTGATGTAGTTTAGATAACTATATGAATTATTTAATAGATATATTATTTTTATAATGATCCAACAACTCATTAGAGAAAATATACCATGTAATAAGAGTACCATTCTTTTTATTTTTAGCACACAACTATTGATACCAAATGAACTACTCAGGTTCTAGATACAAAGATGCCACTATCACCTTATGAGAACTAAGAATTTGGTGAGGATAAAATAAATTCTAAATTTTGGTGATCCAAGTGAGAGGATATTTACCCTAAAAATTATACATGTCCACTTTTGGCAACATTGGTTTCACTCTTTGATTGGAGCTATTAGTGTTGAAAGGACCTAAATGATGGAGGGGAAGGTTGTTTGGATATAAATAAGATGAAATGGTAGCCAATTACATATTTATTTGATGAAATTGAGTGTATACCCCATTAATCTCTTCGTTCATCCTTAAAATATTAATTTTAACTGTAACAAAGTCATCCTATTGCACCAAGCCCTTTATGTCAGCCTGAAGTTGAGAAAACAATAGATCTAAAGTTTTGAATTTCATGTCATCCCTAAAAGGATTCATAATATTTTTTTACCCCCCATTTTACCCTAATTAGTAGTATTTTTCATGCACAAACCATAGGATGGTTTTCACCCCATTAAAAGTGTACTACAATATAGTACCATTGTGATTGCCTTGCTAAAATGAATGTAATGATTGCTTTTATGCACTAGGGTCAAAAATTTTGGTAATAGAATATACCATTATCATCATATTTTTGAGATGAATCTAATGAATTTAAATGTGAAAATGGAAAAAAAATTCCAACCTTTTTTTTAAAATAGTTTTTTTCAAAAAAGTGTTTCAAATATTACTACACCAACATAAAAAATTAATTCTTCCTAGATTGCAAGTTATGTTTTTTTGTTCCCTCCACTTGCAAAAGTTTTACTTCACCCAATAAAAAAAACAAACATAATAAACTTACCCAAATCAAATATCTAATACCACTTATAAGGAAATCATTTAGATGTTCACATATTATTGTTATTATATATTGTACATAATAGGCAAAGATAAGAAATCACACATCATTAATTAATAGTAGAGCAGAATATTTGATAATATAACATATCCACTTCTAGGAGAAACATAAAAAATAATAAAATAAGATCATAAAAATTATTATTATGATCAAATACTAGCCACTACCTCTCTTATATAGTCTATTTAGCCAAGGTTATTCCAGAGGCTGACCTAACTAAGAACATAGAGAAATGTAACAAGAATATAAAAGAGGTATGTAAGTCACAAGTCAGCCACACATATCCTTAGACATGTTAAATGTTAAGGGTATATAATATAATGGCATCGATGACACTTTTATGACATCAATGACAACTTCATGCATACCTCGGAACACATTCCCAACAATCTTCCCTTTTGTTATTGATGGTAATTACTCATTGATGGAACCTACTCAGAGAGACTTATCCTTTTGGGAAACATATTCTAAATTTAAATCAATCTCCCCATTTGATATTAATAAAAATTCAGTTACCTATAATAACACTTCAATATAAATAACTAAAAGATTATGCTAATAAATTCCCCCTTTCATATTGCATATCTCAACTAATTTATTCTTGACATATTGATATGACTCCCGCTTTGACCTCATATCTTGTGAACTTATTTCCTATTCTTGGAGATAAAACACCTCCTCAAAGTCTCCACCTAAGCATGTTGTCTTGCGTAATATCTACTAAGAATAATAATCACACCTATTTTATGTCTCATTTGTTCAAAATTAGCCTTTGTAAGAGGCTTATTCAAGATATCTGCAATCTAATCCTTGGTAGACATAAATTCAATCTTAATGCTTTGTTCACTCACATGTTATCTTAAGAAATGATACTTTATAAGGATATTTTTGGTCCATTAATTCAAGATAGGATTATTTGAAACACTTATGACACTAGTATTATCATAAATAATAGGAATAGGGCCATCAAACTCCACCTTGTAGTCTCTCAAGGTTTGTCTCATCCAAAACACTTGAACACATCATGGGGATACTATAATTTACTCAACTTCACAAGTAGATAAATATACTAAAGGTTTTTTTTTATTAATGATGAGACTAGACACTTACCTAATAAGAAGGCTCCTCTATTAGTGTTCTTTTCGTCATCTAGACTACATACCCAATTTGCAGTTGTATAGGCTACTAGATCAAACATCTTACTCCTTAGGTACCATAAACCATATTCAAAAGTTCCTTTGAGATACCTAAGTATCCTCTTGATTTATTTTAGGTGAATTTATTTAGGATTTTCTTGGAATATTTGCATAAGACCTACTACTTACATGATATCTAGTCTAGATATAGTAGTATATAACAATCTCCCAATCATGGATCTATATTTTATCTGATTAACCCTTGAGGATTCACCCTCCCTTACTTAGATTTCATCCTATAACCATATGTGTACTTACATACATAACATATTCCTTTTTAAACTTCTTTATAATTTCTTTTATATACTTGACCTATGAAATGAACATACCTTTTTCAGTTTGATTGATTTGAATTCAAAGAAAGAAGGATAGTTCTCCAATTATAGACATCTAAAATTATGAATTAATCACCTATACAAAATACTTGGTCATTTTCTCATTAATTACATCAAAGATAATATCATACACATAGACTAAAACTATCAATTGATGATTATTTTTAGTTTTGACATATAGGTTATAATTTGCAACTCCTCTCTTAAACCCTTGGTCCTAAAGGTACTTATCAAGTATACTATACCAAGATTTAGGGGATTTTTTTAGACCATAAAGGGACTTTTTCAACCTAAAAACATAGTCCTTTTTATCAGTTACTAGGAAACCCTTAGGTTATTTAATGGATACTTCTTCTTCTAAGTTCTCATTTAGGAAGGTTGACTGGACATCCATCTGGTATATCTTGAATCCTTCAAAAATTTCATAAGAAATAAACATCCTAATGGCCTCTAACCTTGATGTAGGATCAAAGGTTTCCTCAAAGTACACTCCTTCTAACTGAGCGTATCCTTGGCACACAAGTATAGATTTTTTCTAGTGGCCTCTCTAATCTCATTCAATTTTTTCTTGATGTTTTTGTCATTAGGCCTAGGTAATAACTCCCAAGTTTCATTCCTATCAATTTGATTTAGTCCATCATTCGTTACATCTAACTAAAACTTATCTTCATTTGCTTCTATATAGTTTTTAGGTTCAAATTGTGAATGTAAGGTAGTATTTTCTTTATTGACATTACTCACCATTCTACTCCTTGTTTGTATACCTTCACTTTTGTTTCCAATGATCTAAGATTTAGGATGATATTTTTGAATTTAACTTGAAGGACCTTTTGATTATTTTATTTCCTCACTCTCTTCTTCATCCTCATCTATTTACATTTCTCCTTCATCTTTCTTTGATGGAGAATATGAATTATTTGTCTCATCAACCTTCACATTTGTGTTTTCCACTATCTTTTGAAACCTTTTGTTATAATATTTGTAGGAAACACTTACTAATGAATATCATAAGAATAAATCTTTATCATAACTTGAATCAAACTTGCCTAAGTCCTCATCATCTCTCTTGATATATCATTTACTACCAAAAACCTTGAAATTTTCAACACCTACAGGTCTACCATTCCATAATTCATATGGAGTCTTACCACCATTTATCCTATTATAACCTCTATTAAAAATTTAAACTAGATTACTCACATCTTCTCTCCAATAACATCTGATAATTTGGATTCATTAAACATGGTCCTTGCCATTTCTTGGATTGTTATATTCTTTCTTTCAACCATTCCATTATGTTGAGGTGTTTTAGTAGATGAGAATTGTCTTCTTATTCCATTGACCTCATAAAACTCATTTGACGAAAAATCTCCTCCTCTTATAAACCTAAGACACTTGATCTTCACATTCATATTATTTTCAACCAAAGCTTTGAAGGTTTTTATGTTTACTAAAGCTTTTAACTTCTTCTTTAAGAATGCTACCCAAGTCATTCTGGTTAAATCATCTATAAACAAAATGAAGTATATGTCTCCTTGAATACTTTAAATCCTTATAGATCCACATAGATCATTATGAATTAGTTCTAAAGGTCAAGTAGTGGAATATTATATAGACTTGAATCTCTTCCTTATCTTCTTACCATGTTGACATACTTTGGAAAAAGTATCTATTGGTTTAGAGATTTTGGGCATATTATTCATAGACCCCTTGGAGATGATCTTGACTATATTGTAAGAGTTCATATGACCTTACCTCCTATGCCAAAACTAACTGTCATCTTCCTTACTCATGAAGTATTTCTCTTTTGTGATCTCATTTAGTACATAGAGATTGTTCTCAATTCTCTTGGCTTTAGAAATAGATATTCCTAATTTTTCTCTCCTTATCTCACATCCTTTTTCATGAAATGTTAGGGTATTTCCTTGGGTACACATTTTACTTATGCTAAATCAACTATATTTCAATCCATCTACATATAACACATTTTATGTTTTGGTTTTCCCATTGTCCAAGCCAAGGCACCTTTACCAACTATGTTAGAAGATGTGTTATCCCCAAACCTTACTAAACCAATGTCATTATTATTCAAAGTGATGAATTTTTTCATATCTCCTATCATGTAGCTTGAATATCCACTATCTTTGTACCATTTCAAATCTTCATTTTGAGTTTGAAATGTAATTTGGGATATCAGATATTCTTATCCTCTATATTTCTACTTTTTTTCTAGAGGGTCTACTTTCTTGATCCATTCTTTAGTTTCATGACTCTATAACTTCTCAACTTGACTAGTTTTCTTAGTATATTTTATCTTAAAGTCTCTTTCAATGTGTCCTCTTTAGTTATAGTTATAATAAAGAATTTTTGTTTTCCATCTACAATTAACAACTTTATGTCCAAATTTACCACAATAGAAATAATAACCAATAAAGGAGTCTACATACTATGATTTTTTGACATTGTTTATCTTTTGATGAACATAGGATGATACATTATTTCATTTGATGTATATTAATTGATCAAGGACCTTATTTACTTGTTGATGCTTGACTTTAGATTTGGTAGCTTCTGTATAGGTCTTGATTCTACCAATTTCATCACTCCTTGACTAATCAATGTCTATTATAGCTTGAAATTTCTTGAACTCCTTTTGTTACTCTTAGAATCCAAGACATATCATGTCATAAAAGGATATTTGAATATCCAAGATAATTTTTAAGCTTTCTAATACTTTCCTCACACATTTGATAAGCCCTTATCTTGATAGCATCTTGCTCAACTTCTACATCTAAAGAATTACTCTAATTCTAATTTGGGTGTATTATTCCATGTGATTCTTCTCTTTTGAACAAAATTAACAAGATTCCTTATTAACTATGGGTATATCTCATTTAAATCATAGAAAACACTTTCATTACCAAGATTTATATTTGTGTTCTAAATATATCCCTTAGATTATTAGGTCTAATCAAAGGAGTATGATATGATACCAATTTTTGGAGGTATATTAACTAAGAGGATGGTGAATTATTGATCAAAATACTATTTTATTTCCATATATCATTCACTTATCAATCAAATATATCTAGAGATATCAATTCATAAATAATTATTCGTATGAGAAAGAAGTGAAAACATAACACATGAGCATAAGATTTACATGGGAAACACTATATGGGAATAAAATAAAATAATTAAGAACATAGAATACTATATTATAAGAAATTAATAAAATTTTTAGTGAGGCATCAACCCCACAAGGATCACCAACCCCTTACTAGTCAAGCACCAACTCAACTAGTGCTTTAATAAACTTCAACATATAAGGAGGATCAAACCCCCTAGGTAACAAATAACCAAATCATATACCTTAAATATATGATAAAAATTTGAAATATGTTTCTTACTCAACTAAGTATGACCTCCTCTATTTATTCTTCTCACACTTGTTTCTCTCTCAAACAACCTATTAAGCCTTCTTACTCAATTAGCCCTCTCCTTGGCAAAATTAGGTCAAAATGACCATGTTAAACAAATATAGAAGCATAATTTTGTAATCATGGAATATTTATTATAACTATATAATTATTTTCATTCCCTTAATATATTCTCCAAAACTTTATATCATTCGCTCACTAGCTCAATTCTCTAACTAGTCAAAATAGGCCTATTAGGCCTTATCTTTATACTTGACTCTTGCTCTTATCCATATTGGTTTGAAAAAGACATAAAAACACTTGGATAAAACTTTAATTATATTAATACAAAATTTTCATAAGTGAAACAAATATTACATAGGTTATTCATTACCCTTAATGGCTAAAACCATCATTAGGCCTAAAAGAGACCTAATGCAATTAAGCCTTTTCTAAGCACACATTTCACTTAAACATCATTATAACACTTTCAAAATTCACCAATGGATGAAAATATTCACGTATAAATTTAATATACCATTTATAATCTAATATTATTCCCCCAACATGATTTGTCTCTTTTCACTCTTTGGACCACCCAATTAAGTATACTCGCCATTAGGCCTTCTCATTGCCAAAAATTATATCTTGAAAATATAAACTATATACATAAATTTTCCACATAAAACACACATAAAATAATTTGGATAGGATATTCATGACTTAAAATCCTTCCCCATATGATTTTGTCTTCACCACATAGGCCAAAAGTCCTCAATAACATTCCTATAAAAGGCTTACTTAGCACCACCAAACTCTATCAACAAACAGTCAAAAGCATTTAACTTTCCATACTTGAAAAAGGACTTAAAATGAGGTAAAATAAATTAAAATTGTTATATTATAAATGTATAACACATTAAATATATTTTTATCCTTAAAATTAGTGCAAGA
This sequence comes from Torreya grandis, assembly GCA_037957365.1. Lineage (NCBI taxonomy): Eukaryota > Viridiplantae > Streptophyta > Pinopsida > Cupressales > Taxaceae > Torreya > Torreya grandis. Next base: position 378,611 of record JARHVA010003318.1, on the reverse strand, counting down.
TGACACATAAATATAATTCTCTTTCAAACACATAGAAAGTTACTTGTAGCACCAAAAACACTGTCAAGAAAATCAAGTCTTCAAAAAATTATGGGAATAGTTCCATGATATTAAAATTATATTTAATTAAAGTTAAAAATATTTATATAATATTTTTAAAATATATATTTCATGGTTAAATATCAATATTCATCTTATAGACCAATCTCATTACTTCACTCTACAAACACTTCCCTATGTTAGATAAACAAGTTTGATGACAAATTTTTGCTTGAGTATAGGCATCATAAATAGTTATGAAATAAGGGTATATGATAAATATATATTTGATAATCATCCCATGTATTTTTATCCATCCCTAATCCTTTATAACGACTCCTTAATCTCATTCTCATTCTCTCTTAGTTTTCTTAGTTTCCTGTTCATTAGGCCTGTTTAGCGATATGCCAACTTCCTTGAATATTTTAGCACATTTTTGTATAAAAAATACTAATAAAATTTCATGGTAATAAACTTCAAGTCTTACACATTATCCTCCATCCATTTTCATGCTTTGACCTAGTCAACCATGCCTATTACATCAATTTTCATAGAAATAAGTGGTTTCTTATAGATTTTACTCACTATCAAGACAAACCAAAACCATATAAAGAAATAATAAAGAGTATTTTAAATGTTAAAAACATTTAAATAGGTATAAATAACCATTATAATCCATAACCAATTAGATATTTCCTATCAGGTCATTATAAGGGTTTTGAAAAAGTTTTGACTGGTGTTCCCTTCTTAGTAATCATTCATAAAGGATTTCCCTTAAACTCAAAAACCATTTTTGGGAAAAATAAATATAGCTACCTTACCTAAATTCAATTAATTTCTCAATATCTAATTCAAATTTTGTACATTCTCATGCTTATAACACCCCATTCTATGTATATGGAGGACCTTATCACTAGTTTTCATGATTTGTTCTTTGAGAAATGGTTTCAAAAAATTTTAAAATACTTATAATAACCTATCACATCTATTTAAATTTTATAAATATATTTGGTATCCTTGAAAATGAATTCAATCCCTCATTAGGCCACTATTAGTTACTTTGTAAACTAGGCCTTACATTGCCAGTCATACTTGAAAATATCTTTGAAACCACATATAAATGTAATGTGACCTCATATCATACTCATACACTACTAAAATCTCTCATAAAATTCTTATATGGCTCAACTCATCATGCTACCAGGTCTATGCCATTTCACTAGGTCTTTCAAGTAAGGCTTTATGAACTCAACATTAAGAACAATGATGGAAAAATAGAATGACATCAGTGACACTTTTATGAAATCAATGACATCTTCATTAATACATTGGAACACATTCCAACACATACCATATAAGAATGTGAAGTGTCCCATACTACATCCCTCATTCTAAGACAAACCTTATTAGATGTGAGTGGGAAGAAAAGCTACATCCCTCACTATAAGATAAACCTTATTACATATGAGTGGGAAAAGAATATAATGGAACCAATCACCAAATATATAACATAAAGGAAATAAAAAATTAGCTATATATAAAGCCAAAATGGTAATAACATACTCAAATTTAGAGTTCTTAAAGAAACTAAATAACATAGAAATAGAAGAATAGACAAATAAAGTGGAGACTATTAAGGTCCTAGATATGAACACCCTCATTGGTATGTGTCACAAAAAAGAAAGAATAAGTAGAATATTGAGCTTACACTTAAATTTATATTCTACTAACCAAGGTAGGGTGATAAGGGCAATTATATATTACATTGAGTTGAGACCATTATCTCTATATTATGTCATAAATATACTCCCATAATATTTACAAATCATCCTTATTCAAACCAAATAAATAAGTAAAGAGGATAAGATCATGGTGGACAAATATAAATAGGAATATTTACAAAATACCACCATAGAGTCACTTCTATCTCTGGCTGATCGAGAAAGATTATGTAAAATATAAAAAATGGAATTAAGTTATAAGCATAAAATATATATGGTCACTGAGTACTTAAATAAAATAAAACAACTATAAGTATCTAAGGCATTTAAGTAATAAATAATTCAAAATCACATATAACTATAATAGGAACTGGAGGAAGAAAATATGAAAATCCAACAAATTTCAAATTAGCCATCCAAAAGGCTAAACAACAATTGGATAAGGAGAAAGAATTGAGGGAACACACATATGAGGAATCACAAAAATTAAAAATATAAATATGAGGAAAATAGAGATGTTGAGGTAAAATATAAAAAAACTTAGAAAATAGGAGAATAAAAAGAAAGAACTGGAAGAAATAATAAGAGAAGAAAAAAGAATGTAGAAGAAAAGGAAATGAGAATCCAAGAAAAAAGTAGAAGGAAAGTAGATGAACATAATAAAATAAAATTTGGTGGATCTTAAATAAAAAAAAGAATAATAATGATAGAACTAGGAGCTAAAACAAAATAATATAATAGAGAAAATAGTAGCTTGATAGATGAAAAGGAATGGAAAGGAGATAAGTCCAAGAATAGAGGTTACCACCCAGGATACCACAAAAATCACTTGGAGACTAATGGGGGTAAGCCTAAGTATTACAAAAATATTACGTATCCATTAACATAGATAAAAGTAGAACTAACGAAGAAGAAACCAAATACCTCCACAAATACCTCCACAATCATAGTGCTATCAAGTTTTCTCTAACCAAATAAAGGAGGTAAAATTAAAGTACCACTATAACACCTAACTCTAATTTTCAAGGAAATGGTAGACTAAAATATTATCTCAAACACCAAATGGGATTAGATGAAATGTTACAATGCCTTAGAGAAGTAAATTAATAAAATTTTATCTATATTGACTACAACTTAGCCATAGTTTGATCTAGACCTACTCTACCCATAGAACAATAGTTTGTGGAGACAATGGAGAATTTCAACAATCATGTTGGATTCATAATGGATAGAGGCATCATCAAAGTTGAGGCTCAGAAGGAATATAAGGAATAGTTATTATCTCATATTCTATGTTAGAATAAGGCCAATAGAGTATCATAAAATAAACAAGTAGGTTAAATGAAGGATAAATTAGATGATGCATTCACCTACTTAAATTACTTAGTTGGCCACTATGGACAACTGATTAAAAATCTATGTTAGAGGAAATGGAAAATAAATTGATTGCATCCTCAACTATATTTGGATATTTAACATACGATCCACCATTGAAAGGGTTAAAATAATATTATTGTGTGAATGTTATAAGGATAAACAAAAATATTAGATATATATATACAAAGAAATGGATGACTATGGTGAATTCCTGAGCAAACAAATGGAAAAAATGGAGGTATAACTTAAGATGAATACTGATTACCTAAGCTCATTAGACAAATCTCATATCCAAATGATATTATTTTAGTATTTAAGGGTAAATGGCTATATAAAATATGATTTTAGAGGCCAAAAAGTCCATTTTAGATTGGGATAATTTCTCTCAGACTGTGATAACCAAGTACTAATAACATCTACCCAAGGAAGGGGAACCTACTCCATGATCTATAACAATGTACTATAGTAGTTCCCAAAAAAAAATTATACTTAGGTTTATTGGGATAATTTTTGGTACTTTTGAACACTTAGATTTGTGTCAAGTATGAGATGAATAGATAAAACCTATACAAATGTTAGTTGGACTCTTTATCAGCTAAAGAACTATGCATCAAGTACTATAAAGTTGATTATGTTACTAGAATAGCATAACACTTATCTAGGGTGATAAAATAAAGGATTATACTAAAGAGATTTGTAATAAGAAATAAGGGTTTGTAGAGACAAAGGATGACTCGATTAGAGAAAATACATGTCTCACATAGACATGACTATTAAGTTATGTTTTTTTGGATTAGTATTTATACCATATCATATTGTAATAGATATTTATGGATATAAGAATATTATAATAAATATATTTAGTAGTTATAACAATATACATAATATGGCTTTGAGTTAGAAGAGGAGTGGGGGAATTTTTTTGGATTTCAGAGAAAATGAGGATGGTAATTATGGAAGTGATGATCCAGATCCTAATGAGAGTTAAAGAGAGAAGCAACCTTGTGTCTTGTTAGAACTATGTTATCAGTGGTCTAATAGGTGTTTTTTGGTCTTTAATAGGGTTGGGTGTCCTTAATAGATCAAATATTTATTCTAAGTGCAATTTTTTTGGTTAATCCCTATTAGACTAATCTATTTATAGTCCATGACTAGATATTGCTTTATTTGATTGAAATAGGTGTTTGGAGGGATGCCCTTAATGGAATGGTTGTGGGTTTTGACTGTTCACTAGACTTTTTGTTTTGGAGGTCCTTTAACCTAAATGGATATATATTGGTGGATATTACCAATGGGTTTAATGTATTATATATCCCCTCTTTCTGCCATTGTGTTTGCCTAGGTTTTAGCCTCCTCTATTCCATTAGGAATAAGTGCAATACATGGGATCTTTAGCACTATATGTAAAGGAATCTATAAATTATTGGAGGTTGTGATGTATCTTAATATATATGGAGGCTAATGGAAAAAATGGTGTCTATTTCAAGTAATCCATAAAGGAGGCTATGGTACAAGGGAGAAACCCCACTATGTCAATATTCATTAAAACACTATACTAACTTGAATCGAGCTCTTTGGAATGAATGATGTAAATGAAATAGTTTAAGCCTAATAAATGATTTGAAGGCATTAGGTTTTGATATTCTAATGTCTAACAATGGTTTCCTATTTAAATCTAATTTCTTGCGTAATAATCAAGAGGAAACTAATGACAAGCCATTTGGATCTTATCTGTCTCAAGAGTGGACATGATATATTTTGAAGGGTACATGGTACCTCCACCTAAAAATGGTTGTTACATATTTGACTCAAGATGAATATTCAATTATATGGGTACCTGTAGCTCTATTATCCCATTAAAGAGAGAGGGTTGTGAAGATTGAAACTTTGTGGAAAATAATCATCAAGGTAAGTAAGTTTATTGAACTAATTTTATTCTTGTTTTATGGGATTGATCAAGGGGAGCTCACTATATAGTCCTTTGGAAAGTATCCTAGTTTAACATGACCTTTTTTTGTAGTTTAATTCTTATCCCTTTAGTTGGGGTCATAGCTTTAAGGTTAATTAATGTTTTACTTGTCAGAATATTTGTGTTGAGTGACCAAAGAACGTTTTTCATTTAGATGGTTAATATTATCAAGCGGATTTAAATGGTTGGTGGTTGTATTTCCTAAAAGAGTGGTAATTCCTCCATTAGCGGAAGGTCTTACAATATTAAATACTAGATGCATGTTTGTCTCAAGAGACGCACCATGTTTCAAGAATGGGAGATTACATTTTATTTTTTGATGATAGATCCCTATTGGATGATGGTATAGATTTTTTTCCTAGCTATCCAAGAAGATTGATTTATTATATTAATAAATACTCTTTTCTTGGGATTGTTAGTAGATTCCCTATGGAATAATTTTTTATAAGGTTCTATGGGTTCCCTGAGGATACCTTCTATAGATAGTTTCTTGGATTCCCATGGGAATTCTTCTTTAGAATCTCATTAGAGACCTAGAACTCCCCTTATGTATATGATGGTTCCTAATCCATGAAAAGGTATGATAATGAGAGTTGGACCTCCTCTTTTTTAGTCTAAGATGGTTCTCACACTAGATACAAGTGATTTTATTTTGAATTTCAAATTTAGGTTTGACCATGTTTTTTTTCATTAGTTTCTTTCCATACTTTTTGGCTATTGGTTTTGGTTGTTTGTTTATCTTATATCAATTTACGTTTCTTCCCATTGGTCTATTTTGGGGTTTTTTTAGGGACCCATGTGCCCTTGTGCTCATGATAGATTTTTGGTGCTGATCCTTTTTCAGTGCTTTTCTTTTGTGCTTCTATTAGGTTTAATGTTGGACCCCTAAACCTCTTAAAAAAAGATTTGGGGATAGATCCCACACTTGCATTTAAGGTAGGATTATGTTATTCTATACTTTATTTTTTTAAATAGTTAAGACCCAAGCCTCCCATTATGCCTGACCTAGATTCCACACCAGTCAAAGGTGGGTCTATATTAATTATATTAATATATGTAATGGAGAGAAGAGTTATAATAGGTCATATTATGCTCATGTATTATAAATTAATTTATTTAGAAATAGAAACTAATATTTAAATTTAATGCTAAATAATCTAACCAATACTAACCCTTGTAATACATTAGTTTTACAAAAGTTAACCTACTTAACATAGAATCATCTAAAACCAAAAACTTTAGATTTTATGTCAATAATTATTTGCAAGCATTCTCAATAGTAAGAAAAAAGGTGGTACATCATTTTTTTCTCATTAAATAACCACATTGATGCACACAAATTTAGGCTTATCAGTTAATGGATTGTTGGTTAGTGATTTCAATAATGTTATCTTTTGTTAATAGCTAGATCACAAATATTAATATTTTCCCTAATTTTCTTCATGTCCTCAATTATATTTTATCCATTTATATTTTGTCAATTAGTAACCTATTGCTGATAATTTCAAATTAGAGGGGGTGGATTATTATTAGCTTTTGGATCTAGAGGAATAGTTACACTATTGTTATATGTGTTGAATTTATGAGAGGATATTTGCCTTTGATTATTAAATTATTATTATTCCTTTAGAACTAATGGAAATCATGGATCTCATATGTATTCTCTTTTAGTTCATTTTCATCCTCAAATAGGAATGGGAGTTCATATGCCTCAACCATCATTATAGTTTACATGGATTTGAAGAACTAGAGGAACATGGATCTAAATAATTGGGAGAATCTTCATACCTATCCATTTCTTTCTAAAATATTTTAAAATTTATACAAAACTCTATACATTCCAACTCACCATGTTGTGTTGTATTGTGAAATTAACACCAATTAGGTGATGTTGCTTCCAGGATATTTATTTTAAGCATCTTATTAGGTGGTCATGGTTATGTGTTATTATTATACCTATTGAAATGCTTATTTCACACTTTGAATGTCAAATTATAGTTGGTATTTTTTCCTATGGCATTCCTCATACACTTCTACATGTTCAAGAAATCATTTCTTAGATTTTATACCATCTTCTAAATAACATCTAGTTCTACTTTTGTATAATTAGAATCAATACCTTGTATGGTAATAATGTTAACTTATATCAAGGCTTAGTTCTAATTTTGTTTATTAGGTGATGAAATAGGATTATTTAGAAAAATTAATATTTTTATTAGGTAGAGCATGATCTAAAGGTAGACGTTATACACTTGGTTCTAATTGTGAGCCATAACATTCTAATTAACACTCTGAATAAGGTTAATGGCTAGGAATTTAGGATTGATATTGGGCATGGCCAAATCTTGTAACTGAAGATTTAAATATCAATCAATATTGATATATTCTGCATAAATAATGGTAATGAGGTGATATTTCATTCTGTACATAATAAAATCATTATCGTACAATCTAAGGTGTTATTATACATATCAAAGGATAACACAATTGGTTTTATATTAAGTATCAATTCAATTATACATTTTTGAAATCTTGGGTTAAAGGCTCTAATTGGCTCATTAGGTTCCATTATAATGATTTTAAATAGATATTATATTATTATTTATCAAGTGAATTATATAAATTATTCTAAAAAGGTATATTAACACTATTCTTAAGAAGTAATTGAATCCTCTAGGATATTGAGGAATTAATAATGTAAAAGGGAACAGTTTACATTCCACATATTCACGGACCATGTTCAATATCCCTAAATTATTCTTTAAATCCTATATATGTTATTTAATAGTCCTACCTCCTAAGGGAGAAAGGGAATGAAGATAATTTTTTGGGTTTGTAGGACAACCATACACAACTCCAATTACAACAATAATATAACTAGTTAACTAGGCTATGGCCATAACTAATAGAGGAAGTTGACCTATTTTGGCTGGGGAATAATATTGAGTCTAGGGTCCCCTTTATATTCCTCTATTTTACCTTAGTATTCTATGGATCTTCAAAGGTATTGATAGTAGACAAGTGTCAAAAGTTGACTCTCTTAATCTTCTAGGTATATCCATGAAACTTAAGTGATATTTATTTAGTAAATGAAAAGGGTCCTCCTAGTTACAAAATAATTTAATTACTATTGATGTGGATTTTATGCACACCACATAATCCCATGAGGTAGACTCTAACATTTTAGGATAGATGAAGAAATTTCACTCCAAGGCATGAGTTCTGAGGTATTTACTTTTGTAGATAACCTTGTGGTGAAATAATAGTGAAGAATGGGTTATTTATCTTGGATGGTTCATATGTATAGAGTTTAAAATAAATCAAATTATACTTGAGGTGGTTTGGTTAACTTTAACCTAAGGTAGACTAGATTAAAAAATGTATAAATTGGAGGGAAAGGTAGTGAAAAAGAGGGTTTATAGACTCAAGATATATGAAACCTTTCCAAACTAGACCTTAGACTATGTGTTAGATATGTGATTGTGATATAATTCCTATTGTAGGT
>JARHVA010003318.1:212500-365000 GCA_037957365.1 Torreya grandis | reverse complement strand
AAGGAACACCAATACTTTAAGGTATGGGGATACCTTTAGACACATGGGATATGAATTGTGATTTTATCTCCCTAGATGTACCTACTTCAACAATTTTAGTTCTAAGTTTTGTGTCTAGTTGATAAGGCCCATGGACTAGTGTTAATGTCCACTCCTCAATATCTATTCTCTTCAAATATTCTTGTATGATAGTAGGATCATACTAGATCCTTTAAGAAACTATCATATACATGCCAACCTTATGTATCTTGATAGCAACCTCACTATCATCTGTAGCATTTAGAAATATAAAATCATGATTATACTAATTCTGGCCATAGGAGATTTTAAATTTATTCTCATAATTCTTAAGGTGATCCCTAACCTTTTCCATAGGATTATTATACCTTATTTTTCCCTCTTAAAGTCATAATGCATTCTAATTTTTCCCATAGATCTGAGGTTATCATATTTGGTGTATTATATGTGGCTAATGCTTAGAGGTGTTAGATGAATGATTCTTTGTTTAGTTCCCATTAGTTCAATGTGAATACTATCAAATAATTGTGCAAAAATATCTTATTATATCACCTTGTTGCAATAGTATTCGGAAAATAAAAAATTTGTGCCCTAGTACCCTTAATTCTAATTATAGTGAAATCAGGGTAATATTGGTAGTCACCCATTTTACCAATCCTTATATTATTATTTTATGACAACCTAGGCTTCTTTTTCCCATATATGGTCCTATACATGATCATATATAATGTTTTTTTGAGTCTTCATATTTGCTTCCTAAACATGTAGATGTGAATAATATTGAATTCTTCAAAAGTCTTATTTTTTGGATGGGTCTAATGGTTTTACTTAAGATAGGTGTAATATAGTAGTTATGGCATCTATCAAGTATGAAATCATGTCAAATTTATCATTTTTTATGATTTTTGGGTAGATGATTTGGTGTATCAAATTACAGTTAATTACTTCACCAAGATCAAATTTTTTATCTAAAATCAAGATGATGTCTAAAAATGGGACCCATATGTCATTAACATAACAAATTATTGGAAATCCATACAATCATTTTTAACAGGGCCCTACATACTCTTACCCCTGGCCTAAAAATGACTATGGGGATAGAGGAAATTGATACTTTGACCATGAATTTGCTTCATCTAGATCCCCATTGCTTCAATTTTTTCCTTGATTGAATTTGAAAAAAAAACATGAATTAACCATATCTTGGTCATAGGTTATCTTAGGAATAAGACACTTATAGTATTTATCAAATGCATTTATACTAATGTAGGATACATAGGTTTTGTTAAGCCAGTAGTGAAATATTTTCCAATAAATTTCCCTATTTGAAAATAAATCAAAAATCAAGTCAATCCAAGGCATTACTTCTACTTTTGTGACAACGTTGTTGGGTCTTCCACATTAATAAACAAATGTCATCTTTATATCAATGTGTCAATATAGACATTTGGTCACTTATTCCATAACACTTGATAGCATCCACCTATATCCATATAGCCAAATAATGTTTTAATTGGTTTTAAAATATATCCAAATCAAATATTCTATCCATGAACTAAGTAGTGTTATAAATAGAATATGCATAAAGAGAAAGAGTGAGATATGATGAAGCCATTATTATAGTGTAGGAAATTTTAAGTTCTCTAGACATCCTAAATTATTATAATCACTAGGGAGATCAAATTCATAGAGTACATAGCTTATAAAGAATCAATGTAAACAAATTATGTTTTAAAAACTAAATATATCACCTAGATCTGAGAAATAAATACATTGAATTTACATTTCATGTGAATTAATTACAATAATGAATTTTAATTCATTAATTGTTTATTCATTTATTATTATAAATTTAATATTTTCATTTCCAATATTTGTTGTATTCTATTATTTTCATTGGCATCTTTCCACTTGTTTTCAATGCCTTGTCATCTTAACCTAAAAAATATCTTATTTTTGTGCCTTTATATCTTATCTTTCATGATAAATATGTTCCTCTATAATTACCCAAATTATTTAGAGGCACATGGAAACATATTGATCATCCAATGGTGATAGATCTAGCCTCTTTGCCTTTACTTCTTTGGTTTCAAATTCCTAAGGTGATGACATGTGGTATATTCTCAGATGTCTACTTACCTAGAATATTAAAATATTCACCATACATTATTCATACCATGGATTATTAATATTAAGACACATGGAACAATATAAATTCATTAAAGGGGTCACTAAATTCTTATTGTGTATCTTATTATATCATATTACAGGTCATCGAGATGATGAAATGTGGTAGGTTCTCACTATTATAAGCTCTTACCTTTGTTTTATGATATGAAAGGTCATAAAATGTTAATATGATGACACATGGATGACTCACACTACTCTAGATAGTATTTAGTTTTTTACTATATACTATGATCCTATAGGTTGGGGGTTGTTAGGATGGTTCCATATGGAATAATCTCATTTCACTAGAAGGTAGAAAAGATTTATAAATTATGAAATGACTTTTAGTCATATATCTCTAGGATGGTACCATATGGATAGTTGTTTTTGTTATGTATAGCTATCAAAAACTTAAAACATGTACAATTATCAAAGGACATTTAGGTCATTGAGATAAAGACAGTTAGAATTATCTCATTCATTTAGGTGCCCTTGTGACTCTTTAGACTTTGTATTGGAATTGAATATTGTGGTTAAGTTATATTTTAACACATGTATTAATCTCACTTGTTCAAGTGATTATTACACTTATAACCTTGAATATCATAAGAAAGTAAGTAGCATGAATACGTGTGTCAAAATCTCATGATTTTATGGTCATCATGTGCACTTAAACATATATATAACTTAAAAAAAGACATTATAGTCTATTAGTAAAATAAGTCATATATAAAGTTAATTCTACCCAACTATTAATTATAAAGTCATAAAATAATTGTAAGATATTTTAATTAAAAAAAAGTCAAATATTTCAACAATCACATTTAAAAAAAATTAAATCCAAATTCCATGATACCTATATAAAACATCTTATATCCCAAATTTAACATGATGTTAAATATATAAATCAACTTTGTATAACCTTAAAATTTCAAAAAGTTTTGATTATATCTATTGCAATAAAAATAAATAGCTATTGAGAAATTAAAGTCAGTTTTAATGTGAGATAGACCTAAACATGCAATACATAATATATGATCATCGAATTTTTGAATGCAAATTCAGTCCCCATCTAAAAATTTTAAAGGTGAGGTGTGTTGGTTACAACAAAATGGTTTATGTACACATAAGTATAATTTATAGTATCTAATGGATGGTCCATATAGTGATATTTCATACTTTACACATGATTCCAATCTATATCTAATTATGATTCCAAACTATAACCTTATAATACAACTCAGTCCCTTAGTCATTAAGATATGAATTTGGAAAGAGAAACTATGAACCATGATTTAATACATTATACAATCAAGCTGTGAAGTGATAAATTATTTATCAAGGGTTATACATTAAATGAAAACTTATTAAATTTAGATAAATGCATGTGGAATCTAAATTAATTTTACAACGGTATAATGAGGTAATTTTATGGATGTTAAATAATATTATACAGTACTTTTACATGACACAAATATGTTTTACATTGGTGTACTAATATTTATGAATCTTCCTTACATGCCATCATGATGTGATTGGTTAATATGAGGTACAAGTTGTAAAAATATTACATAATATTATGACAACTATTTAGTGGTAATAGGATAACTATGGGTCATTATGTGATAAATATTAATTAGTGTATAATTATAATCTAATTTATCACTACTCAAGATCTAATAATAGAAACATTGAAATCTAATATCATGCTAATTAAAACTAATAACAAATATATTAGAATCTGATATCACACTAGTTAAAACTAATAATATAAACAGTCGAATATAATATCACTCTAGTTAAAAATCAATAATATAAATAATGGAATCCAATTTCATCAACAATAAAACTAGAGATGGTGATACTAAAAGTCTATATTCTTAGACATATGTCAAGATTAAATTAAATGATGACTTCTTTAACCTAGAACATTCTCTTATGAAGCTCAACTTAATACAAGTGGGAAATAAAAATCTCAATGGGTCAAACCTAGGGTAAGTATTTATATCCTTATACACTTTATTTTATTTACTTACTAGATGAGATATTTCTTACTTATCTGTGAATGAATATATGTGTATCCTTGTTTAATTATTACCTATACTAAACAAGCTAGTATAGGTATAGGATTGGTTAAATTTTCCATAAATTAGTTTAGGATTCATATACCCATTTTATTTACCATTTCACCTTACCCATTTACAACTATTATAAACCATTTTTTTACTTTAGTTTTTAGCCCTTCATAACAATTTAATTTAGTTACATATTTACAACTATAGTTTAAAACCATATACCTTTGTTAAATTCTAGTGAGAGTTATATCATTGTCTTACATGATTAGCATTTTTAACCATTTCCTCTTTAAATTTGATTTGTAGTTTACCCTATTTGATAACTAAGGAATTCATTTGGTCTTTACCCAATTACTGAAGTATTTCAAGATCTATTATATTGACCTTATTTAATTCATAATCTATTAATATAAAGAGGATATTTATAGGCCATCCTAGCCTATGCATACAATTTACACCTCTTACTCACCTTTTTATACCTTTGATTATTACACAACATAAAATAACATGGTGCATGGTTTATTAGTATTATATATTACCATCCATACTGAAAATTCACATGGTATATTCCTTCTAGATTTTGACATTCCATTTAAGTACTATCCATGTCTATTACACATTACATAATATATCATTCTATGTCCATAGCTTAAAGTAAAACCAACAGACCTTCAATACTATTTTCATGTATCTATAACATAAATTAATTCCTCTCTAATAATTAGTGTTTGTTGTAACTACCTTTTAGAAATGATGTATACATTATAATTATCTAATCTATAATGGATTATATATGAATGAGATCACAAAAAGATAATTGGATATTTTTGGCATAACATTAGTATCTAGAATGCATAACCATATATAAATTTCAATTATTTTAGTCTATATAAATCACTAGGAAAAATTTACCCTTATGATTATAGAAACTTGAATTCAAATTTTTATTAAATATTTTACACATTTTTACTTTGCATATTCTTCATATTGAATATAATTTTCATTATTTTGAAGACACTTCTTCATTCAAATGTTTTATTTGTTTACCATTATTTATTTTTTATATGTGCATTCTACAAACCACAAATTTCTAAAAACTACAAGTTTTTCATTGCACCAAAATTGTTTTTGATTAAGTAAGGTGGTAAACTAGGGACCAAACCTTATACAGTCAAAAAAGACAAGAAGGCAAACAAACAAAAAATGCCTTCAGAGAGATGACGGCATAGCCGAGAATAATAGACAAAAACAAAACACAAGCCATGGGAAGACCAAAGTCAGAGAGGTCTCCCCTTACATAACTATTGATTTGATAAGATCATTGAGTTCCTCATTCTTCATGTTGTTAGCATACCCAATATTACCCACCACTTCCAACATAGACATGTTCAACAAAATTGTATTACGAAGCCCTTTGGCGAAGACCTTCTCTAGCTTCTAAATGTGGTCCTTCAGGGCCCCAATTTTAGTTTTCCAATCAGTCTCACTCTCAGTGCACTCACCAGCTTCCTTGACATACATTTTCCCCTTATTGTCAGTAGTTCCCATAGTGTCAGCACCCTACTCCTTAATAACCTCAAAATCCCTAGTAACCTACTTCCCTCTAGTGTCCTCTAAAATTTCCTAGATTTCCAACTCCTCAGACTCTTCCTCCTGGGTTGCTTCTTCTGAAGCACTTTCTAAATAATCAATTAGTCTGGCCTTCGAGGCTAGTTTACCAGTAATCTACCCCAACCTTTGCACTCTAGAGGGGAATCCTTCCTTATTAATTTTGGAAGGCTTGTGAGATTTGCCACCTTGGCCCCCTGTGGCCCTACCTAGATTCCTGTGGGTCCCTTCCATAGTCTCTTTAATATTTTTTTCCTCTTCATCAACCTTTCTCTTCTTACCCTTCTTGCTCACAAAGGAGTCAGGGGTATCAATAGGGGTCTTTTCAGGGTCATCAATACACCTCATTACTGATAAGTCATCTCCTTTTGAATGATCTCCCTAATGTTTAATGTAATATGAACACCTTGTCACCACACCCTCCAACCTAAAAATTGCTGCCCAAGGTTGGCACAAGCATCAGCAACCCTATTGCCTTCTCTGTAGGTATGGGAAATCTCAACTTCAAATTTTTTTTAAAAGAAATTAGATATCAGTAATGATGTCTTTTAGCTTGATGCCCACATTTGAAGCTTTATTAATAGCATCTACGACCATCTTAGAGTCTCATTATATATTCAAGTTCCTTATTCCTAGGGATATAGCTAAATTTAATCCCCATAGTAAAGCCATTGCTTCAGCATAGTTGTTGCTCTGGCATCCAATTCCACTGGAATAGACAACAGACATTTATCCTTTATCATTCCTTATAATTCCTCCTCCACTAGCTTTACCTTCTAACATGGATGCCCCATCAAAGTTGAGTTTCATCCAGTTAGGTTTAGGGGGGATCCATTTAGTATTAAGTCTCTATAGTATTTTGGAGTTATTATACCTAGGGATCTAGTTTAAAACCTTCCATTTGGTTGTAACTTGGATTTCAATTTAAGATAGGGGTTTCTCCACAACATGAATATGAGCTATTGTAACACTTTCCATAATGGTCTTAGCAAAGGAGTTAAACACCTGAGAAGCATTTCTAGTAGTGTCCCTAAATTTTTTGTGATTTCGCTCTTTCCATAAAGTCCAACTCAAACATGGCAGAGCTTGCTTCCATAATTCCATAAGCCAGGGATGTGTGAAGGTTGGGTTCTAGCTAAGAATTACTTCTTTAAGGTCAAAATTATAGACCCATTCAATACCAAAGTTGTTAAGTATTGTGCCCCATAATTCTTGGGCAAACTCACAGTGGATAAAGAGGTGTGAAATGAATTCCTCTTTTAAACCACACAGGAAACATATGTTAACCAAAGTAAACCCTCTTTTCTAAAGGTTATCCTAAGTAAGGATTTGGTTATGAGTAGCAGCCCACCAAAATATGTTAATATTTGGAATAAGTTTATGATTCCAAACCTTTTTCCATACATATTTATTCTAAGCTTCAAGAATGAGCAGATGGTAATTAGATTTGATAGAGAATGATCCATTCTTATCTAGCCACTAGTATTGTTCATCCTCCCATGGAAGGAGAGGGATTCTGATCTCTTGAATGCACTGTTGGGTCTCTCAAACTCTTGAGAAAAGCTCAAGCTAGTGCACATAGCAATCCAAAATATTATTCTAGCTCCTCATCCCATTGTTATTTTCCTTATAATCACTGACCCTATCTCTAAAAAACTAGGTAGTCAAGTCAACAATCTCTCCATAGTTTCCCTATGTGATGAGAGCCTTGTCATTTAACCAGATATCATCCTAGAATTTAATATGCCAACCATTTCAAAGTTTCCATCTAATTCCCTATTTGATAAGGCTTCTAATTTTTAACATTTTATTCCATATCATAGATCCCTGGGGTAATCTTGTATATTGAAGAAAGTTGGAATCATCAATGCTATGCATGTATTTGGCATATATTATTTCCCCCCAACCATTTTTTTAATGGATCAAGTTCCAAATAAATTTTGAGAGAAGGGATTTGTTCATGTTCTTGATGGACCTAATATTAAGTCCACCATGATATTTTGGAAGACACACTTTTTCCCATCTGACTAAAGACATTCTTTGTTTGTCTTCCACTCCCATCCATAAAAATTTCTTATAGATCTATTCTAATTTCTCAGCAAAATATACAATAATTTGAAAAAGAGACAGGAAGTATGTAGGAATACCTTGCAGTGAAGCCTGAAGAAGTTATAGTTTACTATCACTACTGAGTAGTTTCCCCTTCCAACCAAGAAGTTTCCTTTGCATTCTTTCCAAAATTCCATTCTAAAATCTAGAAGATACCTCTTTGACTGAGAGTGGGAGACCCAGGTAGGTAGCTGGTAGGCCAACCTCAACACATTTTAATATATCAATGATTTTATGTCTAATTTCATTAGGAGTGTTGAAGAAATACACATTGCTTTTTTGGAAATTTATCCTTTGTCCTGATTCTCTAGCATAATTATTTAGGATATTCTTCCATCTTCTAGCTTTAATCACTGATGAGATGTGAAAGAATATGGTATCATCCATAAACTATTGTACCACCATAGGATGAAGGGAGGAGGCAGGTTTGATGCCTACTAGCTTTTTTGAGGTTATATCTGCTTATATGTATCTTCCTAGTGCCTCAGCCATAATGATGAATAAGTATGGGGAGAGAGGGTCTCCCTGATGAATTCCTCTCAAGGATGAGAAAAACCCTTTAGGAACACCATTAACCAACACTGAGAATTTTGCTGAAGAGACCGTGTTCCATAACAAGCGAGACATTTTATCATTAAACACAAATTTTTTGATCACTTGGAACAGAAAAGTCCATGAGACTCTATCATAAGATTTAGAAATATCAAGCTTGAGAGCCATCCCAAGGATTCTACTCTTATCCATGGAGTGAATAGTCTAATGTGTGGTGATCACATCATCAAGAATCTGCCTGCTCGGGATGAAACCTTTTTGAGCAAGAGAAATAATTTTGTCTAGCAAAGGTTGAATCCTCATGACCAACATTTTAGACTAATGGGCTTGAAAGTAGTGAGGTGTGAAGGTTGTGAGTTTTTAGGAATAATTACTATGAAGGTATTATTAGCTTGTTTCAAAAGTTTACCTAATATGAAAAAATCATGCACAGCAGCCATGAGGTCCGCTCCTACTATCTCCCAATATTCCTAAAAGAAAATAGGAGGAAAGCCCTCAAGACTTGGGGCTTTAAAATCACCCTTAGAGAATAAAGCAACATGGAATTCTTCCTTGGATATAGGATTTAACATATCCAGATTATCTTCTTTTGTTATCAAATAGGGGATTTTATCAATAAATTGATTCATAGGTCTATCAATTCTATCATTATTATTTTCTTCTGTAAGCAGATTCTAAAAGAAAGCCCTGGCTTGTTCCCCTATTTCATTATCCTCAATAATAATGTTGCCATTATCTAGGACAATCTTAGTTATTGAGTTGGCTTTCCTATGTTTCATAGTTGAAAAAAGGTAGTTTTCATATCCCCCTCTTTAAGCCACTGAACACAAGATTTCTGTTTCCAAAAAACCTCTTCTCTTTCCATAAGATTCTTCCATTCTAAAGACATGATATTCTCTTCTTCTAAAGTGTCCTCAGAGTCATCCCCTTGATCTATCAGTTGTTGTATATCCTTGAGTTTTCCCACTATATTTTTCTTCTATTGGAAGACCTGCCCAAAGCTGTATCTATTCCATCCACAAACTTCTTGTTTAATGTGTTGGATTTTCTTGACTATTCTAAACATAGGATTACCTTGAATAGGAATTTTCCACCATTGGGCCACCATTTCTCTAAAGTCTTTGTGTTTGATCCACATAACTTCAAAATGGAATGGGGAAGGTTTGGAATGTCCCTATTATCTCCAACCGAGGAAGATTGGGCAGTGGTCAGACATGGTTCTAGGGAAAGCCTGTGCCTACATATTATGATAATCCTTCTAGTTTCTTGATATAATAAATCTATCTAATTTAACCTAAATGATTTGATCTCCTCTTCTTCTATTGGTCTAGGTAAAATTTTGGTTTTGCAGCTCTATGTCTAATAATCCCCAATCATTGATAAATTTAGCAAAGTCAAACATGTTGTTCGAGTAATCCATAATTACACCCTATTTTTTAGAAGGGTATAGAGGGGTGTTAAAATATCTAGCTAACATCCATCTAATGTTCTAGGGATTATTCCTGAAATTGCTCAGGTTTATCCATATTTTTTGTCTCAAAGCTCTGTTATTCGGTCCATAGACATTGATCAATGAACAATTCAAATATTTCATAGAAAAATTAGTAATCAAGAAGTGCTTATTATAATCCATAAGAGACCCCTAGATTTTATCACTATTCCACATAGTGACAATCCCCCATGAAGCCCCTTTAGCAGGACTAATGCAAAAAGCTGCCTTAGGCCATATATAGGTAGCATTTCTTGTAAAATTCTCCTCATTCATCTTGACTTCTTGGATTAATAAAATATCTAATTTATTATCTAAAATTCAGTTTTTAACCTCAAACTACTTTGAGGGACTATTAAATCCCCTTAGGTTCAAAGATAATATTCTCATTTAGAGGGTTTGGGGGGTTGGGTCATGAGTGTATTCTATTTACCATTGGCAATCTCCCTAGCAATCTCTCTTTGTCTTGTTTCTCTTAGGGTTGACCTCCCTTGTTTGGGCTTAATGCCAACATCTACAGATTTTTTACCTTTTCAATTCTTTTTATTTGGGGTAACCCATTCCTCATATTCATTACTTCCACTTTGTCCTGTTACACCTATTGCTAAGTAGTTTCCTACTTGGTCTCTGACTTCCAAAGCATGGAAAATATCTATATTTAGCTATGGGTTTGCTTCTCTTTTAGTGGGACTTTCTAGAGCTACTTCTTCCTATCCAACTCTTGGAACTTTGTCTTCTTCATTGACTTCATCTATCAAAGGGTTACCTCTTTCTCCTTCCTTAGACATATTAGTCTATTTTTCTTGAGGGTTGGCTGTGTTAAATGTAGCCTTTTGACTATCATCTGATACTATATTTTCCTTTGGGATAGCTTTTCCCTCACTACTCGTGATATCCTCCTTTCCCATCTCCTCCTCTCCCTTTTTTGTGTTGTCAAGATTTTCCACATTACTCTCCATTTCCTGCTTGTTGTTCTTTATGTAATTGAGAGCTTTATCCTCCCCTTCAATTTGGGAATCATCTTTCCTCCCCTTTTGCTTTATTGTGCATTGTTTCATTAAATGTCCCTTTCTCTTACATATTTGACATAATGTGGTAGCATTTTCATAAGTGATCGACTGAGTCTAGGTCCCATATTTAGAGTTTAGCTCTATGGTCGTAGGGAGAGTCCTATTTATTTCAACATTGACACAAAGTCTAGCATACACACATCTGGACTTTATTCTGGTTGTATGATCTATAGTGACATATTGGCCAATAGAATTGCCGATAGCTATGAATTTTTTTTCATCCTATAATTCTAAAGGGAACCCTGACAGTCTTACCTAAGCAAGAGTAGACTTATTAAGGTTTGAGTTAGGATCAAATCCTAGTTTCCACGAGCATAGGGCAAGAGAATGTGGGCCATACAAACATGGTCCTCTAGCAAGAGTAGTGATCATGTCCTCCCTATTCATAAAACTAAAAAGGAATAGGCCTCTTTCCATGGCAGTGATCAAAACACTACACTTAAATTTCCACCTAGATAGAACCCATTTCCTAATCATTTCGATACTAAGATAGAAAGAAAAAAACATACCTACCAACGTAAGGTCCATGGATGCCATGATTTCCTCCACCATATCATCTGGGATATGCAAGGCTATGCCATCCAAGATAATAGGGTGGCCCATCATGTTTTTCAAGGGGCACATCTTTTCACCTATAAGTTCCTTCTTCCATTCATTGGATGGACTATCCACTACCATATTTTTTAATAGATCCCTAGAGGCACTGCCACTAGCAGTGTCCTCCATTGGATCTGTGATCCCGTCGGTCGCACTCAGGGGGCCCAACTTAGCAAGAAAAAATCGGTGTCAAATGTTGTCCACACGCTACTAGAAGAGGTCATTTTTTTGCACCAAAATTATTGATATTATGGTGTATTTAATAATTAATAAAGTGTTTTATCCTATACATCTCAAATTAAATAATATGTATATTTTTTTATTACTGTTAAAGTAGGGTTTTTAAAACTAGGGACTTAAACCTATATAAAAAATAATAGATAAGTCCTCAAAAATCCCAGATAATCATAATAGTTTGTTACTAGAGCAAGAAATTATAGAGCATAAGAAAGACAAAAAAATACAACAAAAAAGTGACAAAAAAACCTAAGCTCCCTAGCCAACCTTGGCCTCTTTACAACTATTGGTCATTCTCTCCAACTCCATATCAAGATTTTGGTAAACTTGGGACTATTTGAACTCCTCATTTTACTCATTTTAGATATATTTATTATCTCTTTTATTTTCTTCAGTCAATAAAAACCTAAGAGAATCTATGATGGCTAGGTTGTGCTTCATGGATGCTTGACTAATATCAATAAGAGTTTTAATATTTATCTTCATCTACCTATTTTACTAAGATAGGTTCTTTACATGATCCTTCATAAATGAGTGTTCTCTCATAAACCATCTTAGGATATACTTTTACAAATCTAATTCCTCTTCAACTTTTATAATCATGCTTTCGCACTTCAAATTCTCAACAACATTATCAAATTCATCATTATGGTTTCTATTATCAGGAGAAAAATATTTAATTAGTTTGGGGCTATCACCCAAATCACACATAGATTTATGCTTACCATATATTTTATCTTCAAAAATAGTCAAATCCATGATTTTTTGGAGCATTTTAAGTTCCTCTACTTCCATATTTTATATATCTACTTGGGTATGTGTTTAACAATCCATAGGGTGACTAACATTCACCAGCGTCAATCCTTCACCAAGTCCATATATATTCCCACTAAGAACATTTATAATCTTTCATTTTATAAAAACCTAAATTGAATACCTACTTAATTGGGTTAGGAAATAACTATGTCTCTAATTAATCCCCTTCAAATATTTGTAGATCATAAAAATGATTGCCTAGTGTAGGGGATATTTATTCTCCCCCTTTCTAACATCTATGATGGATCTCTCCATAGAATGAAACATATAAAATGGTCAAATAATAGGTATATGGTGGTGTAATTAATTTATTAACATGAAATGAGGCCATCTTGCTACATTTTACCTTCCATATAGAGTTATAGACAACATAAATTTATTGGTTATTTCATCATAGATATGAAGGCCCTAAGAAAACCACTATGTAGGGGAGTAAGATCTTCCCCATCCACAAAAAATTAATATTTTTTATCTTTAAAATCCATAGCTATTTATAAAGCCTTTGTAGCTTTAATTTTAATTCATGTTACCTAAGCAATTAGATCTTTTGTCATCTCATAGACACTCTATTGAAAACCATAATATGGTTATTCCAATGTTTAACAAAAGTTTTTGACATATGTGTGTCATTCCCCTCCACCCTTTGTATAAGGTTTGTCATCTCTCCTATTTTTAGAACTTCCCAAACCTCTATATCTTCTTTACTATAATCCAAAATAATGGGATAAATCTTAACTAGTTCTCTTCCATCTTGAGACACATGAGACAAAAATTAGTGACAAAAAAACAAAAATACCTCCTTCATTAATGACAACCTTGAAAATCCCATTCTCATGTATTCCAATAGGCCTAATAATTATGATACACAAGGAAATTAACATATTGTTCTTATTTATTCCATGATTAATATTTAGATTGGATTGTCGCATAATGACAATAGATTAATAATTTATGAGCACCACCAATAACATGCTAATAAAGAGACTAAAGAGGACATTAAACATAATTAGCAACTTGGGAATTAATATAGACCTCTTATTCAATATTTACACATGTTGATATAGGTATCCTTTATAGATTAAACTATATTTTATATTCTAGTTAGGGTATTTCAATAATATCAAAATAGGTAATGATAGAATTACCTTATCTATATGCATGTTGAACAATGAATTCTTTCAAGGAATAGATAATAGAAAGATATTACCCAACAAATTTAACTATATTTACATCTAAAAATACTCTTTTTTTATATAATATTAATTATGTTAAGAGGGCCACCTTCAATCACTAATCTTATGATACCCAATCTCTAGCAAGTCTTAGACCCCATAAGGTTGTAGGGGCTTCAACCTGATGATTGGTCTGATTGCCCATGCCTCCCACATAATTTAAAACCATATTAGAATTGTCATCTCTAAGAATACCTCCTACACTTTGATTCATTAGATTACATTTAGAATCTCCTTCATTGAATAATATGTTATAAAAACTTATGAAATCCTTGAATTCAATATGATCCTCAAATATCATTTTTTTGTCATAGTATTATACATAAGTAATCTAAATATGTATGTTAATATATATATATATATATATATATATATATATATATATATATATATATATATATATTAACATACATATTTAGATTACTTATGTATAATACTATGACAATAAGAAATTTGAGGATCATATTGAATTCAAGGATTTCATAAGTTTTTATAACATATTATTCAATGAAGGAGATTCTAAATGTAATCTAATGAATCAAAGTGTAGGAGGTATTCTTAGAGATGATAATTCTAATATGGTTTTAAATTATGTGGGAGGCATGGGCAATCAGACCAATCATCAGGTTGAAGCCCCTACAACCTTATGGGGTCTAAGACTTGCTAGAGATTGGGTATCATAAGATTAGTGATTGAAGGTGACCCTCTTAACATAATTAATATTCTATCAAAAAAGAGTATTTTTAGATGAGTGATTGAAGGTGACCCTCTTAACATAATTAATATTAAATATGTAGTTTAATTTTTTATAAGCCCTATGAAAATGTCAAATTCATATTTGATTTGAGATCTATGTATGCACTGTTGACTATTTTGACCACAAGTCAAAATAAGTCAACCCCCTATAGTTAAATTTTTTATATATGGGTATATTATAATGACATAGGGTGTGTAATAGTCCTTTTTTATATGTTTTTATATGTTTCTAACCTTGGTCATGGTCACATTTAGTCCTTGTGTCATTTTTTGTCATTTAGGAGTCATATATGGGTCATAAATGAAGTTGGCATAGTTCTTAGGGGTGTCCAAGTATTTTAAACTATAATAAAATTTCAAATATTTCATGTTACTTGTTATTAATGTCAGTGATAACTTAAATTTACAAGCGCTAACTAAAAATCAATAAAACAAGTGAAAAGGGGAGTTTTAAAGGTTATATGGCCTATGGGAAAGAATGACACATGGTAAAATCATGTGTAATTAACCTAAAACTTCATAACATCTATATAAATTATTTAAAACCTTTTTAATGATTAAAAATGGATAAAAAATGTTTCTCCTATCCATCACTCCACTAAGCAAGTAAAACTAGTTAACATGTCTTTAGATGCTATGACCAATAGGAAGAATTCTGGGTAAAATTATCTTGGTTTTGGATAGTAAAATTTATCTAGTTCATTTTCATGTTTGGATTTGTAATAATGGTTTCCTATACTTTATGAATTATTCTTAATAAGTTGACTATCTTGTTTTGCTAGCTAATCCCCACACCCTAGAGACTTTACCTCTATTCAAGCATGTCCATAAAATCCAGTTATAAAAATGGATTATATAGGATTTATACTTCTGTATATCATGTTACCCACATTTTTTTTATGTTTGGAATTCATTTGATGATTTCAAACCTCTCAGGTTGTAGGTGGAATATATTGGTGAGGTTGGAGTTAGATTTCATCAATGGTAGAAGATCTCTTTATCTACAATGGATTAAATAAAGATTATATTATTTTCAATGCATATTATATTTCATGTAAATATTCTTATTTACAATTTTAGTCTCACACCTATATCATTCATGGAGTTGCAGTCAAAAGCATGGTACACAATCATTTCCCATATGATTCCATATATAGTCAGTTGAACCATGTGTGAGGATTGAGGACATTGGAATGGAAGTATGAAAACATTTTTTAATCCCTTAAAGGTGAATATGATAAATCTTAGGTCTTTTATAGGGTTCGAAACTAGTTACAGGCTTAAACTAGTCTTGCATTCATTACTTTGTTTGCAATATCAAGGGATACCTACAAGTGCCTCACAAGTAACAATCAAATTGAAAGGGAGTATTTGAATTGAATGAGGTTATCCATGGTGAAAATAGTCTATTTTAAGTTTTATGTAGGGTCTAAAACTCATTGAATGATCATATTTCATGTACACTACCCATATTCATAGTCATTGCCTGCATATTAGGATATACACCTACAAGTATCCTTACACAAAAACTTGAGCATGGCCATCGATTATTTTGACATGATTTAAAACCATAAAAAAAAATTATGTGTTGAATATTCCATGGTAATCATGTTTGAGGCCAAAAGTGAAAGGCAGGTTGGAAGAAGTTATGTGAATATAAAGGAACTGTGTTTAGGAACAAGTTCCCTAAAAATCTCAAAAATAGATACCTCAAAAATTTTGATGGTACTATAAGATAAGGTAATTTTGGGTATTGAGTTGGAATACATTAATCATGTAAATATCATATAGGTATACTAGCTTAGCCAAATAGAATGGGTTTTGATATAAATAAGTGGTGTAATGGAGGATTCAAAGCTAAACATTAATTCATTGTATTTCTTCGGTGTTTTCCTACAAGATTTGAACTTCAAGTTACCTCTACACCCAAATAGAGTAAGGTAAGGACATATATTCATGGTAAGTGGTTTTAAGTAAGTGAGAAAAACAATTTTCTTTCAAATTTTATCAATAAGGGTTGAAATTGTGAGTATGAACCTCCATCAACACCTATAGGTGTGTCATTACATGGAAAAGTCACCTATAACATTATTGTAGGTGACTCGTTAACTCATGAAGTGAACCTTGGTACTACTAAGCCTAAAAACACAAATTTTCCATGAAATTTTTTTATAAGACCTCCAAGGAAAACTCAAACCTTGTGACATAGGTTTCAAGAATAAAAGGCAATATGTAGATCCCTTTTTACCTCAATAGGGTCAACTATAATTGATAATGTATGTAGTGACCTATAAGTATAACTATTTAAAGTTGGCATAGCATGAAAATGAATTAAATATATGAAAATGATTGTCAAATATATTTGATAACCCCAATAATATATTTTTACATCACATTAAAATTCTAACCATGTAAATATATACCTATAGGTATCACTCCCTAAGCAAGACAGCATAGTCATAGTTGACTATAATCGTACATGTGAAGAAAAGGTGAATGCAAATTGAGTTGGAAATAAAACATAACTATTAATCATGGTTATATATCCATAAAAAGTTATTATTAATTATAATGATGATCATTACATGGCAATAAAGCATAAAAGGGATCTCAGAAATAACCTACAACCTATACTTGTAAAGCATGCACATAGTTAGCATCTTATAGGTTTGTTTTGGGTTTTATGAGATATGAAGGGGAAATTTATATGATAAATCCATGAAAATTTGTAAATAAAATACTAATAACTTGATAAAAACCATTATATGTTAATTTTTATTTAGACTATAGGGGAGATTCCCTCTATTTTATCTCAGACAGAGGGCACTCCCCAAGGGTGTAAATTTTTTAGGTTTTTAGATAAAATGATGAGAGGGTGAGATAGAGATTTATAGGACATTTAAATAATATGGTGAAATATTATTTGGAAATTAAATAACATTTATAAGGATACATTAAGGTTATATACATT
The DNA here is from genome assembly GCA_037957365.1 of Torreya grandis. Lineage (NCBI taxonomy): Eukaryota > Viridiplantae > Streptophyta > Pinopsida > Cupressales > Taxaceae > Torreya > Torreya grandis. The sequence goes on along the minus strand of JARHVA010003318.1, from coordinate 347,301 downwards.
TCAAGGTGATCTAAACCCATAAGTATGTAGGCTAAACCCGCTAGACCTTATCTAGGCCCAGAGCCCTAGAGGGGTATGAATTCATTTTTAGATATATAATAACATTCCAAAGAATTATAACAACTAAATTTGGAGTCATAATGTGTGTTCAATATTTCTAGATTCATATAAAACCACATCAAATCCATTTCTTGGCTCAAACCAACTCAGGCTTATGCATAATAAAGAGAAGAAGCTCGAGAAACTAACTCAAGATGCTCACACATAAATGGGAACTTTTCATGGGAGTTTGAAGAGTTGAAGAATGTTTAATGAGTCCTTTAAAACGTATTTTATTTAATTGTTTCACAAATTTGACATCATACCTTTATGAATAAATTTTAAGGGTGAAAACTACTCTAAACCCTCCAAAAGCCTTACAAAGGACCTGATTGGGAAGATGAAGTAAGAGAGACATCTAGATGGGATATAATGGGTAGGAAAGTGATTTTATATTGTATAAGACTCACTAGGGATACTCCCTATCCATATTATTTATACCCTACTTATACAAGTAGGGTGATAACGAGATTTTATTAACAATTTTATGTGTTGTGCAAGTATGGAAGGGTTTCAAAGGATTAAATAAAATTTGGGAGATATCTTCAGAATTTAAATGAGCTCTCATGTCTATTTCATGCTTCAACTAAGCTTAGAACTATCTTTGTTAATACCTTCAACCCAGCCAATCCAAACTAACATAATGAACAAGTTAGTGAGAAGGTGAAAACTCTAAGTGAGAGGCTTTTTAAGGTCTACCTGAGGAATCCAAGGCTGTTGGGTATATTTATGTGTTTATACACTCCTCTATATATATTGGATTGAAAAACTAAAGACAAATTTGGTTGCAAGTGTGAAGGGTGAGTGAAAGAGGAGTTGTTTAGACTGTAGGTAGTGATAACTTATGTTCAAAAGAATATCAATGATCAGGGATGTAACCAATGCATACTGGGGATTTTTTATAACCCATCATTTTCATCATAATCATATTATATATCCCTAGTCTATTTTGGGATGTTCCAATAAGGCCAAATGATGAAGGTAGTTTTTTGAGTAGATAATTGAAGAGTCCTATGCCACATTTTAGAAGTTTCATGTTTTGAGGGAAATTTATCCAAGTAGACCTTGTAGGGTCTATTCTAAATTCATTTATCCTACATGTGTAACTTCCTTTCTCATCTTAACACATGGTCTAGTGACTCTTGGACTTTTTTATTCTCATTTCTCTCTCAATTTATATAAGTAGTAGTCATTTTAGATCTTTTAGACTAATACCACATCTATTATGGAAAATCCTTGGTAGTTTGATGTCATATTTTTTATTCAAATAATAAAATAAATATTTTTTTGAGTTCATAAACATCTTGTTTGAGTGTGTAAAGTGATGAATGATTGTGTCTTGTAATTTTATCCTTGATTTTCCTTATCCTTTCATATCTTATGTAAGAATTTCTCATTCTAACATGTCATATAGTGTATTTAGTGTATTAAGATCCCTTCAAGTGTGAAAGTGTCCTTATATTCAACAATCTAATTTTTGGTATGCTTACCTCGAGTGGTCTCATGCATATCACCTCTATATTAAAACACTTATATTAGAACATCTTGGGACTTTGAGATTAGTTTTTAGATATTGTTCTTAGTGATATAAAGTATGATTTGATAGTGGATATATTAATTTTATATCACCCCTATAGATTATATTTATTTTATGAATACTTCTATCCCTTTTCCCATACAAAATTAGTAGTATAGGTGAAAAGCACTTGAAGGCAAATTTAGAGAGCTAGCCCTTAAACCTATAGGTCTACTTCTCCTATAGGTAAACCCACATAAATATAGGTATTCCAATGTTTCCCAGATCTTATATTAGGCTTGAATAACCTCATATGGGGTGCATGATTTGGTGACAATATTTATACATGCTCAGTGGGAATCATTGGCCTCAAGACAACTTATCAAGGTAAATGTTGGTCTTGAAAACATAATCTATAAATTGGTGTGATATTTAACATTTGACAACTCCATTCAAGTTTAAAAAAAAAATTCAAGGCCATTATTTTGTCATATATTTGATCTCATACTTCATGGGCCTTATTATGTCATCATCTAGTAGAGTTCTCAATCCTATCAATCCACATATTTAGCTTGAAATTCCTCTTGAAGTTCAATACCCTCATCCTAATATATATTTGAAAGAATAAGAATATTTTGATAGACAAGAAAGTAAAGAGATTAAAGAAATTGAATATCTTGAAGAAAACATGGCTAGGTAACATGCCTTTAATACTGAAAATCCAATTCACCTTCAAGCCTATGATGACATTCCTCTTAATGCAACAAAGAGTGTGCCTACATTAGATTTTTAAATCCATGTTACACATAGTGAACACATTAGGGATATCTCTAATTTTTATAGTTTTCACAATGTTACTAAGGATAATATTTCCATTATACTCATTTCCATGTCCCTTAGAGGGAAATCACTTGATTGGTATACGACTTTGCTTGATGGATGCATCACATCACTGGATGACTTTGTAGTGTTGATAACTTCAAGGTTTGAAGATGAAAGTGACCATAATTTTCTCATAAATTAGCTTAATGTGATCAAAAGACCTCCAAAAATACATGACTTCAATTAGAAGTTTCAAAAGTCTTGTTATAGATTGCCTCCTCCCATGAGACCACCTACCATTTTTATCTTCCCTACATCTTGAGAGCCATTGGTATTGATATTTCTATTATGATTCAATCCATGGGTGGTTTCATTCTTCCTAAAGCATATGAACTTTCCATTAGAGATGATAAAGGCCTCATTAAAGTTATAAAAGCACCTCTTAAAGTGTCTATGCCTCTACTACCTAATGTTCTTATTACTTCCCCAAACATTTCTCATATTCATAATGCTAATTCCAATTCAAAGACTAATCCTAGGAAGGTAGAAGATGATGTTGATTGGAGAGTAAGATTTATAGGGTTAGAGACCCAAACTAGGCAAGCCAATAAAAAACAAGGTTCTTATCAAAATCCTTATCCTTATCAATAGTAATATGGACAAAAATATGGGAAAGGGAGAGGTCAAGGGAAACCTAATTTTAATAGGTTGGTTAATGCATATAATCATAACTCAATCTCTAATATAAGAGTAATGGTACCGGTGCATATTAGCTTGGTGCAAGGAAACAAATTACAGCAAGGCCAATTCATGGGACTAAATGAGGATGGACAAAATTTTCTATTTCCTCAAAGAATATTCACTCCTCTTCTATTAGCTAAAGATGAAGTCATGGAAAACAAATGAAGGTGGACAACCTCAAGGATATATATTCACCAACTTCCTAGTTGAGGACACTTTTGTGCTCAGTCAAGGAAATTATATTGTAAATAACACTAAATCTAAGAGAAATGATTGAAGAGGTGATAATAGTGTTTGTGCAAGTTCATCTAATCCTCATATAAGGAAACAAGGCATGGCTATGAACATGGTAGTCGTAAACAATCCTACACATCCTCCAAATCATAATGTTGGAAGGACTATTCAATGCACCTCAACTCCTCATGTTTTAATCACTTCCTTACATATAAGGACCCAATTGAAAAGTAGGTATGTCTAATTTAAATATTATGGAATCATTAAAAGAATACCAAGACATCCAATTCCCTTTAGGATGTCCTTCATATGCCTAGATAAAAAGAGCTCCTATAAAAACATCTATCCACTATATCTACTAGTCCATCACCTCCAAACAATATTCAAGATCATCTATCTCTTAAAAATTCCCCTAACAACATTATGGAACCATCTACCAAAGTTGAGAAATATCCACCATTATACCTCACTCTTGTAGGGGGTGACAAACTAGTCCACAATTACATAGTTGATAGTGGTGATTCTACATCAATCATGCCCAAAGTTGTAACTGATAAGTTGGGCTTAAAATATGAACCCCATAGTAGAGGATTGATTTAATTAAATGGTATGCCTTTAGTTGTCTAGATATTTTGCAATCTAACAAAGTACCTAGGTAGTCATGGGATTAAGTTTCCTTTAATTAAAGGTTAAGCTCTCGTATAATTATGCCTATTTACTTCTAATTATCTATTTCTCATAGTTATTCAAAAATTATATAGATTATGTGCAAATTGATTTATTTCTAAGTTATTACTTTAATTACAGTGTTTATAGATGATAAGAAGGTGATTTTGCATTAAGTAAGGAACTATTTTAGAGAATGCATAGAGAAACTTTGGAAAATCAAGACTGGAAAACTACAACATGTGGAGAAAAAGAAGTTGTACTTCATAATAAGTAGTTTTATAGATCTTATTAAATCCATACAAACAAATAAACATTCAAGAGATGATAGTATTTTTAGTAATGACTAAGAAAGACTAGAATTCACATTTAAATTAAAGATAACACAAAGTTTACCATTTTAATCTTCACAAGTCCATTAAATATATCCTAATATGAAAATTTCCACATAAAACAACTTCTTTTTCATTCACTTAGAACCACTTTCATACAAGGAAAAAACTCAAAATTTTAAGCACAAAGTTGTAGATTGCTTAAATTATCTTTCCTCAATTACAATTTTTATGCAAAAATTACCATCATCCTTAGGCACATAGGCCTTCACTTATATTTATACAAAAATAGATCTCAAATTTAAATAAGAAACAATTTCTTCATAACCCATGAGATTTTCTAAAACTAGAAACCATTGAGAGGTATCCTCCTCAAATTTCTCTTATGTGCAATGTAATATCTAGTGACATATAACACCTATTGGTCTCACTATTTGGATTGAACATAACTAATTTATATGTCTATCATCATTCAATTAAGTAGTTTATTCTTAAAATATGACTTCAAGTGATGGCATTTAGCTAAGTTGCTCGAGTCTTACAATTTTACAAAATAATATACCTTAGTAACTCTACAAAATGTCTTTACTTAAAAGTAATTTATTTAAAAAATTTACATTATAAATAGAATGAATAGAATGGAAGAAAATGGGATGAAGGAAGAATAAATCACCAAAAAGAAGAAATATAATAATTATTCCACCTCATGGACTTTAGATCTACATTTCTCTCTATACTTGATGTGCTGAGACATTATCAACTATATTACTACATCATCAAGTTTAGTAAGTGATTGTATTTCCATTTAAAATCTTAACATTTCTCTTTCTAATATCCTGTTATGAGCCTTTACCTTTTTGAGTCTTGGTTGGAGTCTCTTGATTTCATATTGACATTTGATTAACTCCTTTATAGATTTAGCTGTGAAAGGAGTTGTATCATTTTCCATTATTTGATTGAATTTATCATATAACTACTCTGATGTCCTTGGAACATTAAAAGACTTAATTTTATTAAGAACAATGAGACAATCTTCTAGATCCACCTTTTCATTGCAAGTTTCATCCTCCAAAGTCTTCATTTATTCACACATTATTTATAGAGTACATATGCAAAATGATAGGAGATACTCTTCTTGTTTTACCTTCTTTACAGATCCTTTAGGGAAAATATTTTATTCAATCAAAAAAAATTCACTCAAATTGTTTATTGTTTACAGACTCTCCTATTACAACTCAAAAATTCCATTTTCATTCTCAATTTCCTTCATTACTGCCTTTATCTTTGCTAATTTATTTAAAATATCAGCATGAATACTTAGAACTTTAGGGAAGATCTTTTTGGTAATTTTATACATCTTCTATATCCATTTATCAATCACCTTAGCTTTATCTCTAGTCTCTTTTACCTTAGCTATCACTTGTCAACCAATTGAATATCTTAAAATAATATATTATCATGGAACTATCCTAGTAAATTTAGTTATTATTTTGCATAACTGAGAATTTTATTCCTCTAATTTGGCATTAATAGCCTTCTCCTCATTAATATTATTAAAGAAAGTGTTAATCAAGGTCGGGGTGCCTTCAGTGACTTCTCCATTGCTCACACCTTGTGGTGGAACTAATACCTTTGCAAACTTTTGTCATATAGGTTCAATTATCAATTTTGAAGTTATTTTAGTTACTTCGGGCTTCTTTTCTTTCTTGTCAAGACTTTTCAACAATTACAAGTCTATCTCCTCAATATTTATTACTTATTTAGATTCCAGAGTTGTCTCCATTGCCAACCAAGATGAGAAGTCTATACTAGTTAAATTATTTATATGAATCACCTTTTATTGCTAACTATTTCTAACCACTATTTTTTTGAGAAGGAACTCCTTGGGTCTCTATCATTTTTTCAACTTCTTTCTCTATCTCTTTCCTAACTTGCTTATCAATTTCTCCTTATTTTTCCTTATCATCTTCCTTTTCTTTCTTTTCACTTTATCAACTACTACTTCCTTCTCCCTTGTTTTCTCTGCAATCTTCTCTACCACTACCACTACCTCCACCTCTTTTTCTTTCTTAGCTTCTCTCTCTTTTGCCACCTCTATTGACTCCTTCTTAGGTTCAACTAATTATTTTTGATTTTCTTATAATTCTTCCTGAGATGGGATTTTATCTTCAATAGTTACTTTTATTGGCTCGTTTTCAATGGTGGGTTGATCTTTTGAAGGAGGGAGAGGTGCAGAAGTAAGTGGAGAAGATGAAGGAAGAGGATGAGGGACATCAGTTTCATTCTAAATGGATCTTTTTGGAGGTTTGATGCCATTTTATTTTGGTGGTGGAAATATCACTAATGGATCTATGATAGGTGTAGTGAAAGTGGGAATATAAGAAATGGTGGTTTTAGTAGAAGAGACCAATAGAGATGTGGAAACAACTGGCTCAATTGGATTTTTATGCTTTACCATAAAATATGTATCATCAACATTTATTTTCAAAATTAACTTCTATGTGGGAGCTTGGATACTTTCTCCTTATACTATTTCCTTCATCTTTTGACTTACACAAGTAGTCTCTTTCATCAATTCCTTCATACAATAGCCTTTATTGAGAAGCCATGTGAAAGTCATGGCCAAAACATTTGAAGTTACATATAAAATAGTCTTATTTTGATCTTTAACAAAAAAATCATTAGAAGTAGGGTATTATCTCCCCTTACTACATGAAAATCATCATTTGTTATAATTCCATCATCTTCCATATCTTCAAGAATTGTGTTCAGACAAAAATCATGATCTACTATTATCCATTCTTATGACATCAAAATCATCTCTACAATCAATCCAATAAACCTCAAATGAAGTAATGTGAATATATTCTAGAGAAACCTTATTTTTGGCTACACCTCTATAATAAAAATTGTTTCTTTCATCAAAATTTGTTTGGGTATAATTATGATACATCTCCTACACATTCTCGGCATTGTAAATACCATGACAGTGGTAATGACCAATAAAAATAGGAAAATTGATAGTAGTTGATGAGCCTTTTATTGAAAATCATGTAACTCAACTAGTTGTTTCCATAATTTTATATGAATCCACTTATCACTAGGGTATCTAGGTAACTTGACTGGTACCCATAAAATAACCCCAAATCTAATGTATGTAAAGTTGAGGAACTGAATGAAAATGCAACCAAACTTTGAAACTACATCCCATGCTACATCTGATACTCACTTGTGCTTCAAAGCAACATTTAATTTGAAAATGGGTTCATAAAAAAATTCATCATTCACTACCTTCTAAATCTTGTAGTACTTAAAAAGGACCATTTGGTGGTAAATATTCATAAATTGTCTTAGTTTTTAGTGTGCCCTTTGTAGTTATCCTTGAAAAGGCTCCACATGATGTTGATACATATACAAGGTATGAGGCCATCTTGAAATCAAAAGTCTATAATACATTTTTTAATTATTGGTCCATATTATTACTTATCATCCTCACCCATTCAATCCTAGCTGAGCTCCTGGTGACATCAATTGTTTTGATATATGCATACATCTAGGTTGAAAGAAACATGGAATTATTTTCACCATTGATCCTACATAACAATTAAGTAATGTCATCTACTTCTTGAACCAAGACTGATCTTACTTTCTTCTTTAAAAATATTAAGGATTGTTTCAATTTCTTCAAGTAGTTTATGTTCATTATCTTAATACATTTTGTTGTCTTAGTCTCTCATTGTATGTTAGTTTTATCCATGATTATATCAATCAATTTTGGTGATGCTAGGATATTTATACAATAGCTAAGATACTAAACATCTAATCTTATAACTATGTTACCAAAAGCATCTTTCACAGTCCTAGTTAGGGAGTCATCATATATGGAACATGTTAAGATAAATTCAAGAGGATGGGTTGAACTCAAGAAAGATACAACTTAAAAAATCCCACTATTCATCATTACCTAAATGAGAGGTGTCTTGGCTATGGCCTTGGATCTCTCTAAAAATTGAGTCATGGACACATGTTCCATATTTATATCACTTATCTCAGTTGACTTGGAAGTGATGCATGATTCAATATGGTATCCCTTATACTCATAGTTCATTATTGGCTATTGATATTTGGCTCTTTTAGATTTAGTTTTTCCCTTCCTACATGTCTTTAGGATATTTTCCAGTGCCAACTCAAGGACTTCTTTAATTTGTTTTACTTGCACTTCTACTTCAATTATTTCTTCTTCTGATATTTTTGGCTCTTCTAATCCTGACATTGGTTCTAAATACTTCTGAAAGAACTATATAAGTGATTTTCAACACTTAATACCTGATCCAAATGGTTTTAAATAAAATATTTAACCTAATCATGATTTAGGTTTCAAGTAGTATAAATTCTTGAAAAATCCCAAGTAACTCATATTAAGTAAGAGGGTATCAAAACTCCAAGTTAGTCTAGATGATCCACAACTCTTGATCATTCAAGAATCCAAGTAAGCAATGAGTCATGAATAATCTAGGTTTCATCAAGGTAGCTACTTTGAGTTTGTTTAGGTAAGTAACTAGGGTTGGGAAATTGAAAGTAGAAGTTACAAGTAGTGAAGAGTCCAGATTTCATGTGAAAAATTTAATGGGTTTCTCAAGGATCATGACTTCAGATTTATTGGGTCAAGTAACTATGGTTGGAAATGTTGAAGTAGAAGCAATAAGTAGTTATAACTATAAGGAAGCATAATACTTGAGAGTTTTGAGGTTCTTACGATTAGTAGCTTAGGATTAGGATTTTGAGTAAGTAGTAGTGTGGAACTCAAGTTTCTCATCTAATCTTAATGGTTAGGTTTTCAACCCTATGGATTTATTTCTTTAGTAATTTTAGGGTATTTTCACATACTTTGTGTTTTGGGAGTTCTTAAAGGTTTTAACAATGCCATTCAATAATGTAAAAGTAACAAATAGATACAAGGAAAAAAATAACAGATAGTAGAACATTTAAGGCGGCAAGTGGAAAACTATAAGAGGGAAATAAAAAGAAAACAATAAAGATGAAGTCATAAAAAAAAAATAAAGATCCACATACCTCAAATGCAAATGGGTTTTGAATAATTGAATTGAAAACTGCTCCAAAAGGCTAAATATCTTAGCTTAGGGTTCATAGGTGTGATAACTTAGTTAAACAACTCAAATGCTAGGTGGGAAATGAGGTGAAATTCATTGATATTTATATTTTCCAATACATTAATGGCATGAAATGGACACATGTAGGGTCCACATAATCCCTTATATTTTATTAGATTTTTCAAACTATTTTTCCTAGTTTGGCTTTTGGGAGTTAAGCATATTTGTAATTGTGAGTTGGTCTTGGATGGTGGGTATTTCAAGTTGAAAAAATATATATTAATTCTGCTTGTGGCTTTGGATGATAAAATTTACTTCAAAAACCTAATTTTATTTGTTTAGTGTTCAACGAACTTTCAAGATAACTTTACTTAGATTTTGATGTGAAGTAGTTTAATAATTCTAGTTTGAACTAGACAGTGCAACTCAAAGTTATAGGACTACTTTTATTTTAATTTAATAAGTAGAGTTGCTTGGATAACCTAAGTTATATTTTAAATAAGTCCCAACATTTATCTTTTTTTCTTTCTAGAAAATATGAGTAAATGGGTTTTTTTTAGTAATGGCCTCAAGCAAATGTTGTCAACCTTTTGGAGTAATTTTGTAGAAATTAGGAAAAGAAAGAAATTAAAAAATAAAGTTACTAAAGACTAAGAAATTATTCAAGGGAATATTTTAACAAAGACAACTAAATCACATAATATAAAAAGCAAAATTTTAAATAGGGGTAACCTAAAATTTTAATTGTAAAATTTTAGGGACACTAGCTAGCTCTGACTAGGGACATCTTTGTTTCCATTATGAAGAAGGAAACAAGGGTGAGATCCTAGTATCTCTAGTTTTTTATCTTATCTATTGGGTATAGATTCTTTGTAAAAAACTCAATCATAAAAACACAAAACAAATAAACAACATAAAATCAAGAAAAATAAAACCAAAAGAAAGACTAAAAACTTTATTTATATACATACAGGTGTTACCCTATTGCTCAATTCTTGTAGAGCTTCAAGTGCTACCTATTTAATGGTAGTGATAGTTTAATCCCATCTTGATAAGTTAGGATGAATATATATTTTCCATTAATTATCTTTATATTAAAAGGCCTTTTCCATAGGGAGTCAAATTTTCCATGCTTCCCTTTTTGTTCATTCTTTTTATCCCACAAGAGAAATAAATCACCAATTTCAAACTATCTATCTTGAGACTTATTATCAAATATATTCTTTACTTTTATTTGATGATCAACTAGATGGTCATTAACTTGAATATAGACCTCTTATAGTTTACTGAGAAACATGATTCTCTTATCTAGTGAATCTTGATAAGTAACATCTTCAATAGCTTTGGATAATTGCAAAGTAGGCAACTCTATGGTTATTGGTATCTTAACATTTATTACATATATAAAATAAAAATGATACATACCTATGGCTCTCTTTGGGGTTATTCTATTATCTCACAATGCATCAAACAACATCTTATGTGAGGTTCATTGATTATTATCCACCAGCTTATGAATGATGGTCATCAAGTTCTTGTTACTTGATTCAGCTTGACCATTTCCCTGAGGATAGTGATTTGAAGAATGATTAAAGTTTATTTTGTATGAGTAACATAAGTTAGTTATTTATACTAAGTAAGTTTATGTATAATATTATGTGGGACACCAAACCTTACTATAATGTTCTCTTTGATGAAGTCATATATAACGTCAAAAATTGCATGTTTGATAGAAATGGATTCTACCCACTTGTTAAAGTAATCAGTTGTAGTCAAAATATAATAATGTCTAACACTTGAAGAAGGATTTAACATGCTAATAAAATCGATGCTTGACTAGTGGAATGGTTCATCAATAATAACTAGTTTTAGAGGAAAGGCTAGAAACTTAAGTCATCCTACAAAATGTTGACATGATTGACACTTAAGAACCCAATCTAAATCATCTTGGAATAGGCTAGGCCAAAATTACCTTGCTCATAAGATTTTGAGTGTTGTGAATATTATTGAGAAGTGACCTCCACATCTTTTATCATGAAAATGATCTAATATTCTTGTTTATTTCTCTTTATCCACACAATGAAGGAAACACCATAAATTCCTCTTTTATACAAACCATTATCCAAAAGGACATAATCCTTTCACTTTATCTTGATGGTACATTTTTCCTTACATGTCAGATCAGCTAGGCATTCTCTATAAGTTAGGAAGTTGACAATCTTATTATATCAGTCATCCATAAGATCAACAAAGACCACCATTAGTAAATCTCCATTTAACTTAGTTTGGAATGAGGATGTTACCATATCTTTGTAATCAGGTTTTATCTCTATCATCAATTGTAAAATGCCTCTCCATCTTACTATATTTGTACATTTGATATCAAGATCAAAATCTTTCACCTTAGCTACCCAAGTGCCTATCAATAGTCCCATCTCTTACTATGTTAGAATTGATTGACTATAGCATCAAGCACATAGACTTTAGTATGTGAAGATAAAATGTATTACTTGAAAACTTTACATGATTTTACTATAGTGAAATATGTTTCTCTATCTACAAATATTTTAGTTTAGAGATTTTAAATGGTTGACTCATGAAAGCTGTAGGGGATTCAATTCCTTCGTCATTCTTCTATAGAAGTATAACTAACATGATATGCTTGGAATAATAATAGTAAATAATTAATTATCTAATGAAATCTAAGGAAACCAACACTAAAGCTTTGGCTATGACTACCTTAATGCTTCCAAATGCCAACTTTCCTTCAATGTGCTATTTGAAGTCTTGCTTCTTTTTTATCATATCAAATATGTGGTGAGTTAACTCAACAAAATTAGTAATGAATCTTTTAAGGAAATTGACCTTATTAAAGAATGAGTGCACTCCTTTCATGGAGGTAGGCATAGGTAAATTTTAAATATATTTCACTCTAGGTCAATCTTTGTCCCTTTCTTTGAAATAATGTGATTAAGGAGTTTTCATTGAATCACAACAAGTATCAATTTATTAGGATTCAAACATATCCCATGTATCCTACACTAGATGAGTAGTTCTTCTAGATCAACCAAGTCATTACCTCTCTTTTTGGAGAAGACTATCAAGTCATCAAGGTATACCATAATACTCATGTTCTTCAGATGAGCAAATTATAGATCCATTAATCATTGAAATGTTGCTCCAGCATTGATAAGCCCAAAAGGAATTTTATAATAATTAAACATCCCCCATGTCATTGAATTTTTTTTATTGATCTTCTTCAACCAATTTTATTTGATTATGTCCTAAAAATCCATCTGGCATGGATAACATCTTTGAACCTGTAACTACATGTAAGGTATGATCCATAATTTGAAATGGATAATTATCTTCTAGAGAGGCTTGATTTAGATTATGGAAATCAACACATAAGTGTATTTCTCCATTTTTATTTCTCATTGGAATAATATTTTCTAACCATTCTGAATGATGAATAGGATAGATGATCTTTGCATCAAGGTGATTTTGTATCTCAATATAAATAGTACCTGAGATAGTCAGATTATGATGTCTCAACTTTTGCTTGAAGGGATTACTTCTAGTTGAAGTGGAATATAGTGATACACTTCATCTGGTTCGAAGGACTTTAGGTCTTTGTAAGACCGGGAAAACACATCAATGTATCTTGTGATAATCTTGATGAATGCTTCTTTTTCTTCTTGAGAGAAACATTTTCCAATGTTTACCATCATAGGATCTTCTTCGCTACATAGATTAATCTGATACACTTCTAGAGAGGAACTGTCACCATATTCTTTACTTTTATTCAAAAACTAATCATACTTTTCAAAGATTTATTTTAAATTTGCTAACACTTTAGGGATCTTATTTCTATTTAGTTTAATTATATCTTAAATATTGGTAAGTTTAGGATCAATATTACCAATTATCATTTGGAATGTATGTGAACTACTTCCTTAAAAGTATAGTCACTTTAATTATCATGTTGCTCAAGAAACATAGTTATTTGTTTGTCATCATTGAATACTTGCCATTGTTCAACATTATCTAGGACCTTTGGATGGTAGACCATCTCTACTTTATAATTACCTTCTCAAAAAAGTGTTAGTTGCTTCTCTATCCTAAGTAGAGATGTAATAACTACAAGATAATCACCTCTAGAGTATTTATCTCAAGGAACTAAGTTGATTAATAAAGTTATAAAATTGAGTGTGGCACTCATAAATCAATAATGGTAGTGTTTCATCTTGTCTTTCTTCACCTGGAACTATCCTCTAATCTATTTTACTATTAACTCAACATCAGCTTGTGTTTTGAGAAGTCTTACTTAGTTTTCATTTACTTGTTCAAGTCCCAACAAGAGTGACTTATATTATAATGTGTTACTAGTATTTTCAAGCATGATTTTTTAGGAGTAAGGAAAGGTTTTACCTTCAAGTGATACTAATACCACCCATACACCTAAATCAAGAAAACTACAGTTGTCATCAAACTTTAACATCTATATCTTATCTTATTCTTATTATGATTTTTATGGTTCTTGGATCTCTTTGCCTACTTTAAGGTAGTAAACTCCATGATCTAATTCTACAAAAATAATCTAAGACCTTGGGTCATCAGATGTAGAAATCATGTATTTGGATTTTTTTTCTCAAGCTCAAGTTTTTGATTCACTCCTTTGAACGGAATGTGAGCACATGACCAATTTATCTTTACTTCTCCACCCCAAATCCTTGAAAAATTATTTACTTAACAACATTCCATAAGAATAAAGAATATTTGATGCCAAAATTTCCATTTTGAGTCTTTTATCTAGGAAGGCTACTAGGATAACTTGAGAATATTTGATCTGTCTAATCAAGGGAACATATCTCTCCATCAAGTAGCATCTAAATATTATCTTATTCAAAGTGAGACCAATAGAATTAGCCACCTTAGCTATCATAACATTATCTGAGGATCTAGAGTACAAAATACAGTTGTTTAACTTGAACCCATTAATTAGAAGAGAGACATAAAATAGCTCTATCTTTTCAAATGTAGAAGCAGGTGTGGGAGAAGTATCAATATAATTATTCTGGGAAGAAAACTATTTAGGATTAGGCAAGATACCCTTAGAATAATTGGTTAAATTATTTTACCCTTTGCTTTGAATATACTTGACTAATCTATTCAACTAATCTAGATAAGATCTCAAGTACTCAGCTTCTAACATCTAAATTTTGGTTTCTCTTTATAAGGTTAATTATGTCAAAAGAGGGAATGGAAGTAGATAGAATAGGATTAAATTCAATATTATGAGTTAATAGCTTATGAGTTTTAGAAGAATAAGGTAGAGGACTACCTCTCTTAAGAATACATATATCTCATCTATAATCCCCCTTCTCTTTATCTTGTTCTTTGGAAGATTTCTCACCATCTTGCTAAGTTTATGACCTTGTAAACACTAAAAATGAATGACTATGATCTTCAAATGCTTCTTCATAATAACTCTTTGATTGATATTCTAGGTAACCAATTTTGGAGTCTCCAATAGGATCTAAAAAGTCATATTCATCAATAAGACATTGATGAGTGTCATCAATCATCTAATCTTGCTCATTCATCTCAACATGATTTCTGAGAGCATCTTCAATTGCCAATATTTGTGTAGGACTAGGGATTGGTTCTTATTTTGATTCTTATAAAAATTCCATATAGGTGTATTCTTAGTTGGATTAGCATGAGTACCTTGTGCAATTATTTTTGACTTGAAGCAAGTCATTAGCCAAATTTTATAATAGGGGATCAGTAGTCTATCATGTGCTTAAAGTGGAAGAGTCTCCCTTAGAATTTGTTTTCTTGATCTTTATAGACACTATCAAATCAACTTTAACCTCTGTATCAATATTTTAAGATACTATTAAATCATTTGATCATGTTATTCATAGCTAATAACTAACTTTTTGTAACTAGACATTGATGAATAAGAACTTTTGATTTTATCAAATGGGTAGTGAAACTTGAGGAATTTTGTAGAGAAATCTATTAAACTTGGAAATAAAATCATGCATGTGTTCATGTGTTTCCTTCTTAAGCTAATTTAATTGGGTAAGTAGTATATGTGAATCTTTAGTAGTTTTGAATCTATTTTCAAATTACTCATGCATAGTAGCCCAATTGACTATAGTGTAAGGAAGAAAATGGTAAAACCATTTTATATCTAAGTCATACAAGGTCTCAATGAAGAGTATAATTGAGACATCTTCATTATCAATGCCAATTACTCTATAGGCTACAAATAAGGCAACCAAATGTTCATGTAGATTTTGTTTTTCAATGCCAATGAACTTTGGAAAATTCTTTCTTGAACCTTTAGGAAATTCATGGAGAGGGGGAGTCAAATTCAATGGTCTAATTATTTCCCACCAAGGGATGGGAAGTGGTTGCACCATTCTTCTTAGAATGAGGAACTATGGATTAGCCAGTTGAATTATTCTTGAGGAATTGTGATGTAGATGATTCACAAGATTTGGTATTTGTCTCATAGGTAAGAAACTAATTATTCATGTTATGTCTTTAATAGGAATACTAATATTGAACTGCTCTTATAATTCAAATAAATCATCTATTTGGCTTTAAGCTCTCCTTGCTCTGGTAAATTGTTGATTTGCTAGCTTAAAAAATAAAATTATTTTGAGGATTACTCTTATCAATTTGATTTGAAGATAAAGACTTGGGTGGTGGTTAATAAACATGCAACAAGTTCAAGGTAAATAAAATGTTAAACAAAATAACATGCATAAATCCAATAAGAAGTGATGCTTCTATGTTTGGAAAGTGAAGTTAACTTCAACAAGATCATGTTTTACTTAGAAGTGTGTAACTGGATCTACTTTGGAACACACAAAAATAATGATAAATTTAATATTAACTATGTCTAACTCAACTTTAAGGAATAATTTATTTTTAGATCTAGGAGTTTATCTTTTCATTTCCCTAGTGAAGTTGTAAAAACTATTGGCTAGATATTTTGCAAGCTAACAAAAGTACCTAGGTAGTCATGGGATTAAATAACCTTCATTTAATGATGAATATCTCATATGCTTATGTATATTTACTTATAATTATCTATTTCTCATAGTTATTTACAAATTATATAGATTATATCCAAGTTGCTTTGTTTCGGGGGTATTACTTTAATCACAGTGTTCATGGACAATAAAAAGGTTATTTTGTAGTAAGTAGTTGTTTTAGAGAATGTGTAACAAAATTTTATAAAATTAAGAGTGAAAAATTAGAACATGTGGAGAGAAAAAAGTTTTACTTCATAATAAGTAGTTTTACAGATCTTATTGAATTTGTACAAATAAATAAACATTCAAGAGATGATAATATTTTTAGCAAATGACTAAGAAAAATTAGAATTCACATTCAGATTGAAGATAACAAAAATTTTAACATTTTAATATTCAAAAATAAACCAAATTACTCTTGAGATGTAAATTTCCACAAAAAATAACTTCTTTCTCATTCACTTAAAATCAATTTCATACAAGGAAAAAACATAGAAATCTAAACACAAAGTATTAGATTACTTAAATTATCTTGCTTTAGTTATAATTACTCTACAATAATTACCATCATCCTCAAGCATGTATTCCTACACTTATATATATACAAAAACAAATCTTAAATTCAAATCGGAAACAATTTCTTCATAATCCATGTGATGTGCTAAAAATTTAAATCCTTGAGTGGAAACCCTCAAATTTCTCCTATGTGGCATGTAATAGCTAGTGACATGTAGCACATATTGGTCTCATAGTTTGTATTGAACACAAATAATTTATATGTCTAGCATCATTCACTTAAGTAATTTACTCTTACAAGATGACTTCAAGTAATGGCATTCAGCCAATTTGCTCAAGTCTTACAATTTTCCAAAGGAATATACTCAACAAGTAACTCTACTAAATGTCTTTACTTAAAAGTAATTTCTTCTAAAAAAGTTTATTTAAAAATAGAATGAATATAAAGGAAGAAAATGGGAAGAAGGAAGAAGAAATTTATAGAAATAAGAGCAACAATAGTTATTCCACCTTGTGGACTTTGGATCTACATTCTCTCTATACTTGATGTGTTGCGACATCATCAATTATATTGTTACATCTTCAGATTTAGCAAGTGATTATATTTTCATTTCAAATCTTAGCATTTCTCTTTCCAACATCTTTCTATGACCCTTTACCTTTTCATGTCTAGGTTGGAGTCTCTTGATTTCATGTTGGCATTTGATTAACTCCTTTATAGATTTAGTTGTGAAAGGAGTTATGGCATTTTCCATTATTTGCTTGAATTTCTCATATAACTACTCTAATGTCCTTGGAACATTATCAAACCAAATGTTAATAAGACCATACAGATAAATTTCTAGATTCACCTTTTCATTATGATTTTCTTCCTCCAAAGTCTTCATTTCTTCACACATTATTTCTAGAATATGCATACAAAATGATAGGAGACACTATTCTTATTTTACCTTCTTTACAAATGCTTCAAGGACAATATTTTCTTCAATCAAATTTTTTTTCACTCAAATTACTTATTATTTTTAGACTCTCCTATCACAACTTATAAATTCCATTTACATTCTCAATTTCCTTCATTACTACCTTTATCTCTACTAATTTCTTCAAAATATCAACATGAACACCTAAAATATTAGGGAAGAGCTTCTTGGAAATTTGATACATCTTCTTTATCTATTTATCAACCACCTTAGCTTTATCTCTAGTCTATTATACCTTAGTTATCACTTGATAATCAATTTAATCTCCTAAAATAATAGATTATTATAGAATTGTCCTTGCAACTTTAGCTATTATTTCACATAACTAAGCTTTTTTTTCCTTCAATTTAGCCTTACCAACCTTTTCCTCATAAATATTTCTAAAGAGAGTGTTAATTGATATCTAGGTATCCTAATTTAAGAATTTAGTGGTAACTTCCCCAAGGGATATCTTTGATATTATTTTAGTCCCCTTTAATGACTTCTACTTTACTAATGCCTTGTGGTGGCACTGATACCTCTACAAACTTTTATCTTGTAGGCTCAATTATCAATTTTTAAGTTAATTTAGTAGACTTAGGATTCTTTCCTTTCTTGTCAAGACTTTTCAAATATTACAAGTCTATCTCTTTGAGATTTATTACTTCATTAGATTCTGAAGTTATTTGCATTGGCAACTAAGATGACAAGTTCATACTAGTTTAAGTATCTATATGGATCACCATTTGCTATTGATTATTTATAACCACTAGTTCTTGAGAAGGAACTCCTTGGATCTCTATCACTTTCTTGACTTCTTCCTCTAGATTTTTCTCAACCAAATTCTCAATTTCTCCTTCTTTCTCCTTATCATCTTCCTTTTCTTATATTTTCACTTTATCAATTACAACTTCCTTCTCCTTTGTTTTCTCTACAATTTTCTCTACCACTACCTCCACTTATTTTTCTTTCTTAGCTTCTCTTTATTTTACTACCTCTACTACCTCCTTCTCAAGTTTAACTACTTTTTGTTTTTCCTATAATGCTTCTTGAGATGGGATTTCCTCTTCAATAGTGATATTTTCTAACTCATTCTCAATGGTGGGTTTATCTTTTGAAGGAGGGGGATGTGGAGAAGTAGGTGGAGAAGATAGAAGATGAGGGACATTAGTTTCCTTCTAAATTAATTTTTTTGGAGGTTTGATGCCATGATATTTTGGTGGTGGAATTAGTACTAATGGATCTATGATAGGCATAGTAGAAGTGGGAATAAAAGGAATGGTTGTGTTAGTAGAAGAGGCTAATGGATATGTGAAAACAACTGGTTGAATTGTCTCTTTATCCTTTACCGCATAATATGTATCAACATCTATTTTCAACTTTAACTTCTTTGTGGGCACTTGTCTACTTTCTCCTTATACTATTTCCTTCCTTTTTTGACTTACATCAGTAGTCTCTTGCATCAAATCCTTCATATAATAGCCTTTGTTGAGAATCCATGTGGAATTCATGTCCAAAACATTTGAAGTTTTGTTTGGAATAGTCATAGTTTGATCTTTACCAAAAACAATCATTGGAAGTAAAACATTGTCTCCCCCTACTACATGAAAAACATCATTGGTTACAACTCCATCATATTTCATATAATAAAGAATTGTGGCCATATCAAAATCACAAATTTGTTCAATATTCAATCTACTATTATCCCTTCTTCTGACATCAAACTCATCTCTATAATCAATCTAAAAAACCTCAAGTACATGAATGTGCATATTTTCTAAAGAGACTATATTTGGGGCTACACCTCTATAATCAAAATTAGCTGTAGAATCAAAATGTGTTTGGGTATAATTATGATACATCTCTTTCTACACATTCTTAGCCTTATAAATACTAGGATAATGGTAATGACCGAGTACAATAGGATAATTGATAGTAGGACAATGGGAATTTGATTGTAAATCATGTAACTCAACTAATTGTTTACAAAATTCCATAAGAATCCACTTATCACTAGGGTATCTAGGTAACTTGACTACTGCCCCTATGAAACCCACAAATTTGATGTATGTAAAAATGAGGAACTAAATGAAAATTCAAACAAACTATAAAACTAAATTGCATGTTGCATCTAATACTCTCTTGTGCTATAGAACCACATTTAATTTGTAAATGAGTCCATGAAAGAATCCATAATTCACTACCTTATAATGCTTTTATTACTCAAAAAGGACCAATTAGGTGTAATATTCATATGTTATCTTAGTTTCCAGTGTCCCATTTGTAATGATCCTTAAAAGGGCTCCACTTGATGCTACTACATATACAAGGTATGAGGTCATCTTTAAATCAAAATTCTATAATACATTGTTTAATTATTGGTCCATATTGTCACTTATCATCCTTACCCATTCAATGCTAGTTGAGATATTGGTGACATAAATAGTTTTGATGTATGCATATATCTAGGTTAAGAAACACTTGTCATTATTTTCACCATTGATCCTACATAACAACTAAGTAATGTCATCTACTTCCTAAACCAAGTTTGATCTTACTATCTACTTTGGAAATCTTGAGGCTTGTTTCACTTTCTTCAGGTTTTTTTGTTCATTATATTTATAAATTCTATTATATTATTCTCCTATTATCTATTAGCTTTGTCCATTGTTATATCATTCACTTTTGTTGATGCTCATATCTTTATATAGTAGTTAAGATACTGAACATATAATCTTATAACTAGGTTACGAAAAGCATGTTTCACAATCCTAGTTAGGGAGTCATAACATTTGGCACATGCTAGGACTAATTTAGGAAGTTGGGATAAACTAATATAGCTTGAAAAATCCCACTATTCATCATTACCTACAAGAGAGGAGTCTAGGATATGGCCTTAGATATCTCTAAAAACCCAATCATGGACACATGTCACATTTTTGTATTGCTTATCTCAGTTAACATAGATGTAAATCATGATTCAATAGGGTATCCCTTATACTGATACTTTATTTTTGGATCTTGAGATTTAGCTCTTTTAGCTTTAGTTTTGCCCTTACTACTTGGATCTAGGATCTCTTTGAGTGTTATCTCAAGGACTTCTTCAATTTGTGTTGCTTACACTTCTATTTTAGCTAATTTTTCTTCTAATCTTTTTGACCCTTCAAATCCTGACATTGGTTCTGACTACTTCTAGAAGAACTGTAAGAGAAATTTTCAATATTTAATAATTATTCCAATTGGTTTTGAATAAAAGAGTTAATTTGTTGTTTCAAGCAATATCCTGCATGATTTAGGTTTCAAGTAGTAAAAATTCTTGAAAAATCTGAATTAACTCATTATAAGTAATAGGGTATCACAACTCTGAGTTTGTCTAGATGATCCACAATTATTGGGCATTCAATAATCTAGGTAATAAATTAGTCATAAAGAATATAGATTTTAGGAAGGTAGGTACTTCATGTTTGTTTAGGCAGGTAACTCAAGTTGGGAAACTTGAAGTAGAAGTTACTAGTAGTGAAGAGTCCAAAATTTCACTTGAGTAGTTTAATGGGTTTCTCAAGGATCATGACTTTAGATTTATCATGTCAAGTAACTATGGATGGAAATCCTAAAGTAGAAGTAACAATAATTTACAACTCTAGGTAAGTATAATACTTGAGAGTGTTGGGGTTATTATAAGTAGTAGCTTAGGATCAAGATTATAGGTGAGTAAGTAGTAATCGGGAACCTAGGTTTCTCATCTAATCTCAATAGTTTGGTTTCCAACCCTAGGGATTGATCTCTACAATATTTTAAGGGGATATTCACATACTTGGTGTTTTTATAATTCTTGTAAGGTTTTTACAACACCACTCAAGCATGTAAAAGTAACAAATATATATAATGAAAACAAATACTAATAGTAGAACCTTTATAGTGGTAAGTGGAAAACTATAAAAGGGAAATAAAAATAAAAAAATCAATATAAAGGCATAAAACAAATAAGAAAGATCCACATACCTCAAACACAAATGGGTTGTGAATAATTGAATTGAAAATATCTCCAAAAGGATAAATAGCTTAGCTCAAGGTTTGTATGTATGACAACTTAGTTAACCAACTCCAATGTCAGGTGTGAATGAGGTGGAATTTATTGATATTTATATTTTATAATACATTAATGACATGTAATGGATGTGTGTGTAGGGGCCACATAAGCCCTTGGCTTTTATCAATTTTGTTAGACTACTTTTCTTAATTTGGATTTTAGGATTTAATCATCTTAGAAATCCTGAGTTAGTCTTGGTTGGTGAGTATTTAGGGTTAATAAACTTCTATTATTTTTGCTTGTGGCTTTGGATGAAAAAAATTACTTTGAAAACTTGATTTACTTTACGCAGTGTTGGGTGGACTTTCAGGGTGACTTTACTTAACTTTTGATGTGAAGTAAAGTAGTTTAATAATTCTAGTTTGAACTAGAGAGTGAAACTTAGAGTTATGAGACTAATTTTCTTTCATTGAATAAGTAGAGTGGCTTGGAGAACCTGAGTTATATTGGAAATGAGTCCCAATATTTAGCTTTTTGACATTCTAGGAAACATGAGTAAATGAGTTTTTTTAGTAATGGATTTTTGTACATGTTTTCAACCTTATTGAGTAATTTTGAAGAAATTAGGAAAAGAAATAAATCAAAAATAAAGTTACTAAAGGCTAAGACTTTATTTAGGGGACTGGTTTAACAAGGACATTGACTCACATAAGACAAAATGCAAAATTTTAAATAGGGATAACCTAAAATTTTAAGTGTAAATTTTTGGGGACACCACCTTCCAAGATAATAGGGTTGATAAAAAACTTGAATGTTTTTCTCCATGATTATCCTAGTTTTCCTATCCTTCAAGACATTTTTGTTGTTGACCTTCCTACTCATTTTGTAATCTGCCTTTTAAGAGATTTTAGAGATAAGATAAGGGTCTCTCTCTCAGCTGATTGGTCTTTCTTATCCTTAAGGACAAGACATGGAACAAAGGTAACAATAATAACTTATCCTCTTACAAGTTTTCACATTGAGCCCTATGTTGAAATAAGTTCAAATTTGAATTATGTAATCAATGAGGAAAAGTATTCTATTATGGATGACGGTACTTCTTCCAATCTTGTATTCATTTCTAATTTATTTTCAGATGAGTATGGTATTAACACATATGATCATAATCCTTATGATTTCATGGAAGAAAATTATTTAGGAGTGTATTAAATACATAAATAAGGAATACCAACATCCTTACTTTCCAAATAAGAAGGTGAGATGATGAAATGTGGAAGATGTTTTTTTATGTGTCAAGAAGTAAAATTGGTGTATGAGTTAGTGTTATGTTGGTTTACCCATATAAAAAATAGTACTATGATTCATATAGGTTACATTTTAGTTTCACTTCTAATGTGGTTGAGTATGAAGGATTGATTCATGGCCTTCAATGGGTAAGGAGAAAAGGAATCAAGAATTTACAAGTATATGGAGATAGTGAATTGGTTTTTCACCAAGTTAGGATTGCAATTAATGATAACAATCCTTTAATCAAGTCCTATAAACATGGGTTATGTGATTTTATTGAAGACTTAAATGCATTCAACATACAATCAGTCCCAAGGGAGAAAAATAATCACGATGATAGACTAGTTGCTATAAGAGCATAATTTGATATACCAACTACCATAAAAGAGGAGGCAAAGCAATCTCACATCAAGATCATTATTTGAAATTTCATAACTGATAATGAAGTGTCTTGTCAAGTGTTTGATTGTGATAAACAAATTTCATGCTTCTTGTAAAATTAATTTGAGTTTTCCTAAAAAATTCAAAAGAGACTCCAAGAATAGTTTGATGATCAAATTGTGAAGGTAAGAACAAAAAAGATACCTAAGGACTTGGTGACCTTATAGATAATATTTAATTAATATGATCAAAGGAAGAATGAAAATTTGAGTATGTCTAGAAAATAATAGAACTATGAAGGGGTATTGATCTTCAATGATAAAATCCTCAAACTAAGTAAGGTATGTTCTACATTAGAGAATCAAGCATTCATTGATTTATGTAGAGAGATTCATGACATATTTTCTTGGGAGTATAAGGACCTAAAATTATTTTATCCTAGCCTGACACACCATACCATTGAATTATAACATTGATTTAAACTATTTAGATAAAAATGAAGCCCATCAACCCCAAGCTTGAACAAATCATGAGGTTAGAGATTACCAAATTCCTTGATTTTGAAATAATCTTTCCTATCAAGAATTCAACATGGGTAGCTAATATTTTTCTTATTAGAAATAATAATGGGGAGATAAGACTTTGTGTGGACTTTAGAGATCTTTATAGAGTGTCACTCAAAGATCACTATCTTTTACCCTTAATGGAGCAAATTTTGTAAATTGTTTTAGGTTCTCAATGTTTTTCTCTCCTAGATGGATATTATAGTTATAATCACGTTCTAGTTAATGAGGATGATCAATTTAAGATAACATTCACTAAAAAACTAGGGAATTTTTATTATAATAAGATGCCTTTTGGTTTGTCAAATATTGGTTCCACCTTTCAAAGATCAATGGACATAACCTTCAAAGGTTTAATTTAATGAAATGTTGTTAGTTTATCTAGATATAAAACTATTTTATAAAGATGATAATGAAAATATAAGACAATTAAGGCATGTTTTTGAAAGATGTAGCTAGTATGGAGTATCTCTCAATCATAAAAAAATGCATCTTTGTTGTGCTTGAAGGTAAGATTTTAGGACATATTATTTCCTAATATGTTTTAAATATTGATCCTAAAAGTATAGAGGTTATTCTAGGCCCATCATTTCCCTTTCATAAGAAAGGTCTCCAAAGTTTCTTAGGAAAGATAATTTATTTAAGGAGATTCATACCTATTTTTGAATCTTGGTGAAATTTATCATAGCCATGCTAAAAGAAACAAGTATTTTCTTGGACTAAGGAAGGTAAGAGAAGTTTTGAGGCAATTAATAAAGTAATTACAAAATATCCTACTCTTGTGAATGATTATTTTTCTAAAGACTTCATGATGTATTCATTTACTAGCCTTGATACTATCTTAGCTATGCTAATGCAAAAGAATGATGAAGGTGTGGAATAACCAATTGAATTATTTAGTCAAAGTTTGGAATATTATGAAGTCAAGTACACTTTTTTCAAGAAAAAAATCCTTGATGCTATAATAAGACTAAATAAGTTTAGGCATATGGTTTAAAATAATAGGATTCATGTTATGTTTTCCCATCTTATTACCAAAGAGTTTCTTTTGATTAAGGACCTTAATGAAAAGAGGGAAGGGTGGATTACTAAGGTAATGGAATATTATTTTGATATCAAAGTGCTAAATTTGATAAAGGGTAAAGGTCTTTGTGAACATCTAGCTTCATATCTCTAAGATTCAAATGATGAGGCTTTGGTCAATCATGACTGTTCCCAACTAGTTGTTTCCTTACCTCTAAAAAGTTGGACACAATATGTTATCAAATTTATTTAAAGTGGTCAGTATCTTAATGATATGATTAGATTATAAAGGAGATAATTTAGATTGTAGATATCCCTTTTTGTCTTATAGATGGTGTGATTTTTATAAGAAACACTAATGGTGTGTTATTGAGATGCATTAGCAATGATATATTTGAAGTGTTACTTGAGAATATCCATGATAGAATAAAAGAGGTAATTTATCCCCATGAACCATAGATAAAAATATCATGAGGGTAAAATATTATTGGGCTAGGATCTTCAAGGACTACTATGTTTGGGTAAGAAGGTGTGTAGAATGTTCTTTTTTGTATGAAAATAGAAGCTTGTAGCTCCAACTTTAAGGCTTATCCAAGTGTATCAACTTTTCATGAAATGGGGTATTGATTTCATTAACATGATAAACCCCCCATCAAGTGTTGGTCACAAATTGATGCTCATATAAACTAACTACTTCACAAGGTGGGTTAAAGTAGTGGCATTGAAGGAAGCTAATGAGAATGTTATCTTAGAGTTATATGAAAGTATCATAATAAGGTTTGACACTCCTTCCACTATTATTTTAGATAATTCACTTACTTTCATGGGTGTTAGGATATCTTATTGGGCAAATAAAAATGGAATTACTTGAGCACTTCATCCAACCATTATCCTTAAGGTAATGGGTTGGTTGTATCCAATAATAAGAATCTGGTCAGAATTATCATGAAAACTTTGGAGGATAATCAATGGGCTTGGCACACTAAATTGAAGACAAACATATGGGCTAATAGAATAACTCCCAAGAGGTCAATAGGTAGTTATCCTTTTATTATTATCTATGGAAAGGAATCCAGGTTGTCTATGTCCTAAGAGTTACCTACCTTGATGTTGGCATATTAGCTATATTTGCTTGAGAACACTCCAATCGAGGTGAAATTGATAGAATTAATAGAGTTAAAAGAGACTAGAGATAAAGCTCATCAAGCTTTAGAACATCAGCAAACAGTAATGAAAGGGTCTTTTGATAAGAATTCAACTCCAAGAACATTCCAAGAAGGTGAGATAGTGTTGAAATGGGATGAAGATAGATAAAAAATAGGAAGACCTAAAAAATTTTACACCTTATGGAGTGGGCCATATGTCATCGTCAAGTGCAAAAAAAGCAACTCTTTCCAATTATTAAGGATGAATGGAGAGAAAATGCCTATCCCTATGAATGAGATACATTTAAATCCTTGCTATTGAACAAATTAAGGTTAGTCTTGTAAATATTAGGTTAGATATGAGTTTTGTTTTAGTTGTGCTCCATAAGTGTTCTTGAGAACACATGTTTTGTTTCTTTTTAGTGTGTATTTTTTTATGTGTCCTTTATTTATTGTTTGGTGTGGTTTCAAGGGAAAATCATGTGTCAAATTAATGTCAATTATTTTAACCATAAGTCAAAATAAGTCAACCCCTTATAGTCCAAAACTTGATATAGGTGTCTATTATAATGTCATATGGTGTGTCATAGTCCTTTTGATGTGTTTTAATATGTTTCTAGCCTTATTCATGGTCACATTTAGTCCTTGTGCCATTTAAAAGTCATATATAGGTCATAAATGAAGGTGGTATAGTTTTTAGGGGTGTTAAAGTGTTTTAGACTCTCTTTCAATATCCAATATGTTATATTAATATTTAGGAATGTTAATGCTAGATGAAATTTATAGGTGTTAACTAAAAAAATTAAGAAAACAAGTGAAAAAAGGGATTTTTAAAGGTTGTACCGATTATGGGAAAGAATGGCACATGGGAAAAGCATGTGTAATGACACATTAGATTCTTTGACTCTATTTCAATTCTTGACTGGTTTTGGAATTCTAAAAACTAGCTAAATACCATTTCTCCTCTCCATCACTTCATTAGGTATGTAAAATTGGTCAATAGGTCTTTGGATGTTACAACCAATAAGAGGACTTCTAGGTCAAATGATCTTAGTGATGGATATTAAAATTGGTCTAATTAATTTTTATGTTTGGATTTGGATGAATGGTTTCATATACTTTATGAATTATTCTTAACAAGTTGACTGCCTTATTTTTCTAGCTAATCCCCACACCCTATAGGTTTTGCCTTTATTTGAGCATATCTATGTAATCAAGTCAGTAAAATGGATTACAAAGGATGTTTAATTCCTTATATCATGTTACCTATAGTTGGTTTCATGTTCGGAAGTCATTTTAAGAGATCAAACCTCTTAGGTTATAGGTGGTGTATGCTAGTGAGGTTACAATTAGATTTCATCAATGATAGAGGGTCTCTTTCTCTGCAATGGCTTTGAAGAATATTCTATGTAGATTTACTCTATAGAGGTAGCCTTTTATGCAATGCACTCTTTAAAATATATGGAATCATCTAAACAGTTCTTTAAAGGCAATCGAGAGACATCAAGTGAAGCTTCTTACTTGACTGAGAGCATGGCCAATGTGTTTCTTAAGGATACAGCGTCAATATGTGGCATAATAGCTATAGGGATTAAAAATTCAGTGTGCTAAGTAGTGACTAGAGGAATGTACCAAAGCCAAACACCTCCTAGTTGTGGAAATTATAATCCTAACTGCATAGTGGTTGGTGCTTGTTGTTATGTTGTGGCCTTTATTTTTAGCTTATCTTATTGTGCAACATATTCAACCATCTTCTGTTTGACCTCTTCTTCATATTTCTTCTTTTTATCTTCTTCCTCCTTTTTCTCCTCCTCTTCTTCTTTTCTTCTTCCTTCCTTTTCTTGTCCTCTTCCTCTTTATTTCTCTTCTCTTCATCTTATTTCTTATTTTTCTGTTCTACTTCCTATTTATCTTTCTTATTTTAGTTTTCTTCTTTTTTATTTTTATCTTGTTCTTATTTCTTCCTTTATTCATCTTCTTCTCTCTTCCTCTTCTCTTATTCCTATGTAACTTGGGCCTATGTCTGAGCTTGTGCTTGTGCCTGCACTTGTTGCTGTAGGGATTCATCATATTCCTCTTTTTTCCTAGAAAATTCCTCTTCCTGTCATTTTGCTCGATCTATTACATCCTTTTTTTTATGCTTCTTCTTTTTTCCTTTTTTACTTCCTATTATCCCTAGCATTGAAATATTACTAGAGATCAAGGTTAGCTTCATCAATCGAGGTAGTCTTATTATGCATGGTTTTGATAGTCTTGGTAACTATGGTAAAGTATATGCTAGAGCTAGAAATGGAATTATCAAGATGTTACTTCTAGTCTATAAGACTGCATGTGAGTTGATGGGCTTGGAGGTATATAATGTCAATAATGTTTCGATATTCCTCTAATAGAGTCATCAAAGTAGTGGTGTTAGTCTTTAAACTATTACCCAAGATACTAATTGAGAAAAGTTGTTTTACTACACACCAATATTCTATAATGTCTGAGACCAAGGTTTTGAGCCTAATATGGTTTGACATCACTTGGTCCTCAATTACTTAAGAGGCCAACTTTGGGAAATTATGTTAAATAATTTTGCCACTTTATGAATATGATCCCTAATATTCAAATTATCTTCCCTTTTCTGATCCCACTCTTACTCTAAAGAGGTGGCCTTTTAAGTGATGGACTATTGAAAATCTATGGCACCATCTAAATGGTTCTTCAAATAAAATAAAGAGACATCAATTAAATCTTATTACTTGATTGAGAGCATGGCCAATGTGTTTGCTAAGACTACATGGTTAGGATGTGGCATAATATCTCGAGGGAGTGAAAAGGTAGTACACTAAGCAATGGATGGAGGAATGGACCAAAGCCAAACACCTCCTAGCTATGGTAACTATGATCCTAACTACATTGTGGTTGGTGCTTGTTGTTATGTTGTGGCCTTTACTATTATCTTATCTCATTGTGCAACATATACAACCATCTTCTGTTTGACCTCTTCTTCATATTTCTTCTTCCTATCTTCTTCCTCATTTTTCTCCTCTTCTTATTTTCTTCTTCATCTCTTTTCTGGTCCTCTTCTTCTTTATTTCTCTTTTCTTCATCTTATTTCTTATTTTTCTCTTCTACTTCTTATTTATCTATTCTTCTTCTTTTTGCATTTTCTCTTGTTCTTCTTTCTTCCTCTATTCTTATTCTTCTCTCTTCCTCTTCTCTTGTTCCTATGTAACTTGGGCCTATGTTTGGGCTTGTGCTTGTGTATGAACTTGCTATTTCTATATGGATTTATCATGTTCCTCTTTCTTCCTAGAATATTCCTCTTCCTATCATTACGCTTGATCTGCTACATCTTTTTTTTATGCTTCTTTTTTTTTTCCTTTTTTACTTTTTCTTCCCACACTTATTGTGTAGTGGTAACTACTTCCTAGGCCTACCTGGCCATCTCCTATTCCTTTTTCATGTCTGCCTCTACATCCTTGGCCTTTTGTGAGGCCTCAAATTATTCAATTTATTGTGTTTCTTGTTATTGTTATTATTCTTTTTTTTTCTTCCTTCATTAGCCAACATTTAGTTACATGATCAGCTTTGTCCCTGATAGCCTATTATTCCTCCATTGTTATTTGTTCCTATGAAATTTCCTCAACCTCTTATTCTTATGGTGATGACATGGAATCCTCTAGTAATACCTCTAAACTTGGAACCTATTACTTATTTAGGATCAATTTGTGCTTACTACATAGTAGATATTAAACCAAATGTGCATTCTTCCAAGGTAGGGGATACTCTTGCCTCCCATCATGTTCTAGGCATATGCACAAGTTATTCTAGTAGACTCTCTAGTAGGGGTACAAATATGACATCAGGTGTGAATGTTGGAATAGTCAAAGGCTAGAATAAGTCTATTCTATGTTGAAGTTGCTCTACCTCTTGTCAAACTATGTCAACAATTATGGAAGGTGGGAAATATGAGAGTTCTACCCATAACTCAAGTACAACCTACTTATATATGTGTGTTGTGCAAACCACCTTATATAAAAAATAACACTTTCTTCTCCTCCTTCTCATAGTAGTCTTTGACCATCTCTACCAACATGATCCGATATACTTCCTATGTATTGATACCCATATCCATGAAGTCATAGCATTAAAATATCTACATCACCTTTGGACCATCCTTTTAGGTCACCATGATGTGTGTTGTCTACTTTATGGGATGGGACACTGATTGCGGATATGATTTATGCTTCCCCTTATGCTACTACAAGCTTGATTCTAACTAAAGTTGTTATACATTAAGAATGTCTTCACCCAATGATATATATTATAAAGGGTTTGATCATTTGGTTGTGTGCTCTTTTTGTCAAGACACTTCATCCTACACCATATCCATCATGATTAATAAGGGGAACAATTTGAATGGTGAACGTAATAACTCATAAGTTGTTATAAAAACTCCCTTGGGTAGTAGAGTGACTATGGAATGTTAACCCATGTACTACAGGACATCATATTGGACTCTATGGTGTGTGGCATGAGGTCTAAACACTCCTCCCACCAAAATTTGAACTTCCCCTCATGTGTAAGGGCTCCACATTCTTACATCCATATTATGTTGTGAAACTATTGCATTGGACAGTAATCTGTATCTAGGTGTATTTGTCCCACTAGTGATTTCCACTACATGAAACAAAACATAAAGATCAAAAATTGATACTAGAACATCTACCTAGGAGTGGTGAGGTACTTGTCAATGTTTATGATCAAATATTGGATGAAGTACTTAGGATAATTTAATTCTTAATTTTGGTGGATCATCTTATGAGTGATGCCCACAACTCCCTTAGGATTTTTTTTGGCAGACTTGATCATCAACCATAATATTTTGGTGATGTATTAAATGAGAATGTGCACTAGTTCATTAGGGATTTCATCAATGAGAATCCCTCAATGTTTTCACACATATCGGTTTTGGACTTCTTGTAATATGAGAAGTATTTTGGTCTTGTAGGGTAGTAGGGAATCTCCACACATAAGCATGCAAAATATCTTGTGTGTTGATTACCATAGTCTCATCTAGATCTAAATAGATTATGCCCTCATTTTATGACCCAAGAAATACTTGAACTATCTCTCTTAGGTTTCCAAATATTGATATTCATAATAGGCACTCAACATCTATATTCTTAAATTGGTGTGGAGTTTCGAGGGTGAGTGGTTTTACAAAATCAATAATATCAAGATAGAAAAGCTTTTGCTTGGCTTTTTAGAGGTACTAAAATGGCTGATGATCATTATACTTGGTTTTCCAAAGTTCTAGATTAACACCCATATCTTCCTTTTGTACTTCAAATGGGGGTCAAATTAGTTTCATGGTATTCATGGCTATGTGAGAGGAAATTTTAATGCTTTTTTATTATATATGTAATGAAAATGGTTTTACTATTGATAGTTATAGCTCATGAAAATATCATAAGGATGAAATTTTAACTTGGTGTTCAAACTTAGCTTTTATAGATTTGGCACCTCTTTAATTCTACATCTAGGCCATGATTAGTTGTCTATTCATCTTGAATGCAATGGTGTATGTGGAAAATCTATATCTAATCTGGCCATTAAAGTAGTTAGTCATTGGCACTATGTGGAGTTACATTGTTATGTAATTTGGTGTTTCTATGAAGGGTACAAAAATATAATGCTAACTAGCCATTGATTTATTGAATATCACATTAATCAACCATTGGATCTACTATTTGCTTCTAGTGGATGACCATTATCTAATGGATATCTTGATGATGGGATATTTTAGCATCTTTCATAGACTTAATATTTTTAGTCACTCCTCTTTAACTTTTTTTTTAGCACACATGGATCCTACTATGCATGTCTAGTACATGTGATGCTTTGTCTTTGTAATTTAAAAATGTTATTGATGAGATCATCTACAAAAAAATAAATATTAAATAAACACACATAAAACATGCAAAATAAGGAATTCCTAATCTACATGGTGCTACTCAAAACCCACTCAGTTTTTTGAATGAGATCAAAAGACTATTAGTAGTAGGTCTTAAGCCTATAGCTATTTACCACCATAATAACATGGTTCCCTAAATATCCCTTAAAACTATAGTTTCTTAGTACATTATGTCATGTATAATGTAGGGCCCTTTCCATATTATTTGTAGTTTTCTCGGAAATGCTTTGAACCAACTATCATATAGTAAAATTGATTGATTTTTGTGATATTCTTTATGGCACAAGTTCTTATCATGCTAGGATTTTTGTTTTACTTGTGAACATCTTAAATTCATGCCACCCTATATCTAAAATCATCCATCTAATTTAGTTCTAGGAGATAATTAGTAAGAAACTCTTAATCTCTAGGTCACATGACCATGTCAATGTGTAGGCTAGGTACTAGATATTCCATTAGCATGACTACTTCCAAACCATACACCAATTGAAATAGCATAAATCCTATATCCCTTTTGTAATGTGTTTGATATACCCATAATATCATAGGAATGTGATCTTCCTAGTCATGTCACTTCACATCGCATATTTTTGTAAGCATTTTCCCCAATACCTTATTGAAGGTTTTAGCTTGGCCATTAGCCTATAGATGATAGGTAGTGATTTTATGATGGGAGATCATAAACTCTTTAATCAAGGCCTTGATGGTGTTATTTAAAAATTGCATTCCTCTATCATTGACTAACTTTATAAGAGATTTGAACTTGGTAATGATATTTTTATATGGTAAAATTATTACATCCTTTGCACCATAGCTAGGTGTGGCAGAAACTTCAACCCATTTAGTAAAATAATCTATCATAGTAATGATGTACCTTGCTTTTTTATGCTTACTTGGTGGATTAATTAGTCTGATAAAATCAATCCGTCATTATTTGAAAGGATTATTTACTAATAAGGGATAGAATATCATCTCATCATTTTAGAGTGGTCTACCCATGTGTTGGTAAACATCACAGTGCTTCACAAATCTATGTGCATCTTGAAATAAATTTGGCCACCATAGTCCACTATGTAGAATATTTCTAACTATAGCATCTCCTATAAAATATCCTCTTGTGACTCTTTGATGAGATTTTTATAAGAGTTGAGGTCATTTGTGTTTGAGGATAACCTTGTCTAGGAATTCATCATTTCCCAAGTGTATAAAAGTCCATTAATGATGGTATATGGACGTGCTCTAGTCACAAACTAATTGTCATCCCTCGCTTGAAATTGTGCAAGGAAGATTCCTTGCTTGAGGAAGTTGTCAATGGATTCATAGTTCTTAGGAATCATAAAGACACAAAAAATATGGGTTTTAGGATAGTCTTCTTGTAATTCTTTGAAATCTTACTCATTGAGGATATGGTTAAGGTGGTTTGGTCCTATATTTTCCCTTCTTGGTTTGACATGTATATAGAATTAAAACTCTTGGAACAACATCAACCATTGAGAGATTTATATTCCTAGCATTAGTTCATTGACAAAATATCATAGGGTTTGATGGTTAGTAAAGAAATAAAATGGTGTTGTAAGCAGACAATGCCAAAAATTTTAAGGTGCAAACATTGTGGCCATTGCTTCTTGCCTAGTGGTTGTATAGTTTTTCTTTGCATCAAATAGTTTCCAACTAGCAAAGTGGATAGGGTGGTCAAGCACACCATATCTAGGATATTCAAGTACATCAGCAACTATGATGCTCAAATCATCAAAAATGTATGTGGAAAGGCTTGTTTTAATCTAGAAAAGCTAGTATAGGCATAGTAACCAGTTGTTGTTTTAGTTTAATAAAAGTTGCTTGATATTCTTAGGTCTAGACAAATTTTGTATTTTTATATAGTAAATTTTCTAGTAGAGATGAGATAGCTACATAGCCTTTGATAAAAATTTGGTAGTAGCATGTATGTCTAAACAAAGATCATAATTCAATGGAACTAATAGGTAGAGACATAATTAGTATTATTATGATTTTTTCCTGATCTACTAGAATACCTTTGTTGCATACTACATGTTTAATTAAAACTCCAAATGGTGTAAAAAATATGTATTTCTTCATATTCAAGGTGATGCACAAGTATCAAAATCATTCGAATAGTAAATGTAGCTTGGATAAATGCTTTTTGAATAAGGATAATACTACACAATCATTAAGGAAAACTTCTAGGAAGTCGTGAATAAAATACTTGAATGTTGTAACCACTATGCAAGAAAACACTACTGGTGCATTCTTAATTCCAAAAGGCATGGCCTTATATGCAAAATAAACCCATTCTATTGAAACAATTTATTTGGATCTATACTCTTCTATAATTAGAATCTAATGATATCCATTGAACCCATTTGTGAAAGAATATACTTCATATCCTATGATAGACTCTAAAATGTTGTATGTGAATCGTATCGGAAATGGATCATTTACATAGGAATTGTTCAAAATTTGGTAGTCCCCACATACTTAGATTTTTCCTATTTTCTTAGGCTGAACTACTATGGAGCTAACCCATTTAGCTTTTTCTACTAGATAGATTATTCCTAAGTCCTATATTCTATCCAATTTGGCCTTTACTTTCAAATTCATATTTGTATTGAGCTTATATGGCCACTTCTTGATTGTCCAATAGAACTCCTTCAATTTAATGTGAATCTCACCAAGAGATGGGTTAACTCCTCAAAATTCTAAGAATTTGGTGGGAAAGATGTCTTGGTAATCACTTAAGAGTTTTAGAGCTTCTAGATTTTCAAATTCCATCTAATAATCACCTATGCTTACTAGTTTTGGAAACTCCTTAGTTCTAATATTAGCAACATGCTTCTTAATAATTTATTGATAAATATTTTGTTTTTCATCATCTATATATTTAGGTATACTCCTTTTCCATTCCTATTCAAGAATTTGGGTGTTTTGTATCTTATCTTCTTCATTCAGTGTTATGCTGGTATCCTTGAGTGGTTTTATAATTCATTAAAACTCAAATAAATCATTCAAATCTAGGTCACCATCAGAATTTGAACATAAAGCTTTATGATTCTCCTCAATTTTGACATTCATATAACTAATTTCTTGTGGAACATAGGGGTGTTTGGTATTGCTAAAATTATGTAAGGCTTATGCACTTTGTTGCGAGAAATGACAACTTTATTTACTTGATGTGCCTCGAGCTAGTTGTGCATTGTATTGATAGTCATTTTTTCATCATACACCCATTTTTTTCCTATCAGTGTACGGTAGTTCATTATTGTAGTCTTTATGTATATGACCTCAAAGTCACCCTACAGAGACAAGTCTATAACTTTAATTTCAACATCCTCCAATC
Source organism: Torreya grandis (assembly GCA_037957365.1). Taxonomy (NCBI): domain Eukaryota; kingdom Viridiplantae; phylum Streptophyta; class Pinopsida; order Cupressales; family Taxaceae; genus Torreya; species Torreya grandis. The sequence continues at coordinate 311,504 of JARHVA010003318.1, read as the reverse complement.
TACTAATAGGCTCAACTTTTACATAATCAACTAAGTTCAAAGTCACTAAGTTATAACTGAGAGATGGTCATCCAATAGCTTCCCATGTAGATCTAGGAATCATATAACTATGCTATTAAAATCAAAGATAACATTTGGGATCTCATAACTAGTAATGTTAATATCAATCCATGTATCAACATCTCAAGGTTGATTCATCTTGACATACTAGCCTAGTTTCTTGTCCTTTATTGATAATGCTATGCACATTCTAAGAGATAATGTAGTTCATTATTGATGTTATATGATATGTATTCATTATGTAGACTACTCAAAAAAAATAGGATACTTGTGAGCATAGTGATAACTCCATCTTTTCATATAATGTGCATAATTTGGCCATACATTTTTGCACTAATTTTTGTAACATCACTATCAGTAGTTATTATGTACCTAGGGATATGATATATTAATGTATATGGGTTGATGGAGATTTTGACATGTAGCACACATCCCCCTTCATTAGTTATATAGGTCCAATATATTAGTATAATGGAGTAACTTATGGAAATAGTGTATTAGGTAATGGTCAGCCTACATTTAGATTAAGAGGTTACCCATCAATTGTCAGTTAGATAAAGGTTTATATAGAGGAAATGATTATGATTTTAAAGGAATCAAGTAAGAATTGAGTCTTATATTATAAGAGGATATTGGAGGTTTTTCCCTTAAAGAGACATTGTGGATTTTTTCATTCCTAAAGAAGTATTATATGGTGTTGCCATACCTTAAGGGTGATTATTTTATTTCTACATATATTGAATATTTGGACATTCTGGTCTACCAATATCTATTGTTTTGAGATTATCTACATTATGTTATAAATTATTTCCAATTATTATAAGTTTGGATCATACCAAGTGGTATCAGAGCTTTCATTTGGGCATTTTATGTGGAGTGAAACCCTAATTTTTTGGAATAATCAATATATTTCAATCTATTAAGAATTTTTACACAATTGTTTTACTGGATATGATTAATATTTCAAGAAAGTCTCAGTAAAAATATCGAGCCTTTTTTATCAATTTTGAGGGAGTTATTCATATTTTAGTGTTTGTAATCATTTAATAATATCTTCTGAAATACAAGGAATTTTTTGGTAAAATGATTTCAGATGTTGTATCATATTATAGAAAAGCTATGAAAAAAATTCATATTTTTTTGATATGTTTGGAGTGAGTTATTAAACTTTTATGTTTTTTAATATATTCTCTATATAGACCAAAATTTATGAATTTTTTTTACCAAATGTTTACTAGAGTTCCACTATCATAATATGAAGCTATAGTCAAAATTTGGGACTATTTTGATCAGTTTTGAATGAGTTATTGACATTTTAGGGTTTCATGAACCCTTGTTTTTTAATGGATCATGAAATTGCAAGTATTTTTAGGGGAGGATGATATAGGTGCTAGAGAATGATGGTTAATTTTTAACAAGAATAATAGTGAAACAATTTTTTGGCAAACATAATTGTCTCTTTCTTTGTCTAGGCCTACACAACATTAGTTTAATCAGTTGAGCTTTGTAAAAAAGTATTCTTCATGGGAAAAAATGGAATAGGTCTTCCTAGATTAAAGGGATATAAAATTAAAAGAGGATGAAAAAGAAGAAGAAAATATTGATGGTAATGAAGAAGAGAATGATGATGCTGAAGAAGAAAAATACATGGAAGAAAATAATGATAATGAGGAAGAACATGCAAGGAAAGAAGAAGAACAATTGAATGATAACGGTTCAAATAATTTGACACCAAAAAAATTTAAGTCAATTTTTGAATTTCATGGATGCATTCAGAAGAAGAAGGTTGTTGTGTCCATAAACCCTAGTAGCAAATATAACTTTATCAACACGATTCTAGCCAAGCATCTACATGTTTAAGCAAATATTATCAAGGAGGTTCAAGTAGATGGTAAGAATATTCGAGTGTTTGAAGATTTGAAACTTATTATGGAAAAAATTGTTTTGTATTCAGATTTTTATGCTTTGGATATGGATGATGTCGATATGGTTCTTATATATCCATGGTTAGAGACTTTGGCAACAATCAATATTAATGTTCAGAAGAAGTTCATGATTCTTTGGTATAGAAAAAGTTCACTTTATAGGATATCATAGTGGGAAATGCACAATAATAGTCAAGGTAGATCATGAGATGAGATTGAAATAGGTGATGAAGAGCATGTGAATATTTCATATGAAGACATAGGTGAAGAAATAATATAATCAAATCAAAACACTTCATCTACTCAAGAGACAAAGGAACCATCAAAGCAAAAGGTAGAATAAAATGTTGATAAGGTAAAAATATTAGAAAAAAATGAGGTATATATACACCCACATCATCATGAGAGAAAAAAATCATGGATCCATGTGAGGGAGTTTCATAATAAAAAACACTTTGGCTATATAAGAAATCAGAGTTTCAATAACTATGTCTATGCATAAAATTTAAAGAATACTTACTATGGTCATGGATGGAATCAGAGTAGTGCAATGGAATATGGTATATGAAATCACAAAAGGAATAATTATGCATGGACACCAAAGTAGTACATTTATGATCATGAATGGAATCAGAGGAGCACAATGGAATTCAAAAACAAACTTGGAGAGCTATCAGCTACTAAGATTAGATATGGATGGCTAGATGATCAAGATTAGAAACAAGTGTGCAATAATTTGAAGCACACTCATTATTTAGTTTCTTCCTATGTTTTGGGGATGAAAAATGTCAAGGAGGGAAGTAATGCTATGTATCTAGGGACATTATATATTAATTTATATGGGCTCATGGAGATGTTGACATGTGGCACACAACCCCTTTAGTTAGCTATATGGGTCTAATATACTAGGATAATGGAGTAACTTGTAGAATTAGTGTATTGGGTAATGGCCATCTTACATTGGGATTAAGAGATTACCCATCCATTCTTATTTAGATATAGGTGTATATAAAGGAGATGATTATCATTGTAAAGAATCAACTAAGCATTGAGTCTTCTATTGTAAGAGGATATTAGAGGTTGTCCCCTCAAATAGACATTATGGAGTTTTCCCTTCCTAAAGGAGTATTCTATGGTGTTTCCCTACCTTAAGGGTGATTATTATATTTATGCATTTATTGAATATTTAGACATCTTGGTCCATTAATATCTATTGTGTTTACTTGATCTACATTATATTATGCATGATTTCCAATTATTATAACTATGGATCATATCAAAATTTTCCTAATGTTGAATGTTCTTCAACAACTACACAACTTCATGTATAATATTTTTTTCTATAGCTAGATCTAGATATTTATCTAGTTTAACTTTTCTAATGCCCTAATTTTGAGGCATCTCAAGTGGAGGTATTCCTTTTTTTACATGTTGTTATCATGTCACAACATTCAAAAACACATTTTCTTTTGGTTGTACACATACCATATTTACATTTTGGATGGTTTTGTCCTTTCTCTACTTCTCTAAAATAAGACAATCTTCTATATCATATTAAATAGAGAATCTGTAGTATACGTGACATACTATCATTGTGGGTTCATCAGACAATTACATTAGACATGATTAAATTCCCCACATAGGTAGCATTACAGAGGAGTCCTTTGATGGTTATTACCTATACCACCTTGGTATCCTCCTCTATAACCACCTTGACCTCCTCCTCTATTAGATTGATATCCCCCTAATATCCTCCTTATTGATGTGTAGATTTTCATTGTTGGTATTATTGATCATTATCTCACATGCTGAATTATTTTTGTGTAGCTAGAGGGGTCCAATTGATTTGTTATTATTGCATTATGCGTGAGCTCCAAGGTACTACATATTGGTAATAATGGGATAGAGGTTTCCAACCTAGTGAATAAGGAGTCCATATAGCTAGACTATGAGGCTGATACTATGGTAAAATTAGAATCCATGTTGGACTTGTTTGGGTCACACAACTCTTATTAGATTTTGTGCCTGGGCTTGCATGCTTCACTAAGAATATTTGATATAATGCAATGACAAATAAATTTTTAGAGATGCCATATTTAAGCTCATATAAATATGTATAGTTATTTTCATCATGGTTAGTTTATTTTTAGTAATTATAACACAAATTTTATGGGTTATTGATATTTTGTTTCAAAAGGTGGTACTGTGTTGTGGCATGCCCTACTACTCAATAGAATTTGTAGATTTCTATCTTGAATTTAGGATAATCATTTTGGTGGTGTCCTTATTTTTTTTAGTTTGTGAACCATATATTTAATTTAGGCTTATCCACCTCATGGTATTGCTCCATTATTTTCATGAAAGCCTATAGTGTGTTTTTAATTTTAGAATTAGAAACAAGGGCTTCTCCATTGTATTCAATATGTTTTATACATGCAGTGTAGTAAATCTAGTATCTAATTTTGTTTCATATTGAATTTGTGAAGTGGAAAATAAAATATTATTTTTTATTTTAATTAACCATATTTCTTTGTATTTATCTATCAAATATAATTTTACCTTATTCATTACATTAAAAAATCTATGATCATAGTCACAGACAGACTCTCTAGACTTTTGCCTTATCTCATTTTGATCCTATATTTTATAGATCATGCATTTATTAATTTTGAATTTTATGATAATCCAATCCTAAATGTCTTTTAAAATTTCTTACTAATGATCTATTTTGTATCTGAATTCTAGTGTTCTCCCAGCTAGAGCCCCTACTAGTTTTCACTTTTGTAAATTTTCATCAGTGACACCCTTAACATGATACTTCATTTTTTAAGTTAGTAGGGACTATTCAGGGTTTGTAGACCTATCATAGATGGAAAAGTTTAATAATATTCGTAAATGATTCAACATATTTAATTGTATTAATATATTCTTCTATGTAGCTAATATTGGCGGTATCTATGTTTTGAGTGATCTTGCTTGTGTACTACTCTACACAATAGAAGAAATATCATGCATAATGTGTTTGATTATGATTCTTTCTTGTTTTTATTTAACTTCAACTAATATTATGGCCTTAAAATCCTTCCTAATGGATTTTTTAATGAATTTATGTACCCTAGTGGTTTACTTGCTCTAAAAATACTCTTTCCCAATTCTTATCCTCCTACTCGCTTAGATGAAAACTTCTACTAGAATATAAAATATTGGGCTTTAGGGACATGTATGATTTTGGTGAATAATTATTTCTAATGACTTATTCTTCTAATTTAATTGAACCTATAATTAACCTATGACTAAGTTTTATTTCTTTGCATAATTCTTCTTCTAATAATAATAATACCCCTTCTTAATAGTTATGCACTACTTCTATATTCTATATGTTCTAGTCCTAAACTAATCTCATCTTTCTCTTCACACATCTCATCTTCATCTCATTCTTCATCCTCTCATTCTATCTTCTATCATCCATCATTATCTTCTTTGTTCATCCTTTACTCATCATCTCACTCATCACATCTATGTACTCATTCACCATCTACTCTATTGTTACTCTTACTTCTACTTGTAGCTACTTGTGGTATTATTCTATTTATTCCATTTGTGTTGTTATCATAGTTCCCATTTTGAATACATAGTTTTCTTTGACTCTTCTTTCCTCATGTCTCTAATCTATATTTAGTTTCAATCTCTACTTACTCATCTATCCATCATTCACCATCATGCACACATATCCCCATACACCTGAAGTAACTATTCCATATTAGATGGAGTAGGCACCATGGCCTTATCCATAACCAACATCTTCAATAGGAGAGGTAGTTACTACAAAAAAATTATTCTATTTCTTTGGACAAAATGTTCTCATGTAACATTGAATGATATATATCCTTGCACTATGAACTCAGTGATATCTCCATCTATGGTGGTGCCAATCCAATAGTCTATTACTCATGTCCAATCATTTTTGAATTTCAATAACTAGTTTATCTTTTCTTTCATCTAGGTAATAGTTTATTTCATTTTAGGATTGAAGTAGTAGTATTTCAATCTTGTCAACCAATTAGTTAGTAGTTCAGGAAAATTGCAACAAAAGATTTCATATATATCTCTATAGATATGTTCTTGAATGATTTCACTTGTGGTAAGAGTAGTCCTTTTAGATTCTTCTTCTATGAAATACCATACCTTCTAATCTAACCATGTTTAAATGTCTCACTATCCCAATAACCATATTAGCATAGTTTACTCTAGAAGGAGTGATTCCCTGCTCACCTCACCATTGTTAATAGAGGTTACTAATGGAGAAAAACATGCTAAGTGTATTCAATCATAAATGCATCATGTCCATAAATAAATCCTAGATCAGATGGGATAGAGCACTCCTATACTTCTAATTGGGACATAGAGTTATTAATCAGGGTCATGACCAATGTGAGGATCTCCTAGACCTGATTAGAGGATCATTTATCATAGCACATAGTGTGAGATAGGGTTCCAAATATTATATTCTAACATAATCACATAAAAACCATAAAATATTTCTATTATTTAATATTTCACTAATCTAATAAAATTAGAGTAGATCTAATCTAGTGCACACCAAAGCTTGTGGAAAAAAGTGGAGGTTAGTAAAGAAAAAAAATAAAAACATGTATAGGAAAGTTCAAATAAAGTAAGTATGAGTAACACCATAATACATGGAATATGAAGTATAATATTATCGAAGCCAAAAATTATGCTACTTTTATCTACTAAAAGAGAAGAGAACAAAGTTAGAATATACTTACCTAAATCTGAACCCATCAAGACTCAATCTTTCCCTTAGCTAAAGGGGCTTCATAAGAGGTTGTTATGGTTTTTAAGGAACAAGTTGTCAGGCCAAATCATCCAAGACCTATCCACAAGACTAGATTCTCTAAAATAAGAAACCTAAGCTAAGTCTCCTCAATTACAAAGGTAGAAGAGTAGATTATGAAGAAACATGAGTGAATAAATAAATCTTGATTTCATGTTACAATAATGACTAAAATGACCTTGTATATATAGGTATAAATTAACCTAATTTTGTTTGGAATGTTAGTTGTGATAGGTCGACCTGGTCGATCTAGCATGTTTTCAAGCTAACTCACTCAATCTATGTTAGGTTGACTAGAAGGCTAACAAACAAAAAGAGATCAAAGGTCAAAAAAATGCACTAGGTCAACTAGGTCAACCTAGTATGATGAAAAGGTTAAAAGGGTTCCAAGCAAGGAAATGAAGGATAAAAATAGGAAAAAAACTAGAAGACTATCTAAGGGAAGAGAAACAACTTAGGGAAAGTTTTTAAGAACTAGTTGGAATGGTAATAATATGGTAAAAAGGGAAAACAATCATATGAGCACCAAAGGCTTACCCACCCTTTTCTTGGTGCACCCTTTAGGGCATGCACTTAGAGAGATTGAGTCTCATCAGGTTCTTGTAAGATGTAAATCATCAGTAATCAATAAAAGTTAAAAATATTATGTGTATATATATGCCCCACTCAAAACTCATCATGTGTCACTAAGGTGTAATAGGGGATGGTGCTTCAAGAAAGAACATAAGGACACACACAATACTGATGTTAAAAAAAAGTTATAGTATTTTAAAAGCATAAAATAACTAAAAGTAAATGACTGAAAGGGAAACTAATCTAAAAAGTAAATAACTAAAAATTAAATGCAATAGATACTTTGACTTACCTTTTATCATGAGATGATTGTCTACTACATTGTTAGTTTTTATTGTGTAGAGCATAAAGACTATTTTTAACAAACCCAAAAATACAAAACTAAAGACCAAAAACAAATAAATAAAATAAAAACCAAGATAGTTGGTGGGATGACGACATTATGTACTTAGGAAATTTGGCAAGATGGAGTGGTAGACGCCATGTTATACCAAATGACCACTTCAAAAACAAAAAATAGTAAATTGGGTAAACAAAAATCCAAGGTTACTAAAGACTAAAAAACTTAGACAAGCTATCCTTAAGTAAGAAATGCAAACTCACCAAGTCAAACCAAAGATACATGCCAAACATGATGGTAAAGAAAACAAATGGTAAAAAGACTAAATAAAAATATACAAAATAATAAAACAACATTGATGAGTGAGTAGTAACAATATATATCTCAATCATCAATGGAAAAAGGAATGCATAAAGGGGAAAACAACATTAATGAGTGAGCAATAATAAACCACATCTGAATCAATAATGGAAAAAGGGTGTAGACTCAAATGTCTATAACAATAAGACAAAAAAATCATGATAAATAGTAAAATGAAAGTAATGTAAGTTTAGTAAATATAAAGCATGGTGTAAATAAAATGATCCAAATTTACTCAAACATGTTTTGTTATAAGGATAGATAAAGTTACAAAGTAATGCTAACATGTTTTTAAGAGATGAAGAAAATATAATTAGAAGAAGAGGGAAAATATATTTGGAATCATAATTTTTATATCAATGGGGAAAAATTATATGGGTGGAGGGGATAATGAATGAAAAACCAAGGTAGAGAGAACTCTTTATCAAATTCAAGACACTTAAATTAGGTTTGTCAAAATAAGAAGACTTTCAACCTTAATGACTATGAAGAACTTCTCTTAGAGCTACAAGTCTTGGGTAAACAAATAGAGTATATATATATTATCACATGAAGGATATATGCATGAAAAATAAAATGGACCTACTTCCCCATGATGTGTTCCCCATTCTTTAGGACCCCTTAGAGAGCCTTTAGTCTACTACGAAGATTGGGTACTTGCATGAGAAAGTAGGTAGCACCATAAATATTTTTTAAATTACCCTATTATAATATATTGGCCTACCACACCCCAAAGTAATTTAGCTCTATATGAAGATGACTATGGAGTTTGATCTTTGATTAGAGATTGGGGATGTGTTTGGAATCATATCTTTTGGGTGATTTAGAATAATAAATTTTTATGTTTCCTTTTAGATATTATTGAATTTTGTTTAAATGATTTGGATTTTAACTTTATTTTTATGGATTTTTCTATTCCTCCTCCATATGGATTTGTAAAACAAAATGTGGGTGCTAAATGTAACTTTAATTTGAAAATTTGGGACAAGGCACCTAAGAGAGAGAAACTCCAAAGAGCATCGGGTCTAAGAGTCTTGTAAATTAAGGTGAAATAAAAGTTTTATCTTGACATTGACCTTATTTTATCCAATTCATAGATTATAGAAAGGGAAAATCAATAGGAATGACACATGAAATTATTTGAAATGATTAAAATTGAAAAAAAATGTGACAAAGGGAAAAAAGAGATAAAATGATAGAAGAGTGTGATTCATTATCATAAGAAAGATGGAAATGGAAGAAAACATGATAACATATTTTTTTGCAAATTATATCTAGCAAAAGAAAAAAAAGAAAATTTTTAAGAACAAGGATCAAGAACATCAAAATAATGGAAATTTTATGAGGAGGGTTAGGTCCTATCTAAGGTCTTACAAAACAACTAATAAAAGAGATACCCATGAGGATTATAACAAGCAAGATGAAATAAAAAGTGAGGGAGCCTTTATAAAAATCACCTCACAAAGAAAACCCAAAGTATTAGAAAACAACATTAGCAAGAAGCAACAACAAAAAGAATGATAAAAATATGGTGGTTTTGAGATGGATTTTGGTCTTATCTAGGGTCTTACAAAGCAACTCACAAAATACAAACCCAAGGGATGAAAAAAATAAGAAATATCAAAAGAGAAAGAAGACTATGGTACATAAAGAAACTAAAAGACCAAAAAGGAGGACTAAAGGTTTGTGAAAAGAGGGAAATTAATGTAGAGTGAGAGATCCATGCTTAAGTAACCTAATTTTTTTTTTTAAGATATAAATATAAAACATTACAAGAAGGAAATGTTTAGGCAAATTAATTTTTATGGAATTAAGCATTGGTGAGGCATTTGAAAACATGTCCTTGATTAGTTTGAAGATGATAAGTTCTTGGACAAAGATTGTCTTTAACTAAATATGGCCCCACCACTTTTGGGCACATTTTCCTTCCTTATCATGGGTGTAATCTAATTTAAGGAGAAAATCACCAACATTAAAAGTCAAAACTTTAACACATTTTTTATATTTCAGGGTGATACAAGACTTGTATTGATAGTTATGTTGTAATTAAAAAAGATGATGTTGATGAAGATGATCAAGGGAATGAAGCTAAGATTCATGTAATTCTTCATCACGAATAATTCCATGAATTTATATACATAGAGAAGGAAGCTCAACTTATAATGGAAGGACCGACTCATAATAATAGACTAATGAAAATGGAGTTTCCTTAGTGGCAGTATGTATGCTAGTTAGATAGGCCCAAATTGTAGGGTAAATTTGAATATGACTATCCATGTAGGTTTCATAAATTATCTTTTGGATAATTTCATTGGTGGCCTTAGCTTGACTATTGCATTGCAGATGATAAGTCATGAAAAACTTATGACTGATCTTAAATGTGGTATAAGTTTATTTAACATGTTTATTTTTGAAATTACCACCATTGTCTAAAATGATGGTATGGGGAATGCCAAAGAAACAAATAATTTGTTTAATAATGAACTTGGACATGGTAAGACTAGTAAAATTAACAAGTTGCATGGCTTCTACCCATTTGGTAAATTACTCAATAGCGGTGATGATAAAGACATGCCCATCTTGGGAATGAGGAACTTTACTTATGAGATCGAATAACCATGTGGAAAATGGTCATGGATATTTGATAGTTTGAATCTTAATAGGAGGTGAATAAATAAGATCATTATCAAACTAACAAGGATCACACTTCTTAGAAAATTTTATTATATCCTTTTCAAGAGTAGTCCAAAAGTAACCCATACACATGCATTTACATGTTATACCATGTCTACTATAGTGACCACCACAAATTCCCCCATTTGGTTGTTCAAGAAGAGGACGGACCTCATCTTGCATAAAATAAAAAATTAAGGTACATTTTATATTGAGATAGCAAAGGATATTATGTCCAAATACATACTTGAAAGATTATTTTTGAATGTGTGTGTTTTCATGAGAATCTATATCAAGAGGATACGTTTGATGTTCTAATTATTGAATAATATCTGGATACCAAGGAATTTTTTAAATAGTCATAGCCTTGATGTGATAGATAAGTGAATCAAGTGGTTGGGTAGATGATGGAGATTATTTGATTTAAATATTAAAGGAAGGATTATAAAGAACTTAATGAGGATGAAAGAGATAAGTTGAAGAGGCAAGGGAACCAACAATGGCATTTTTATCTCATGGAATAGGCTTGATAGTGAAAGAGATAAATTCATTAAGAAGAGTGGTTGCAATTTGATGATAGGTAATAACGTTCTCACTTTTACGTTAATAATCACCATTAACCTGATGACAAATGAGCTAATAATATCCTAAAGAATGAAGATATTGGGTGTCAAGATCAAGAGAAGCTCTCATGCCTAGGATAAGATATTCATATTTAGCCATAATGTTGGTGACATCAAAGGTAAAAGAAAAATCTAGTGGAATGAGTTTACCAATAGGACTAGTGAGAATGCAACCTTCCCTAGTTTCTTGGAGGCATTTAGAACCATTAAAGTGGAGGGTCAAAGTATCCTCATGTAAGTTAACATTAATTTTAGGGGTCTCCTTGATAATTTACCTTTGATTTATTAGTACCAGAGGGAGGTGAAGATTTTTCAAATTTATTGGCTTCAAGATCAACAGTAAAGCTATGAAAATAATCTTAAAGGGATATAGATTGATTAAGACCTTCAATGAAAAGGATATTATCATCAGGAATGTCATCTTGAAGTAGATAAGTGGATGAAATAATAGTTGTGGCAATTTGATCAGATATTACTTTCCATTTAAAAACTTTTTGAGTGATGATGTAGATATCAAATTCGATAAGTATGACCATCCATTTGCCAATTTTATCTCTAGGAAGAAATGATTTTGAGAAGAAATAATGAAGGGGGTTATAATGAATGATGATATTAGTAGTTTTTTATTGCATATAATGATGAATATTTTTATCTACAAGATAGATAGTGAGGTGATCACACTCAACTTTGGTATAACATGTCTCATAATCAATGAGGCCTTAGCTAATGTAGTAAATAAAATACTCTCTTCTTGTATCATCTTCTTGGGCAAGCATTGCCCCAACTAAAATAGGTGTGGAAGAAGTATAGATAATTAATGGTTTATCATGAAAAGTTGGATGAAGTGTAGGTGGATAAAGTAATGACTCTTTCATATTATCAAAGAAATTTTGACATGGATCCATCCATTCTAAATCTATACTTTTCTTGAGAAGGGAATTGATGTAATGAATGTGATAAGCCATTTCAGGGAAAAATCATCTAATTAACCCAAGTTTTCCTAAATAAATCTAAATATAAAGAATAGATTGAGGAATGGGCATGTATAATAACACTAATTTTGGTTGGGTCAACATCGATGCCATTGAAAGAGACTAAGAATCCTAATAATTTTCTAGATGTGACTCCAAAAACACATTGAAAGGATTAAGTCTAATGGTGTATTTAATGATATGATCAAATATGATAGCAAGCTCAAAAATATGATTCTTACAATGTTTGTATTTAGTAATTAGATCATCCACATAAGTTTAAATAATTTTATGGATGATATCATGAAAGATGTGAGCCATAACATGTTGGTAGGTAAATCTGACATTCTTAAGGATGAAAGGAATTTTTATGTAACAATAGGTGTCCCATTCTATGGTGAAAGTAGTCTTATGTTGGTCCTCATGACTGATGTGAATCTGATTGTATCTTGAGAATCCATCCATAAGAAATAAGATTTTACAACTAGTTATGGAATTGACGATGGCATTTATTGATGGTAAAGGGAAGTTATATTTAGGTAAATAAATATTAAGGTTATGGAAATCAATACAATTGTAGTAGACCGTAGTGACCTTCTTCTATATGGGAAAAATGTTAGAAGCCCATTCATAATAGTCCTCTAGTTTAATGAATTTAGCATCTAGTAATTCAATGATTTAATTATGACATAGAGTAGTAAATTTAGGTGGGAATTTACATTGCTTTTAATGTATTGGATTATAATCAAGATAAGTGATGGTGTTATGAACTAAAATACTAGGGTCAATGTTTGGAATATCTTGATAGGACCAAATGCATGCCTTTTGATATTTATCAAAGTATAAGCTAAATTTTTCATTCTCAGTTGGTGAAAATTCTCAATAAATCATGATTGGTTGAGGGCATCTAGTAATTTAATGATTTCATTATGACATAGAATAGTAGCTTTAGGTGGGAGTTTCCATTACTTTTGATGTACTAGCCTATTATCAAGATAAGTGATGATGTTATGAACTAAAATAATAGGGTCAATGCTATGCATATCTTGATAGGACCAAATTAATGCCTTTTGATATTTATCAAAGAATAAGATAAAGTTGTCATGCTAAGTTGGTGAGAGTTCTCAAGAAATCATGATTGGTTGAGGAGAAGATGGGGTACTGTAGTCGATGCAAATTTTTTCTAGGATAATCTTGGAATTTCCATCTTTAAAATGGTAAGTTTCATTAGGTAAGTGTGAAATTATATTTGTTTTAGGATCAATTATAATGATAAAGTTATTGAAGCAAGGTGTTTCATTCTTGAAACTTCCATGTTTATGATGTTGCCAAGGAAGTTGAGGTTCCTGGGCATGAAGTAACTCTAGAATAGATTTGTCACTATGGAAGGTAGGAAGAGGACCATAATATTCAACATATATTTAAAGGTGTAGAATTTTATTACCATGGTGTTCATACTAAAAATGAACCTAATAGACATTAGTTACCTTGGCATCTAGTGTAATGTCAGAAATAGATGGAGAGGATAAATCTAAAGAAATGGGAGTGTTGATAGATTCTATGATAGGATAAGAATCTAAATAAATTATGGGATCTATAATAGGTAAATAAGATGTAGGAACATCCATAGGATTAGAAGGTGTAAGTTTTTATACTACCTAATGAGTATCAATAAGAGGAGGATTGGTGGGAGGTACATGACCCTCATGATTCAAGTTATGATGTGTAAATATGGTATGTACATCCTAATTGAAGGCATGAATTTGGATTAAAATCTATTGATAGTGTTCAACATCCAAGTCTCTAGATTGAGATTGGGCCATGATATAGTTATCATCATATATTAGAGAAATCATATATGCTTGAGAATCAGGGAGAGTTTCAAAAGGTAAAATACCAATGTTTTTAAATGTATGAGGGGACATGGTGAGAGTATATTAGAATAATTTAGCCACTCCAAAATCATTACAAGTGAAAAAATATTTGATTAAATATGGATACTAAGCATTGCATGGAGGGAGAAAGTTAGTAATCTCATCCATTATAGGAGTAATATGATATTAGGGTAAGAGAGAAGGAGGAAGCCAATGTGTAATATATGGGGGTAGCTTCTTAGTATTTCAAGTGTGTTACAATTCATTGGGGTCTTCATCATTATAATCTACAAGAGTAATTTGAAGATCAAGATTCATGTTGATGAACTTAGGCAAATGAGCACTATTGATTTTAGAAATTGTAGGAATTCAACATTGAGGCTTAAAATTGGGAAACTAGATGTTCCATGGGTTGGGATCAGATTTATGTTTATAATTTTTTCCATTATGTAATAATTTAATACACTAAATACCATAAGAGGTGATGGCCCTCATCTGATGAGTCCATGGATGACCAAGAAGAATGTTATAGGATACAGTAAGATCAAGGACCATAAGCTTAGTTCTTATAGTCTTAGGTGTAATGGTCAATGGAAGCCAAATGCAACCAAGTAGCTTTTGATTAGTCTTATCAAAACCATATCAAGTAAGACGGGTTTGTTTAAGATGATATTTTTTATAACCAAGTTATTGAATGAGCCATAAGGATGTGACATTGATATTATAACCTTCATCAACTAGAATTTTTTAGATAAGGGTGGTAATGGCTATTTTAATAAAGTGAGGTAGACCATCGATGCGAAAACAAATTTTGTCATTGATCATGTCCTCTTCAATAAATTTAATGAAAGGATTAGAAGATGGACACAGAGTCTTAATGTTTTTCACATTAGTTGGTTAAGATTTAATATAAGGTGGTTCTTCATCTATGGAAGAGGGATCTTCAATTTATTGAAGTTGTTGCATAAGAAATTTATGATGATAAGGTGAAGTGTGAACTAAATCCATGAGAGGAATCTTATAAGCCATAGAGTTGAGTTATTTAGTAAAATTACAGTGTGATTTATTATAACTAGCATGAGGTTTATAAGGAAAATTAGATTTAGGAGGTATATATGTGGTGGGAGGATCAGAAGGAGGAAGTTGTTCCTTGGGTGCTTCTAAATCATCTTGAGTGGTAGTGATATCTTTAAGCAATTATTCTTCTAAATATGGTTTCTTAAGCTTGGTGACATGATCTTTGTGAGCTGATTTATGATGATAATTAACCTTATCAATGTTAACATATTAATATTTTTTATAATAGATGTCATAATTGGCATCGATGGCATAAGAATCCTTGACATTTTATTGATTATTATTTGAAGATTTTGGATTATTAGAAGTAGATGATTTAAAGTTTTATCATTTTTGAGATGTGGAAACATATTCTTGATGATGAAGTTTGAGCATATATTCATGGTTTAATGAGTCACCAATCATATAATAAATGGTACACGTAGTGATCCCTCTAAAAGATTCATGAGAATGCCTAATGTTGGAATGGCCAACAAAATAGATTGGGATCATACCACTTAGGAGGAACATTGGGATAAATGAAAGGTTTTGAGGGTAATAAAAATGTTACATTTTTTTAACCAAAAGAGGTGTATGAAATGGTAAAGGAACACCAGATTTGGCAACTCCAAGTTTGGTTTGGGAAGTATTTCTAGTGATAGCATTAGGTGTTTGGAAATATCCTTTAAGAAGTTTATGATTGGGTTTGAATAGCTTCATAAGAAATTCTTGATGCCTAGCTTGGTCTAGAGCTTCATTAAAAGTTTGAGGATTAAAGGTTTGAACCTTATATTGAAGAGTGGGAGTAAGAGTGTTAGTAAAGAGTTTAAATAAATTATCATCAGTCATATTATGATTTATTTTATGAGCTAAAGATTTCCATATTTTAATAAAGTCATGATCTAATTCATTAGGATATTTTTTAGCATTTATTAAGTGACTAATACAATTTTTAGGAAGGTTATTATGTTTAAACTCTTTAACTGAAGGATTAACCAAATCTTCAAGTTGCCAAATATAATGTTGAGGAAGTTGATTATACCATTCCAATACATCACTAGTGAAAGTTTTGACTAATAGATTATTTGTGACAAATGTATGAGTTTTCCATTACTCTCTGTAAAGGTTACCAAAGGCTTTAAAAAATGAATAAGGTTATTTAGTCCCATCATATTTGATAGTTAGAGTTATGTTACCAATATCAATGGATATAATGAAGGGATCTA
The DNA here is from genome assembly GCA_037957365.1 of Torreya grandis. Classification (NCBI taxonomy): domain Eukaryota; kingdom Viridiplantae; phylum Streptophyta; class Pinopsida; order Cupressales; family Taxaceae; genus Torreya; species Torreya grandis. The sequence continues at coordinate 294,968 of JARHVA010003318.1, read as the reverse complement.
AAGGATAGTTTTGAATGGTTTAAAGCATCTTGTTATTCATCATGGGTTGAGGAATAACATTATCTAAGGCATACCTAAGAGGTGGAGGAATAAACTTAGGATTATCTTGAGGATGAGTAGTTGGAGGTTGATTAGCCACATTGATTAATGGTTGTTCAAGTTGAATCATTTGGTTGGTATTAGAGTTTTGCATTATGTTCATTTGTTGAATGACCTGAGCTAAGAGTTGGGTTGTATTGGGACGTCAGTTAGTGTTGGTTGGAGAATTCCCTAAATTAGTGTTAGGGGGAGGATTATTAAAAGGAGGGTTATTAGTGGGATTGTTAAAGTGATTTGTATCAATCACTCCCACATTGGTTGGGAGAGTTTGAGAAGTATCTTGATAAGTATGGAAAGGATTAGATCCATCAAATTAATTTTTAGGTGTTATTTTCACCATGTTATAGCTTATAGATGAAGGATAAGTGAACCAAGAGTGATTATTCTCTTGGGAAGAAAAGAGAGGTAGGAATGAACATCCCATATAGTATCTAAATGGATTTAGGTTTTCCAAAACTATTTTGATAGAAGACCTCATTCTAACTAAATACAAATGAACAAGATGCAAAACTATAGAAATAGGAACATAGATTGAAAAATAGAAAAATCAAGAAATGGAACTAGGTTGACCATATCAACCTAGTGTAGGAAATAGGGCTTACAAATTATACTAGGTCAACCAAGTTGATCTACTGTAATATACAGAAGCCAGAGAAATTATAAGGTCAACAAAGTCAACCTAGTATAGTGAATAGGGAAGAGGAAAAGATTTATAATAAATTTGGAAATGAAACAAGATAATTTTCAACTAATTTAAGAAAGTAAGTATAGAAATTGAACACACAATCATCTAAACTAATGTTGGCCAATCAAATTGATGCACACATAAAGAAAAATATTTCACTAACATTAGTTAATGCAATATTTTTCCCACACAATTGATCAAATATTACTCAAATAACTTGAAATTAAAGTTAGATACTTGGTCAACCAAGAAATTTAATTAGATTATTAATAATTATTTTAAGTGTAAAGGGAGATTATCTATAAGCAAGGTACTAAATATCAACCTAAGGCTAGTTTTAAGTAAGTCTAGGATAAAAGGGAATATACTAGTGATGATACATGTTTGGTATTGGGGCATACCCCCTCACTTCACACACCATAAAAGTAAGGGTAATAGGTTTTTATCCAAAATATACCATTAACCATGCTTTATACTTGACTAGAGCATCAAGTCAGCTTCCCCCTTGGTTATGAAATCCAAGTAGGTTTACTTAGATATTCAAATGTATAAATGATTTTTGATGTTTATGTGGTTTGGCCATGTGTGAAAATTAATAAAAATATTACAACTAAATTATTAATTGAAAATAACCTAATTAGACTATGTGAGCTATTCTAAGCATGCAAACAACTAGAAAGAAAGATGTGATTAACATATATGTTTAATTCTATGTTTGAAATAAGGTATAGTTGAGAAAATATAAGGACAAACATATAAAATAAGTTCAATAGGGTTGAACTTGTATTGTGGAAGCAAAGTTTGAAAATGAACTAGGTTGGTCGAGTCGACCTAGGTAATTCAAAACACACATAACACAAAACTAAGTCCATAGGGTCAACCTAGTTGACTATACAAGGGTAGTTTTAAAGATTGCAAACTATTAAAAGAAAGTACAAAAAAGGAAAGATATAAATAAATAGAAACACATGTGAGTGGTTTATAGATGAAAATAGAGAATATTTTTGATAAAAAACTTTGGAGAAAACTATCAAAATTCTACAAACTAGGTTGAGCTGGTCAACCAAGCAATACAAAAACCTACTAAAAAATTGTTGAAAATGCACTAGGTCAAATTGGTCAACCTGGTTGACCTAGTTGAATGAATAGGAATTTTTAAAATTAGTGAAAATTACATTGGGTCAAGCTAGTCAATCTAGTTGTTTGAATAAAGTTTTACAAGTTTTTAAACCTATACTGGATCGAGCTAGTCAAACCAGTTACCTATTCCTACAAACCTATGTAGAAAGATAAATAAATTAGGATGACAAGGTTGATCTATCAAAGTAAAGATATGATATAAATAATGATGAATAAAAATGAAATAAGTGAAGGAAATCTTGCAAGGGTTTGATTCGTGTTGGGCTCACCATAATGTATATAATTAGAAATGCATCATGTCCATAAATCAATCATGGAACAGATGGGATAAAACACACATACACTTTTTATTGGGGCATATAATTATTAAATGGGAGCATGACCAATGTGAGGATCCACTAGAACTGATCAAGGGATGATTTTTCATAACACACTATGTGAGATATGGTTCTAAATCCTATAGTCTAACATAATTGCATTACAACCCTAAAAGAGTCCTATGATTTAATATTTCACTAATCTAATAACAAGAAAAGTAAATTTAATCTAGTGCACACCAAATCTTATGGTACAAAGTGGGGGTTAGTAAATCAAATCAATCAAAACATGTATAGGGAAATTCAAATAAATGGAATATGAAGAGTAATATTATTTGATCGAACACTTATGCTAATTTTATATACTAAAAGAGAGGAGAACAAAGTTAGAATCTATTTACTTGAATGTGAATCCATTGGGACTCAATCTCTCCCTTGGCTAAAGTGGCTTTGTAAGAGGTTGTTATGTTTCATAAGGATCACTTTTTTAGGCCAAAGCATCCAAGACCTATCTAAAAGACTAGATTCTCCAAAATAGTAAACCTAAGCTAAGTTTCCTCAAGTAGAATGGTGGGAGAGAAGATTGTGAAGAAGTGTGAGTGAATAAATAAATATTGATTTCATATACTAATAATGACTAAAATGACCTTGTATATATAGGTAAAACTTACCCTTAAATTATTTAGGAATGTTGGTTGTGCTAATTGACTCAATTTACCTATAATGTTTATAGGCTAACTCACTAGGTCTGTGCTAGGTCCACAAGGAGGCTAACAAACAAAAAGAGAGAAAAGGTCCACAAACTATACTAGGTTGACTAGGTGGACCTAGTATGCTGAGTAGGTCAAAAGGGTGCCAAACAAGGAAATGAAGGATAGAAAAAGGAAAAATACTACAAGACTATGCAAAGGAGGATAAATAGCTCAGGTAAAGGTTTTAGGAACTAGTCAGAATGGTAATAATATGGCAAAAGGGACAACAATCATATGAATCACCAAAGGTCTACTCACCCCTTACCTAGTATACCCCTTATTTCATGCACTCAAATGGATTGAGTCTCAATGTGTTCTTTTAAGATGTAAAGTTTTAGTAATTGATAAAAGTTAATAATATTATGTATATACACTAAGGATGAGAATAGATCAATTTTGTATTAATGCACAGGATGATATAAAGAATAAATAATTAATGGAAGCATGACAAAGATGAGTTATCATGTGATAAATAGGAACTAATATTAATCAAAAGCTTTCTTAACATTTGTAGAGGATTTGGATTAATTTAAATAGTATTAAACCACAAATTAAACATGATAACACAAATAAGAAATATCATAAAAAATATGATAGGTAACCATAACCAGAAAGTCTATATTGATCTCAACAAAGGTTCATCATCTTCTTCATATAAACATACATATTTATAATCTACATAGTTCATAACTAGTCATATTCATCTTGTACATTGGTTCCAAAGAGAGGAATTTTTCATCTTCTATAACTTTATAACTCATGGAGGATAATACAAAACACATATAACTGATAATTTCATACATAACGTATGAATATTCAAATAATATCCTATGCAGCTTTACTTATCCATTTTTTTCCTACAATAATTTCCCACATGTCTTAGATGTCATGACAATCTTCTTCTTTTCATGTTCAGTCTCACACCTATATCGTTCATGGAGTTACAGTCAAAAGCATAATACATAGTGATTTCCTATATGATTCCATATATAGTCAACTAAACCATGTTGTGTGACAACTAAGGAAATTTTAATGGAAGTATGAAAACATGTTTCAATCCATTTAAGTTGAATAAAATGAATTTGAGGTCTTTTGATAAGGTCTAAAACTAGTTACAGGCCCATATACCATACAAATTGATTATCTCAAACCCACTTCCCTGTACATTAAGATGTCCACCTATAGGTGGTATTGAAAAAGACTTAAAATTATTTAATAGTGATTTTATAACATGTTTTTATTCTTTCATAAGGTTTTAAGTAGATAAAGATACCTTGAAAACCATGTACAAGGTAACATAACATACGTATTATTCAAGTATTGTATTCATTACCCTATCTACAATATCAAGGCATATCTACCTTTGTCTCAAAAGTACTAATAACATTTAAAGGGAGTATTTTAATTTAATTATGTTCTCCATGGTGAAAATATTCCATTTGAAGGTTGATGGAGGGTTTAAAATTCACTGAATGCTCATATTCCATGTACACTACCCATATTCATAGTCACTATGTGCATATTGAGATAAACACCTACAGGTGGCCTCACATAGAAACTTATTCATGATCATGCAAGAGTTTGACATGATTTAAAACCCTCATGAATTTTATATATGTTTCATATTCCATGAAAATCATGTTTGAGGCCAAAATTCATAGGTAGGTTGGAATAAGTTATGTGCATATAAAGGAACTATGTTTAGGGACCAGTTCCCTAAAAAGATCCAAAATAGATCCCTCAACATTTTTGATGATGCTATAAGATAAGGTAATTTGTGATATAGTTGAATTTGAATACATTCATCATGCAACCCTCATATAGGTGTACTATATTAACCAAATATAATGGGTGTTGATCCAAATAAGTGGTTTAATCGAGGCTTCAAAGCTAAACATTTATTCACTACATTTCTTTAGTGTTTTCATATAGTATTTGAACTTTAATTGACCTCTACACCCAAATATAGTAAGGTCAAGACATATATTCATGGTAAGTGGTTATAAGAAAGTGATAAGAAAAATTTTCTTTCAAAGGTTATCAATAATGGTTGAAATTTTGAGTATGAACCTCCATCAACACCTACAGGTGTGTCATTACTCAAAAAAGTCACCTACAACTGAATTATAGGTGACTCATAAACTCATGAAGTGAACCTTGGTCATCAATTGAACCTTGTTACTACTAAGCCTAAAAACATAATTTTTCCATTATAAGTTGATCTAAGACCTCAAAGGAGACCTTAAACCTTGTGACATAGGTTTCAAGGAGAAAAGGCAACCTACATGATCCCTTTTTATCTCAAAAAGGTCAACTATAATTGACTATGTATGCAGTGACCTAATAGTATAATTATTTTAAGTTGGCATAACATGAACATGAACTAGATAGATCCAAATGATTGTAAAATATAATTGGTAAATGCAATAATTTACTTTTGAATCATATTCAAAAAGAACTTATTGGAGTATGATTCACTCCCTAAGCAAGAGAACATAATCACAGTTGATTGTAACTGAGCATGTCAAGAAAAGGTGAAGGCACATTAAGTTGAAAATGAAACATAAGTATTATTCATGGTTATATATTCCACACAATTGATTCTAACTTCTCATTATTCTCATTTCATGGAAACAAAGCATAAAAGGTCTCTAAGAAATAACCTACAACCTATACTTGTAAAACATGCACATAATCAACATCTTAGAGGTTTGTTTTAGATTTTATGAGATTTGAAGGGGAAAATTATATGATAAATCCATGAGTTTTTTTTAAAAACAACCTCATAACTTATTAAAACCCATCATATTTTTATATTTTTTAGTTTATAGGGGAGATGCCCTCTATTTTGTCTCAGACAGAGGGCACTCCCTATGGGTGCAAATCTACAGGTTTTTAGATAAAATGATGAGAGAGTGAGCTAGAGGTTTATGTGACCTTTAAATAATATTTTTAAAGATAATTTTTACATTAACCAACATGTATAAGTATCCAAATGTGTCAGAAATATGTCAAGGTTATCTAAACCCATAAGTATGTAGGCTGAGTCCACTAGGCCTTATTTAGTCCTAGAGCCCTAGAGGGGTATGACTTCATTTATAAAGCTAGAAGAAAATTAAAAATAATTGGAATACCTGAATGGGGATTCATAAAGTGTGTTAAATCTTTTGGTATGCATACAAAACCATAGGAAATCTATTTCTTGGCTTAGACCAACTTAAGCTTATGCTGAATGAAGAGAAGAAGCTTGGAAAGTTAACTTAAGATGCTCACACCTACATGGAAACTTCACATGGGATTCCTAAGAGTTGAGAAATGATTAAGGAGTAATTTAATAAGTATTTTGTGTAATTTTTTTACAAATTGGATGTCATCCCTTTATGAACAAATGTTAAGGGTGAAAACTATTCTAAACCATCCAAAAACCCTTGCTATGGACCTAATTGGGAAGATGAAGTAAGAGATACATATAAATGAGATGGAATGGATAGGAAAGTTATTGGATATTGTATATGTCTCACTATGGCTACTCCCCATCCATTTGAGTTATAACCTACTTATATGGACAAGATGTTAAAGATCTTTCCTTGAAAATTTTATGTGTTGTGTAGGTATGGAAGGTTTTCAAAGGATGAAATCCACTATGGGATATATATTGGGACTTTAAATAACCTATAATTTTTATTTCATGCTTCAGATAGCTCATAACTATATTTGTTAATACCTTCATCTTAGCCAGTCTAAACTGGCATAGTAAACAAGTTATTAAGAAGGTAAAAATTCTAAGTAGGAATCCTTTTAAGGTAAACCTAAGGAATCCAAGGCCATGAGGTATATTTAAAAGTTTAATGTAATCCTATATATAAATTGGATTGTAAAATTAAAGACAACTTTGGTGCCAAGTGTGAAGGGTGAGTGAAAGAAGAGTTATTTTGACTACACGCAGTGATAACTCATGTTTAGAAGAATATCAGTTATTAGGGATTAAAAAATACATGTTTGGGACTGTTTATAACCCATACCTATAATTTTAATCATATTATATGTCCTTAGTATACTGTGGGACATTTAAACAAGGAAAAATGATGAAGGTAGTTTTCTAAGCAAGTAATTAAAGAGTCTTATGCCATATTTTAGGAGTTTCATGTTTTGAGGGACATTTGGGACCTTTCAAGGTCTATTATACATTCCCCTCCCATGCATGTCTAACTAAATTTCTTATATTGACACATGGTATAATGACTCTTGAACTTTCTTCTCATTTATCTCTCAAATTCTATAAGTAGTAGCTATTTTGGCTCTTATAGACTAATACCACATATCATATGGTGAAGACCTACTAGTTTTATGTCATATTTTTACTTTTAATAATATAAGTAATCAGATTTTGAGTTCATAAACATATTTTTTAATTGTGAGAAGTAATGAATGGTTGAGTCTTATGATTTTGTCCTTGCTTTTCCTTATCCTTTCATGTCTTATGCAAGAAATTCTCATTATAACAGGTCATATAGAATATAGTTAGTGTATTAGGATCCATTAAGGTGTACAAGTATCCTTAGATTTAGTAATATGATCTTTGGTATCCTTACCTTGAGTGGTCTCATGCATATCACCTATATATTTAAACACTTATGTTAGAACATCTTGGGACTTTGAGACTAGTTTATAGATCTTATTCTTAGTGAGAGAAATTATGATATAAATATTTATGGTGTATCCCCCATCTATATTATATCTATTTTATGGACACTTTTATCCATTTTACCATATTAAATCAATAGTGTAGGTGAAAATCACTTCAAGTAAAATTTAGAGAGCTAGCCCTTAAACCTTGAGGTTTAATTCTCCTGTAGGTAAACCCACATACCTATAATTATTCCAATATTTCAAAAATATTAGATTAGGATTTAAACATGCACATTATGATTTTTTATAATAACACTTAGGTGGAAATTTTTTTATAAGAAGGTGTGTGTGTGTGTGTGTGTGTGTGTGTGTGTGTGTGTGTGTGTGTGTGTGTGTGTGTGTGTGTGTGTGTGTGTGTGTGTGTGTGTGTGTGTGTGTGTGTGTGTGTGTGTGTTCTCAAATAAAAGTTCTTGCATATTTTATTCCATAAAAAATAGGTGAAAAGATAAATCGAAAAAGCCAAAAAATTTGGTTGATAAATGAAGAGTGCATAAACATATTCACAAACTTACCAGGAAGGCATTGACTCTACCTGAAATAAATAAAATCCTCATGTGAAAATAGGATATAGACAAGATGATAGAGAAATAAAAGAGATATTAATGTCCCTCAAAGACCAATACACATATTTAATGAAGAGCCCATTCCATCTTCAGTCTTTTCATTTTTACCTTACTCTTTTTTACTTCCTACCAAACCTCATGCAAAACTTATACTCTATCTTTGAGTTTGTATTATAAAATCATACCAGAGGAAGATTTTCCATCAAATTCAGATGTGTGTATGTCATAATTTATTTATCTGATTTAGATTTTTTTTATTCATGGGCTTTCTTTGTTCCTCTTAGTATTGACCTAGCCTGATTAGTTTCCATGATTTTTATTTCATTTTCCTAGTTTCCCTTGGAGGTGGGAATATTTTCATAGATGATGATGTGTGGGGCACTGATTTTTTATTCTTCTATTTCTATCTCAATCTGAAATTTTGCTTCTTGGTTCACCTCTACATCCTCCTCATCTTCTTGGGTGGGAAAATACCTACTTTTTCAAGTGGGTTTCCTCCCTTCATTTTGTTTTGGTAAATTCCTTGCCTATGGACAAGAAGCTTGAAGATGCCTACTTTGCCTACAAATGTGACATCAGAATGCCATATTCTCAAAACCTAGGGTCCAAATATGCTAGATTTTCCCAATCTAATAATTAGTTTATTAGGAAGACCTTATATATATATATATATATATATATATATATATATATATATATATATAAACTATGTATATTATAAATTATGTTGAATGAAATATTCCAAAGGGACAACTATCAAGTACATTTTGGGAATCTTTTATATTTTTCTTTAAAACTATATAAGAAGGAAGAATACCTATAAAAACATGGTTTTGTACAATTTTAGTATGTATTTATTCCATGGTATAACTCATTTTATCATGTTTATAACATATTTATGAAGAATATAGTTGATTAGTTTGGTATTTGAGTTTAGGTCATGAAGTTCAATTTTAGAATGTTATAAAGTTCATGGAGGTATCAAGTCTCATAGAGATAAGAATGTGGCATATATTTATAGATCATTTTAAAATACACTATAAATATATTTTAAGATGTAGTTTAATACATTTTGTGATTTGGATATTAAAATAACTCCATTCAGTTCTTATGATATTTTAATTCTATTATTGTATTAGTATTTCTTATGAATATTTAAATAAGTGATTTAAATTATAAATGAAAATATAATGATGATTATTTTAATGGATCTTTGATGAATTATATTTTTTAATTTCTATGATATTATCTGAGATTTTATTTACATGTAGTTTCAAAAGTAACATTAATAATTGTTTAAATTCCCAATGGATAGAAAAGAACATGTCCTAAAAAATTATGCCAACTTTATATAATATTTCATTAATCCTTTCATCATAATTTTTATTTATTATGTACAAAGGTCTATTAAATTATACTTCTGGCCATGAATGGATACATTTCGTCATTTATGTTTGCTATACTTATTGATAATCAAGGTATTTAGAGAAAATTTGTGTCATATTTTTAATATGTGTAATATAGTCCATATATAATAAATTGAGGTTAATTATGCTTATGTTACTAGTGAATAATTTGTTGAGTAAATAAACATAAAGGTTTATGGTCATCCATTAGATATTTATAGGTATATTAAAAAAATTATTTATATCCAATAATATTTTTATTGATGCCTTTAGGTTGTGTAGATATTTAAGAAAAGAGAAAATGTTGTCTTAGTAGCTATATTTTAAATCCTTAAACATTGACTATAGTTTGTTACAGTGTGAAGAGGTGATAACTTATTATTTTAAATCCATGTGGACTAAGAGTCTAATCCTTGGAGTCAATTTTTTTTCCATTGTTAGGGATGAGGGATATTTTGAGTTTAAAGATGCATTGGTGAATAATTTACTCATAAATCTTAGATCTAATTCAAGGATTAGATATTTTATATCTATGTTTGAAGGTAATGGAAAATATAATTTTATAAAAATAAAATCACCTATAAAAACAATATAATTTATAGAAAAAATATATAATATCAAAGTTACAATTAAAAAAATATTTGTTAAATCACCTTTATGAAAAGTTGGAGAACATTTTATCATATTTTAATTAATATATTTCTAAGAAAATTTAAAAATAATGATTCAACCCAAAGGCCTATAGATAAAATAATCATATAGTAAATAGGCCCATTAGATCTACCATATTTAACATTGAGTTGCTCCAAATTTTGGAGAAAAAATTTATAATGAAGGATATATTTCCTTAGGGGTTTAAATAGTTTTAAATATTCACAAAAGTAGTTACATGTCATTGTTAAATAAATTTAGTGTGTTTGACATATGTATAGGCCTTGAAAAGTTTAAATACATTAAAGATTCAATCATGTTCAAAATTCCTTTATTTTGAAAGTAAGTATCATCTCATTCCTTTCCCCAACTATGAAATACATTTGTTGAAGAATAATTTTCTTCAGATTATAACTCAACTTTAACTTTTATATTTGAAAGTAAATACATATATAATAATATAAATGTATAAATCTATAAGTTTCACTTATTAATGGTATATATATATATATATATATATATATATATATATATATATATATATATATATATATATATATATATATATATATATATCAATGTGATCATCCTAAGGATAGCACCAAGAAAGGGGTGGGGTCATTTTGTGGTGTTTAAGATAGAAGACGATGTTATCTACTCATATATGCATATCTTCAGTATCTCACATACAACTCTATCTATCCCCATATATGTCTCTTTTCTCTTCATTAATATTATTCTAATTATACTCATGACTTTAAATATTTAACTCATTATTTGTATTTCATACTAAATCTACATGGCTCATATAGTCTACTACATGTCTATGTCATTTTACTAATATATATATACCCTATCTATGTAGTTATTTCCCTATTTATAAATAAATATATTTTGAATTATTTAGTTATTTTAAAATTTATTAGATATGAACATGTTATATATTGTGTATGAAATATAAATAGGATAGATGTAAAACTTATCCTACTTAGTAGTTTCCAAGATTAGAGAAGGTAATTAAATAATAACATGCTTAGCAATACTCTTTTATGTCAAGGTCATCACGAATTATGTTATTGAGAGGACTTTTCACCATTCATAGATACCAAGATCTCCCAAAACCAATACAAAATATAAGAACATTTTGATAAATTTTTAATGCATATTAGAATTTGTAAAATAGAGATAATATACTCTAGGTATCACTAGTCAAAGTTTGGATAAAAAATAGTTAATAGTCAAAAAGTGACATGGATGCATGTTTGGCTGCTAAATGGACCAATTGAAATGTGACACATGTTCATGCAATGGTAAAAGGGTGTTTTGTTTCTATCTACAATCTTTAACAATCATGTTCAGATAAATGAGCCCTATTATTTGTTGGCTAGGGACCCTCAGCCAGGGCTAACACAGTCTTTTTATAGAGGGGTGCCTTTGATTCCATTTATTCATATTACCATTGACATGTTTTTGTTTATAGATGCATCTATGTTATTTAACATAGCATGTGGGACTAATAATTCCAAATTATTAAACTATTACATGTATTTTCCAAGTCAAAAAATCAAGCCAGATCTATGCCAAGTTTAAGACATGTTATCTCAAGATCAATTATGCCACCAAGATAGCTCACTATCCCAACTCATAGGCAGTTTCAACCATCTAAACAACCTTGCATAATCTTTGTCGAGATCTTATTTCATAATCAACCAACTAAGCTTGAAGGATAGCTCAGGATCATCCAAGCCAAACCCAATAAAAGGAGACATAGACATGGTCTAAGCCATATCACATACACCAAAGATAGCCTACTTTAGGCTTAAGTGATGTTGTAAATTGTTGCATGTGGGATAACAATCCATAGATGGTAAATGTTCTGGCCTATGTGTGCTTGGTCTAAATTTAAACTTTGGGATTTAAACCTATGACCTATGGTAGAATAGCTAATAGGCCTTACCAATCCACCATACCTTTTCAAGTGATATAAAATGGAGAAATTTGTATTTGTATAAGATATTGAAAATGACTATGTATGGAATTTAATGGTAGAATGAAAATATTTCCATTTTTTGCCAATCCCAAGGCATTTTAAAGTCTTGGTGTAAACTGGAAAGTTATTCAAAATTACAAGACACCCCATTTGGTATATTTTTTCTCCAAATTTTATGTTCATTTGATGTAATTTGAGTGATTTGAGTGATGATTTGACATAGAATGTTGGGAAGAGATTATGAAAGTGCTTTAGAAAGGTGGAGGGAGGTTATTAAGCATTGTCAGAGTCTTTTGAAGGTCTGATGACATGAATTTTTAGGTATGAATTCCATTTTTATTTAAGTTTGTAAATTTTTATATTTACATCATTATTAATGGATTAGTTAATTGTTTCATGAACCTGAAGACATAACCCCTAAATGGGTGAACTTCATTATTAGATTGGTGTGAATTTTCCTTTCAGTATTCTATGTTTCATTTATTAATTTTGTTTGGAAAGAATTAATGAGACACTAAAACTAAGAATGATAAATTATAAAATAGAACCCAAATAGTAGTTTTCATTTAGAAATGGATTTAATGAGTTTTTAATCACTTATATTCATTTCTATAACATTAAATCTAATTTATATTAATTTAATCAAGAAATTGAGAATATTATACATTCAATTCTATGTACTTAAGGAATTGAGATTTTTCAAAATCTAATTATTAAAAATAGTTTTATTTACCTAGGGGGTAAAGATTATTTTTAGATCAATTTTGGTATTAGAGTAGCTTGTTATAGGACTTGATTCAGTTGATATATTTTAGTTTGGAGTTTTTAGATATAATATTTTTGGTATTATTCTTATGTTTGATTTTAATATGAAGGAATAGCTAGTACAAAGGAAAATTGGAAGGTGTTCCAATCCATTAGAAGAAGACAAGCTTCTAATAGCTAAGATTCTAAAACCAACAGTCCTATAAGTTCAATTTAGATGATGAACAAGTAATTATCACTTGATGGTGTGAGATGGTGTTGAGATATGATCAATATTTCTTTCTTGGGACACATTCAAACAAAATTCAAGGCATTTTTAGTGATTCACATCCAAGAGGAATTAGTTTTAATCCTATTATCATTCTTACACAGAGTGCATAATAAGGCATGATAGTGATCTGATTTCATATTGGTATTCACATAATATTTTGGTAATGATAACTAGTTTTGTAGCCTTTATTTTTGGATAACTAATCATATTTTTTAAGCCTATGTCCCTATATATAGGAACAAGTGAAAAGACTACTTTCCATGGTAAGATATGCAAATGACAATTAGGGTATTGTTTAGGAAATTGAATCAATTTTTGCACTTTGAGTTTTGAGTTTTTTATTGGTTCATAGGTTGGTATGTTTCATATCTTTGTTTAGAGTTGAAATAAGAAAATATGAAATTGTTTAAACACTAAAAATATAGAAACTATTGCATAACAGGTGTGCACTTCATAGTTTTTAAAGAGGTATGAGTTATTTTCAAATGTAACTATGTATGCATAATTTTGGTTTGAATCCTTTGTGTAGGGTTACCTTGGAAGTAAAATATGCCTTAATGTGGATTTTTTTAAATCATTTTTAAAATTAAAAATGGATCATCTAACTCTTAGTAAGATAGATTTTATAAGATGAAACCTCATATTTAGTTATGGAAACCATGAAGAGGGAACAACCCTTATTGATAAAAATGGTTAACTTGAATAGTTTTTTAAAAGCATATCTATGGTATTAATAGTATGCTTAGTATCACATTCAATATTATTTTTAGGTAATCCATACCTAATTTGATCTATGAAGGAATTTTGATAACCTTGGTGTTGTGGAAGACTATTATTGTTATCTCCTATTGTAGTTTTCCATTGTGGTAAGATTTTGAAAATATAACTCATTTTGATGAGTTTTGGAGGTATGAATCAAGGAGCAATCAACCATGAGGAAAATTAAAGATATGTTTAAAATTATTAGTTTTATACTCAAATTTATGATGTATTAAAGCTACTTTCAGAGTCATGAGTTTGTAAAGAAGCTCTTATTATGGAAACTCTATAAGTTGACATTGGAGTTTGACAGGTACAAAGAAAGATTTGATAATCAGTTTTAGAGACACAATAGTTAGCTATGCTATTTTTAAGGTTGTATATGACATATATTTCCCTTGATTATTATTTCATGTATTGTGCAATGTATAATTTGTATTAAACCTTACGATGGAAAAAATAGTTTCATGATTTTATACTTGACATATTTTTTAAGTCCCACTATATCTTACGAAATTTTTGTATTGTAAACTTTTTGTAATCACGTGTATGTTTTTCATGTACATCATGCAAATGTAGTTTCAAAGACCCATAGATGAAAAACATTTGTAAATGCAACTATATAGATGTTACAATTTATTTACAAGTCCTATAGTGTATTTTTATACATAGGTGATTTATAACACCATTTGGTATGTAGCATGTGATTTTCCCTTGTGTGATGTTGATAACAAAGATAACAACTTCACATTTGTTTAGTGTAGGGGTTGAAATAATACACTAGATTCAATGACTATTTTTAGGAGTAGGTCATTTTGGTAGAATGGGTAGAGAGTTTGTTTTACTCTCCATAATCAGGTTACAATTTTAGTTAGATAGTTAATTTCTTGTAGGAAAGTTTTATAATGTCTTATTTCACTAATGTAAATTTCAAGTTTTTTAATTAATTTTTTTTTGTTTAACTTCATAACACATTCACTTGCTATATTCTATTTTTTATACTTTGGTGTGATGTAGAGAGCTATTTAGTAGATTCAGTTGGTTCATTGGGACCTTTAGAGACCAAAAGCCTCTTTGTGGGGAGGTTTGATCTAGAGAATTTTTAACCCTTATACTTTTGAAGATCTCCCAAAATTAGTACAAAAGGGAAGAGTATTCTAAGAGATTTCTAATGCATATTGGAATGCATAAAATGGACATTATATGCTCCATTTATCACTGGTCAATGTTTGGATCAAAAAAATATTCAAGAGTCATATAGTGATGTGGATGCATGTATGGATGCCAAATGGACCAATTGTTAGTGAAATTTAGCCATGCAATGGTAAAAGGGTGTTTGGTTTTTGCCTTTAGTATTTGGCATTTGTGTTTAGATAAATAGGCCTCACTATTTACTGGTTGGAGACTTTCAACTAGGGTCAACATACTCTTTTTATGGAGGGGTGACTTTACCTCTATTTATTCATATTACCATTGCCACATTTTTGTATGTGTATGTCTCTATGTTATTTAAACATTGCACATGAGACTAATAATTTAGAATTATTAAACTATTCCATGTATTTTCCAAGTCACAAATGCATCTCACTTGTATGTTGAGTTCTAGATATACCAATTTGAGGTCAATTATGCCACTGAGATAGCTCACCATCCCAACTCATAAGTGGTTCTAGCCATCCAAAAAACCTTTCCTATATTTGGTCAATATCTTATTTCATAACTATCTAACCAAGTTTGAAGTATAACCTAGGATTATCCTGACCAAACCCAATAAAAAATAAACATAGATGTGGCCTAAGACACATCACATGCACCAATGGTAGCCAATTTAGGCTTAAGCAAAGTTGTACAATATTGCATGTGTGATATTAATCCCTAGTGGTAAATTACATAGCTTATGTGTATTTAGTCTAAGCATCCACCATGGAATTAGAACCCATGACATATGGTAAAATAGTTAAGAAAAATTACCAATCCACCATACCTTTGTAAGTGATATAAAAGGGACAAACTTGTATTTTTATAGGGTACTAAAAATGACTGTGTAAGGATTCTAATGGTAGAATGCAAAGATTTGCATTTTTGGCCAATCCCAGAGCATTTTCAAGTCTTGGTGTAAAGTATAAAGTAATTTATAATTATGTGATACTCTATTTGGTATATTTTGTATCCCAATTTGGTGTCCATTTGACACATTTTAAGTGATTGAAGTGATGCTTTGACATAGAACACTCGGAAGAGATTCTAATAGTGATTTGTAAAGGTAGAGGACAATTACTAAGCATCATCAGAGTCTTTCAAAGGTCTGATGACATGAATTTGTAGGTTTAAATTACATTTTAATTTAAGTTTGTAGATTGTTATATTTACATCATTAATAATATATTAGTTCATTGTTTCATGAAATTAGAAATGTAGCCCCTAAATGGGTGAACTCCATTATTATATTGGTGTCAATTTTCCTTTTAGTATTGTATGTTTCATTTGATAATTTAATTTGGAGATAATTAATGAGACACTAAAACCAAGTATGGGAAATTATAAAATAACACCAAACTAGGAGTTTTCATTCATAAATGGGTTTACAAGGTTTTTAATTACTCATATTTATTTCTAGAAAATTAAATCCAATTTATATTGATTTAATCATTAAATTGAGAACATTTTGCATCCAATTCTATGTACTTAAGGAATTGATATTTTTTTAGTATACAATTATAAAAAAATATATTTACCTAGGGGTTAAATATTGTTTTTGGATCATTGTGGATCCACTAAACCTATGTAAGGGATCTCTTACTACATAATACTAAATGAGAGGTTTCCAAGGTCTCTAGTCAAATATCATCACGTAATAACCCTAGCGAGGTCTTAGAAGGTGATAAATGGAAGTCAACTAATCCACTAAATAAACATACAATATAATATAGTAAATGAACATATAATATAATCTAGTGCTCTCCATATTTTGTGTCACAAATGGGGAAGATGATAAAAAAGAAAATATAATTGTATTCAAAATAATATGTAAGTAATCTATGCAAGGAGAGATATAATTTAATCCATTAGTCATGAAATCTATACATATCAAAATTAAGCGATATGAGTATATTTATCTTGTTAAAGTGAACTTGTCATGCCTCAATCTCTCCCTTAGCCAATGGTTCATTTTAATAAATTTCCATGTCTTTTAAGGATCATAAGGATGTATGAGCTCTAGGATACAATGTTTCTCATATACATCCAAGGCCTCTAAAATATGAATTGTAATACTCTAAGGAAAAAACCTAAGCAATGAAATATTCAATTGATAGTATAAGATTATTTATGAGTTGAAATTATATGTAATATAATGATCCTATCTTTATAAATAATATAAGTGGGTATTTATAACCTAGGATTGATCTTAAACCCTCCCAAGAATTTGGATGACAAGGTCAGTTAGGTTGATATTATTTGGTGGGAAATAAAGAGTTAGGATTCAAAATAAGTCATCTTGGGATAAGAGATTTTTATAATATGTGTTGGATTCTAAACAATAAATTAGAGGCATTCAATGTGTGAAACATTAGGTAGACCTAAAAAATAAGATCAAATTTAATTTTTTGAAAAAAAAATGGGTTAAGTATAAAAAAATTCTCTATGTTGTCAAGATTATAGAAATTTGTAAGGTTTTGACAAAGATATTTTAGAAAACTATTTAATATTAAAACACTAATGTTTTTCATAAATATTTGATAGATAAATATTTTTTAAATTTTAAATATAAATAATATTTTTAACTATCCATTTGTAAATTTACTATTATGAGAAAACTAGAGCTTTATGTGACCAAAAAGAGTGAAGAGAGAGGGTATGGTATGAATATGAGGATAATGAGGTGGTGGAAACATAGATATGTTTGATATCATTATCTAGGTATGGAATGTACTAAATTTTGAATTTCTATCAATTTTAACTAGAAAATGAGGTATATTTGAAAAACTAGGTGTCAGGGCAAATATGTGTGGTGTAATTTTCCATAGAAGCTTTTAGAATAGAGTAGTAATTAATATAATCAATGGGTAGGGGGTGAAAAGTGTCATTAATCCATAAGAAATTAATAAAAAATAGGTGAAAAATAATTGTGATGACTTAACAAGATCATATAGGTAGATAGAGTTGTAAATTCATAGGTTAGTTAAGGTGGCCAATTGCATAGCAATAGGATGATGTAATTTGTCAAGAGGTAGCAAACTATTTATATTTAGGATAATCTAGTTTAACATTATTTAAGAGGCTAAATACATATATCATAGTTGATTCAATATTGTATGAAGGTGTCTGAGGTAGTTTAAAGGAGTGGCTGACTTTGTATAAAGTGGCTAATGTAATAGGATTAACTAGTTGACTATGTATCAAGTGGTTGACATAGCTATGTTAGGTGGTTGAATTCATATAAAGTGTCTATTTTATCTTGATTTTTAATAACGGATAACATGGTTTGATACCTAGGAAACTTAATATAAACTTAAATATGTTTGGCATAGTTAGATACATGGCCAATTTCGTATAAAAGTTTGTTTTTGGATGTCATAGTTAGTTATGTGGCTGATGTATTGTAAAATGTAGAGAAAAAATCAAAATAGGCTGATGAAGTAGTTAAATTACATGTATTTTTAAATTTTTATGATGTAATTTTATTATTATTTGATGTGTAGGAATAACACATGACTTTTTGTTTGATATTTTGTAGAGGTGATAGAGACTCTAGCATATAGAAAATGCAGTGTGGTTACTAGACTTTTTATAGATATTGACAACCAATGATCATGCACATTTGACATCATTAGGATTCGAAGGGATCATGTAGGTGCATCATATCCCATTGATTTTTCACTTCATTTACATTTTCTTAGGGACATAAGAGAAAATAACCAACACATTCAAGTGGGTGGTGGATGGGGATACTATTGAGATGGGTATCACCCTAGTGCTTGTATATGTTATACTGGGACTTGTTATTATAGGTACTCCTATGATTTGTGATATCCATAATATAAATCTTGAGAGATAAGCCCTATCCTTATGGGTGATCAGTTTAGAGAGGTATTTTTATGGCTTACATGTGAGTCTATTTGATGTTTATGTATCAATCATTTCAAATATCTGAAAGGCCATTATGGGCCT
Source organism: Torreya grandis (assembly GCA_037957365.1). Classification (NCBI taxonomy): domain Eukaryota; kingdom Viridiplantae; phylum Streptophyta; class Pinopsida; order Cupressales; family Taxaceae; genus Torreya; species Torreya grandis. The sequence goes on along the minus strand of JARHVA010003318.1, from coordinate 275,712 downwards.
TGTAATATCTCCTATAATTTATCACAAGTTATATGGGAAGGTGACACTATATAAAGTTACCTTATCTCAATCTATACTAGATCAAAGTACTATGTATGACCCAAGGTTAGTTATTTGTATACATTTAGTACATGATATGTAAAATATTCTTTCACATGGGTAGATGATGATTGGCCCTGTTATTTTACTTAGTAGTTGGATTTATCAGAGATTTCATATATATTGACTAATGATCTTGCCACATGATATAGATGATAGTTTACCTCATGTCATGAGATGGTGTTAAGACCATCTGTTATGGGTTGTACCTCATATCCAAGTGTTAGAGAATATGATGTGAAGATATATTAATTGGTAGTGATATTAAGTTATTGTATCTATTTGGGCTTCATGAGCTGACTATTTCTCATAAAATGTCCCATATTTGTACTACTAGACATTATACTTAGTGGGTATAGCCACATTTGTTTTCTCACTTACCTAGTTAGATAGGGTTTCCACCTCTAGAGATATCTATATCAATGTCTAGATATTAGGCATGACATGTAAGGGAGCATAGGGGTATTTGAGGTATAAGAGTGCCTTTAGATGTACCTATTATTTATCCATGTCGAGATAGACCTTAGATGGGATGATGATGATAGTAGAGATTCTAGATTGGTTGAGGAGGAGCTAATGATGATAACGTAAGATGTAGAGGTCAAAATATCTATGCCATATTAGGTGTTGTAGTTACCACCATGTGAGAGAGATAAACAAGTGTAAATGTAGGTGGAGGTGTAGAATAAGGTAGAGCCATAAACTGAGGTAGCTAATTAGTGAGATAATATGGCATAACCTACACATATTTGGTCCATATCATGATATATTTAGAGTGGAACACAACATGTTTGTATTCTCTAGCCTAATTTTTTATTACCTCAAACATATGCTCTAATGGAGTTATTTGGTGGATGTGGTGATAGGGAAACTGTTGTTCGTATGTTTTTTGTGTTTTTTATGTAATTGATATTTATTAAGTTGATAGCCTAGATATTTATTTGTGTTTGATAGATGATTTTGAGCTATAATATATATGAAAGTTCACCATGAGGTTTTATATGATGTGTTGCTACATCTTGATGCTACTAATATGGTTGATCATGTTGTCCCCTCTACCCTAGTGTATGTTAGTTGGTTTTGATTGGTTAGTGAGGTAGTGAGAGAGACATGAAGATGAGGAGATACATCACATTTACCAATTATAGTGGGTGATGGAGATTTTTGGGTGTTGGATTAGCTTATTTACTTTAGATAATGTTCACCTAGGTACTTTATTAATCCCACCCACTTATGTGTAGATATTTCATTTATCTTATTTTAGATATTATGAGATATTATAGATTTATCTATTAGATATTATGGGGATAATATATAGTTGTTTTTATCTTTTAGAAATAATTATCTCTTAGTCCTATGTTTTATCTATAAATTTATCTCTTAGAACTTATGATTGATCTCTAGTTTGATCTCTTAGTTATGATTGATCACTTATCTCAATCTCTTAGTTAGGATTTAACTTCCTTACCTATATATGCAAGGTTCATATATTGTATTTTATGGAGCTCTAGATGTAAGATTTGTATTTCTAGAGGATTTATCATTGTATGATCTTTATTTATATAATAGCTTGAGATATTATTTGAGCAATGCATCAATGGTTTTTATTGTGGTAATAGTTTTTAGATTTAACACTAGGTGAGAGTTTTCTAAACTCTTTCATGGTATCATAGTGGTCTCCAACAACCATTAATCATATCCTAAGCTTATCCTTACTTAAATTCTAGTAGTTTATTACCTAACTAATTATGATCTTATATGGCATCCTCTTTGGATGGTCTTGAGAATCAAAAAGATGTGTAAGAAATTCTATTTTTTGGAGGGATTTATTTTTTGTGTTTTCTATTGATTTTTTTTTTGTAGATTGTAATAGTAAATAAAATCTCACTAATGAATACATATTATCTAAGAAAGACATAATCACTTTAAATTTCATCCTAGTTGGATGTAAGAGGTAAGATATACAAGTTTTTTGTAAATCTATATTTGGTTAAATATGACTATTATTTTTTAGATTGTGAGAAAACTATAGTTGACCTCTCAAAACCATTTATTAGTTTTTTTTGCCTTATTTTCTAATTTGTAGAATAGTTTGAAATTTTTAGTTTTGTTAATAATTGCAAATGTTTTTGTAGTCTTACTAAGAATTACTATTTTAAAAAAAGTAATTTTTCCTTATTCATTTGTGAGTAAATTGTAACCAATCACTAAAAAAACATTTTGGGGTTTGTGTGCATGCTTTTCATTTTTTTATAAAATCTTAAAATTTTGAATTTAATTAAGAATTAAAAAAGTTACCATAGTTTTACTAATCATTATTATTCACAAATAAACTATGTGGGGAGAATTTTTAAAGGGATTTTTTTATTATTATTTTATTAAACAATATCATTGGATATATTTTTTAAATTAAAAACATTATTTTTATTTGTGATACATAAGGAGATATAATATTTTTTATTGCTTGTCCACATGCCTTTTTTCTAATCTTATTTGTTGAAGACTAGACAGTGAGGCCAAGTTTGGTAGGTCACCAACTCCCTCACAAGCAAAAAAAATTTCTCCTTAATTGATCTCACCATCTTGATTTCAATATATCATGGATACATTATCAATTCATATTGACATCCCATTTTGCATGTGATTTTTATTTATTGAATAACACAAGGTGGGGACTAATCTGATATATGGTCAGATCTCCTCACAAAAACACTTCATCGTATTCATGCTTATTTATCTATACACTTATAGACATGTTTTTGGTAGATCCTAATGTCTTGCATTATTTGATTATGTTCTTTTGATCCACTAGTGTTTTTTGCCCACTTTTCTCCCTTGTTTTTGGATCAACTCTCATGATTTTTAATGACTTCTTTGATAGGTTGAAAGTCCCATTGTTTGGAGTTATTCTGATATATATAATGTTTTCCTTATTTTCATATGATTTTTTTATGTATGGGATATATTCTAATCATACAAAATTATAAAGTTACATTAATAGTTTAATTTTATAGCCTAGTTTACCTTCATGTGTGTGTACCTTATTTTTTGTACACTTTACTATTTTAGTTTACAGTCTCTCCCAACACCACTAGAACCATTATCTTGAGATTTATTATCTACATTTTATAGATTTTTTCTTCTTATATGAGTATCTCATTTAGGCACTTTGTTTTCCATAACCTATATAAGTATTATTATCTCTCAAAATCATTCTTGGTGACTTTTTGTGTAGTGATACCAATGTGGCATCTCCACCAATATTTATATTCAATTCTCACCATTTTTAGTCCACTTCTTTAGAGAATTTCATTATCATCTTATTCTAATTTAGCATTAAGGGAGGGTGTTCAAACAATGCTTCCTCTGGTTCATCATTATAACTAGTATTCTAAAATATAGTGTTCATCTTTAGTGATCTTCGTAGTCAACACCATTTTTACTTTGACTTGACAGTTACAATAAATCAACATCCATATATTCTAACAAGGTATATTGGTGTCCATAACAACACTTGTATTCACACTACATTTTTTTGGGACATGGGTACCTCATCAATCCTTGTTAATAGGACCCATTTCCTTCTTTTCTATTTTTTTAGGAGGTGTTTTATTTTCCTATGGATTTTCTCCCTTTCTCCACTTTATGAGAGATTGCTTCATGGATATACTATACATGATTACTTGATTAGTCCTTGTTCTCAAGACTCATATTTTTGATATACCACTTTATTTTTGGCCCTGAGATTCACTCAAGGGGGGTTTAGAATATGTTATTTAATTTAGCTCATGTTCACCTAGGTACTTTATTATTTTCACCCACTTATGTGTGGATATTTCATTTATATTATTTTATATGTTATGAGATATTACATATTTATCTCTTAGATATTATGGGGATAAATTATAGTTATTTTTATCCTTTAGGGATAGTTATCTCTTAGTCCTAGATTTAATCTCTATATTGATCTCTTGGTTATAATTAATCTCTATCTTGATCTCTTAATTATGATTTATCACTTATCTTGATCTCTTAGATAGGATTGATCTTTTTTTCCTATATATTCAAGTCTCATTCATTGTATTTGATGGAGATCTAGATGGAAGCTTTCAATATATAAAGGATTTATCATTTTATGATCTATTTGTATATAATATACTAATATATTATTTGATCAATGCATTAATTGATTTTACTTTGGTAATGGATTATAGATTTGACCCTGGGTGAGATTTTTCCAAAATCTTTCAGTGTGTATTGAAAACAATGGCTAAGGAGTAGATTACTCATATGGAAACATATAGAGAGTTAGGATGTGTTCAAGCTTAGGTTTTCAATTTGTAAGGATAGCTATAATGCTTGAATTCATGTATAAATTTACTATAGTGTACCAATTAGAGTTGACAATCTCAATATTTTATGGGTAGTGTATAACCATAGTCATAGTCTCATTATTATATTATGTTTATAACATGTTATCTATTTTATTTTATTTGTGTGTGTGTGTGTGTGTGTGTGTGTGTGTGTGTGTGTGTGTGTGTGTGTGTGTGTGTGTGTGTGTGTGTGTGTGTGTGTGTGTGTGCGCGCGCGTGTGTTTTTAATGACTCTTGGATGTTATGGGTGTATATATTTTATGTTTATCACATGTGTTTAATTTATGATATATGCTTATGATAAAATATATGAGTTATTTTAGATTATTTTCTATGGGTTATGAACAAATGCATGGTTAAAAATAATGATAAGAAAATAAAAGTAAAATTTATAAATGTAATGTAAAGAAAGGTCAATAAAATTTAAAATAGATTAAATCATGTTGGGAAGCATGTAAATTGTTAAATAATAAAGGAATTTATAAAATATACTAAATCAATTTTTAAAATCATGTAAGATAAAAGTATATGGAAAAATATAAAAACACACTAAATTAAGTTGAGAAGCGTGTATGACATTAATAATATAAAATGATAAAATGTATAAGACATATTAGATTAAGTTTAGAAGTATATAAAAAATAACCTAAAAATAATAATATAAAAAATTTAAAACACACTAAATCAAATTGAGAAGCATGTAAAACATAAGAAATGTTGAAAATGGAATGAAATGTCAAACACACTAAATAAAGTTGGGAATTATGTAAAACATAAACGAGTTGAAATAATGAAATATAAAACACACTAAATCTAGTTGACAATCATATTAAATGTTATTAAAAAATGAGATACAAGTAAAAATAATGTCAATATCAATAAGTATAGTTATTTTTGTGACTAATCATAGTATGAATCTTTGAGTATACTTTGTGAGGAAAGTCTAGTCTTATCCAAGGTCTTACACCATAACTCACAAAGGGTAAATCGATGAGGTAATGATAATAATGGTAATCAATTTTATGTATGATAAGATGATTTTTGTGAGTAAGAATTGGTACTATCCAATGTCTTAAAAAAATAAAAATAAAAACCAAATGTGTATGATCAACTAACTAACAATATTAATCAAGGAGGAATATTGGGAATGTTGTAATGAAATAGGCAATGGAGAAACCATGACATAAGTTTTTGAAATAAAATTTATTAGGCATGAGTCATAATAAGTAAATAAGTAATATTTTATTATATATTGGATCCCAAATTCAAAATATATTTGTTCACAATTAACATAAAACTTTGTGGGCAAATAATTGTAGTACTAATATTATCTCATAAAGGTTATATATACAAGAAATTTCATATGGACCTATCTTCCCACAATTTGTTACCCATCCCTAAGGACCCCTTATAGAGCCATTTGTATACTATGAATATTATTAATTTACATTGTAAAGTAGGTATCAATAAGAAGAATTTTGAGATCTCTTATCCTAGTCTACTAGGCTACTGCACCCCAATGGACCTTGACTCTATCATGAGGCCAAATGTGGAGTTTGAGATTTCACTAGGAAAAAGAGATGTGATAAGATATGAATCATGCATTTTGGTGTGATTTTCATTTTTAAATTTTATTTTTTCCTTTTATCATTTCCTTTTTTAAAATGATTTGTATTTTAATATTTTATGTTTTTTAAATTCTTCCTCCATATAGATTCAGAATAACCAAACATGAGTAATAAATGTGACAAATAGGAATAAGATATAGGATTTGGTTATACGATAATAAATACATAGATATTTTTTCATGGTATGCAATAATTAGACTTGTATATAAATAATTATTTTATATCAAGACTAACCATTTGTGTGCTTGTTATGAAGGGAATTAAGGGTAAAATGGAGATCGATGAGTTCTATGTATATAGTGATATAATGAGAAATATGATTTATAATTCATCATATTGTAGGGATAGGATATTAAAGGGGTGTGGATTTAAAACATGTCATGATAAGAACTACCTTTTTCTAAACAAAATGACATAAAAAACATAAAAGAGATATCATCCTAAAGAAAATAAATGATGATGAAATTAATCTAGGAAATATGAAATTAAGCCATAAAAAATAAATAAATCCATGAAAATGAAATTAATCCATAAGACATTTTTAGATTATAGGTAAAACATAATATCAATATATGCTCATCAATCAAGTCTAAATCATGTGATAATGTAATAAATAATGTGATGAAACACAATTATGTATTAAAAAGTACTATTAAATTTTATGGAAAACATCATACATCCTTGTGTAGATGAATTTTGATGTTAATCAAAGTCTCATCAATATTCCCAATTTGTTTTGAAAATACTTCCTAATATATCATCTTTAAAGATAAGGTAAGTATACTAGAATAATAATTATGTTCATGATACATCTTCTATATGGGATAGTCAATGTGAGGAATTGATATTGAATTATAACTAATATTATCAATATTGTGAGGAGATGTATGTTATGGAGAAGGATGAGCCTTTGTTTATGACCATTTTCAAGAGTGTGGTTGATATGGTGAAGGTGTAGGTCATAGACAAACATGAAAATGTTATTGTATCACTCAATATCTATCTAAATAGTGTTTATGAAATTGATGTCAAAGATAATAAACCTACCCATATTTAGGGATTATTTTAATATATGAAGAGGCTTGATGAATGAAGTGTTTAGCTTTTGTTAGAGTGATTATAATTTCATCTAATGATTTTTTATGATATTGATTTTAGGGGGAAAGAGGTAGTTGAGCGAATATGTTAGAAAATATATTAAAGGTTTGGATTATTATATTGATCCCATCTAGTTCATCATCATCTAAATCTAAGATATCAGTTGATATGTTTATTATTATTTATGGATGACCATTGTAACCTTTAATATATTTTATGTTATAGTTAATGCATTTTGATTTGTGAAATGGGATATTAGGTAAAACTTTGAGCCTAGGAATTTTATAAACAATTATTTATTGGATTTTTTCAAAATTACAAGTATTGGTATATCCTTAAATATTGTAAATATTATTAGTTGCCTGAAACAAATCCTTAAATTTCACTTAACATCCCTAAATCATTCATTCACATACATATATTAACCAATACATAAACAAGTATTTTTTAAAGCAAGAGACATAAGAACATAAAATATATGTAATAAACCCTCTTTGGTAATAAAAAACACTACCAAATAGCTTGTGATATTACCTCATAATTAATGAATCCAAATTTAGTGTGGCACCAACCCCACAAGGAGCACCAATCTATGACTAGTCAAGCACCAACTCAACTAGTCCTTTAACAAGCACCAACTTGTAAGGAGGAAGCAAAACCCTAGGTAATTCAAAAATAACTTAGCTACATTGAACATCTAATAAAATTTTGACACCTTTTTATCACTCAATATATGATTATCCTATTATTTTCTTCTTCAATCCCTTCTATCTCTCTCAAATAGCCTATTGGGCTTTCTCGTTTAACTAGCCCTTTCCTTGGAAGAATTAGGTCAAATAAACCTATTTATCACCTATAAAAACATATTTATAACTTTATATAAAATTAACCTAACCTATCTGATGGTATTATCACCCTCTACCTTGTTTCCAACACTCTAAATCATTCATTTATTTCCTCAATATCCTAACTAGTCAAATTAGGCTTATTATACCTTCTCTTCATAATTTACTCTTGATCTCACCCATATTGGTCATAAAATAACTTAAAAATAAATGTATTACCATTTTAATATATCATAAAACATGTTTAATAAGTGAAACACCCACCAGATAGGTCTGCCATAATTCGTAAGGGCTAAAACAACCATTAGGTCTAATAGACAACTAATGCAATTAGGCCTTCTTAAGGCACACGTTTCACTTTGACCACCTTAGAACACAATTAAACTAAAAAAAATCATTAAAAAAATCTTAAATAATTTAATTATACCCATGGTAATCTCACTTTAGGTCCCCAACACCATTTACTTCATTTCACTCTTTGAACCACACAATTAGGTCTACTTGTAATTTGGCCTTCTTACTGCCAAAAAGTCTATCTTGAAAATATGATGCATAAACTAAGATTTTACAAAAAAATACTAAATTTATATAAAATATATGTAATTATTCTCAACATAATTCTCATTACAATTTACCAAATAGAGTAAAATACCTCAAACTAATCAACTTCATATGCCCACTCAGAACTGCACACATGCCTTAAGAACCCAATCAAAAGCCTTTGACTTTTAATACCGTAATATGTGCTTATAATGCATAAAAATTTGTTAAAATTATCCTATTGTATCTATATAAATAATTAATGAGAATTTGATCCTTCAACTCAATGCAAAATGACTCAGAAACATCATTCTCACTCACACACATAAAATTGCTTGTAACTCCAAAAACATAGTCATGAAAACCAAGTCTTAGAATATCTGTGTGAACATTGTTATGATATTAATATTAGTATAAATGGTATTTAAACATACTTATAATATATTTCAATATATATATTATAAGGTTCAATATCAATATTGGTATTATAGACCAATCTCATTCCTTCACCCTACACAGACCTCACTGTGTTAAATAGGTCACTTTGAGAACAAAATTTTACCTATATATGAGCATCGTAAAAATTTATAATTAAAAAATATATGAGATAAAGGTATTGAAAAATTACCACATGAATTTGGATCCATCTATAATCTCATTTTCATTCTTACCTGGTTTTCTCATTGTCTTACTCATTAGACCTATTTAGCGATAGGTCAACTTTCATGACCAGTTAAGCATATTTAGGTTATATAAATTGATTATATACTTACATGGCCACAAAATATAACTATAAAAAATCATCATCCATCCATTTTCATGCTTTGACCTGGTCAACCCTTCTTGATACATTAAAATTCTAAGAAATAAGGGGTTTTGTGTAGCTTCTACTCACTCTTCCAAAAATCCAAAGCCACTTGGAGAAAATTGTAAGAGTCATTTACATGTTAAAAATGTAAAAATAGGTAAATAAAATGATTCTAATCCATAACCAAAAATATCTTTCCTATCATGTCATTATGAGGGTTTTAAGAGGGTTTTGACTAGTTTCCCTTCTTAACAATCATTCATAAAGGATTTCCCATCAGTTCCAAAAATAATGTCAAGCAACGATCATAATAAATTCCTTCTCAGGTCTATAACACCTCATTTTTTACACACCAAAGACCTAAACACATAGTTTTATGTTTTCTCCTTTAGTTATTGACTTTAAATTTGGTAAACATGCTTAAAAAAACCCTTTAAAACCTATAAATTTTTTTTATGATCTCTATCACCTTGGGAACTAAACTTGACCCCTTATTAGGTCACACTAGGTTTCTTTGCACACTAGGTCTTGAACCGCTAGTCATACTTAGGCCTTGAACACACCTTGAAATGTATTACACTATCCTAAAATCCTCAACCTAATGTCATATTACCTCATAAAAATATAATACACTTCCAACCTTATTCACACAAGTCTCAAACTATCCACCTTAATATGCTTCCAGGCCTATGTCTTCTCGCTAGGATTTTTCATGCAAGGGCTAAGCTCAAAGTTGACCATGGAACCCTTTTAAAAGATTATTTTCATATTTTTTATGCATACACAACTTTATACATACTTATCATTCATTTAATATCACAATTAACTACACTTCACTATGCTTCATGCATACACTTTCTCACAGAGCTAGTCTAAGCTTCCCAAGATACTTAGTACTATATGATAATTCTCTTCAAGACTAGTACTAAAAAATAGATTACCTTGTATCATGATAATGATCTTGACCTTGAAATTTCATCAACCTTATAATAATTTCTAGGTTTACTTTATATTCTCTCTCAACATAGAGACAAAATTTTGCCTTTAATTGTCTCTTGTCATAAGACTTCTTTATCACATACCACTTCACCATGCATGGCCTCAAATATAACCTTAACATTAATGAAAAATATATATTTACTTTGACATCAATTAAAATACTAATTCCTAAATACCAACAATATGAACATACCTCAACAATCTAACCCTTTGTCATTGTTGTAAAACACTTAAACAAGCTAAACATTCACATCTCCCTAAGCTAGATCTTATTCAAACTGACCTTTCTCCCAAACTAGAACTATATCCCCCTTTGAAATTAATATAAAAGGGTCATCTTATTATAGAAAATCTAATCCTTTGACCTATAATAAAACACCTATTCTTGGAGTATGATTGGCTCCCCTTATCTTTATGATATATTCAAACACTATCATAATTGTGACTTGGTTAGATCATGTCATCATACAAGCTATTTGTGACCCATATTTTATGATCACACCTATATCACACTCTTAACTAGACCTTGGATATAAAATTAAACAAAGAACACAAAACTCCCCCTAAGACCAAACATCCTTTATGTTTTTGCTCACTATTTGAGTGCCTCCATGAATCCTAATAGAGTCACCTATTTTCTATGATACTAGAAAAACATAAACTCAAGAGATTACTATATTTCTATGTTATTACAAGAATAATCTTTCATCAGTATCCTTTGTACATTGAGTTATTTATCCATAATATAAACTAATAAGGAGAATTCTTGACACTCTTTTGTATCTAGACTAAGATCCACTATGGCAAATAATCCACTTGGACTTGTAGATTGATCATCAACCTTAGCTTCCTTGGGTTTCCACTTACTATATTTTATTGTTTCTTGCACTCTAATAGCCTCAAATTTCAAGTTTTGACTTGATAAATAACACATATAAAACATTGAAATATGACCAATCTTATGAGAATTAAAACACACTATTATTCTTGATGGAAATGCACCATGACTCATAGCTCTTTATTGATTACTTTCCTTATATTTCCATGCATATTCGTTATTATATGGCATTCTACAATGCCTTGATCTATGACAAAATTGGTTACATGAATAAAAATAGACATTTAAAGTATTAGCATACCTTATACCACTATGCTACCTAATAAGGTTAGTATTCATTATACCATTACCATCATTCCTTGATTGATCATTGACCTTATTGATCATATTAGTGTTTTTATTTTGGTCTCCATTGAAACCAAGACCTATTTTATCATTAAAAATCTTGTAACTACTTAGGATGTTATCTATATCATTAGTACTCTTCTCAAACTTCACAAAGGACTCAAAATTATTTTCTAACCAATCCAAATTTTCTCTCAAGTAACCGATTTTAGTTACATACCATACACATTCTTCTTCTTTGGCCTTTAGACTTGTAGTCACAATCGCAAGTTGAGTCTCCACCAGTTTGACTATTTCCTATTGTTCTTTGGAGTTGTTACTCAATCTAACCTCAAATAAGCTTATTTTATCCTCATAGTCTTTGACAAGAAACCTCATCACCCTATTTTTATTATTTAATATCTTCAATTATTTTACATTATTCATCAACTCAGCCTCAAATTCCACCTCATCTCCTTCTTCATCTGAATCACCAACAACACCTCCAATCCATATGGATTCTTACTAATTTGGAAAACTTGCTTCCTCAACCATGAATATTACTTCATTAACATTAGGACCATCACCTTCATGGTCACTTTCATAATTACTTATTTCACTCTCATCACATGAGGTACAATATTCTTTGGTGTAAAGGCTTCTTTTGTTCTTGAAAAACTTCTTCTTGTCATCATACCTTATAAATCTTTTCTTTCTTAATTAGACATCTAGGACCTTTTATCATCATTATGACCTTCATCATCATTTTCCTTATGATTATGAGGGTATTTATTAACAAATTTTCCAATCTCTCTATAATTGAAGCATTTGAGGGGCAACTTAGCCTTGTATTTACCTAAACTAGTTTTCAACTTTCTTCCGAACATAGCTATCAAATCATCATTATAAATATTAGATTCATCATTACCTTTGACTTTATTACCTTTTGTTTTCTTATCCTTTGATTCTTTTTTAAATTTAATGCATCTTCCTTATTTGTAATTCTTCCTTCACTTATCCTCATCTTATAAGTTGATAGGGAGCCATGAAGTCCACCTATCTCTAGCTTGTTTATATCTTGTATCTCTTCAATAAGAAACATTTTGGAGTCAAAGTTACTAGTTAAATATGTTGAAACCTTTTTAAAAATAGTATTATCCTTCAATTCTTCACCTAGGCCTCTTATGATGTTGACCACTTCATCAACCCTCAATAAGTAGGCTACAATGGTCTCATATTCATTCATCTTTAGACTTTAAAATTATCTTCTATCAGTTTATAACTTAGCCAAATTGGCCTTTGTGTCTCCCTCATGAATATTCTTTAAATTTTCCCACATTTTTTTAGCAGACATATAGTTCATCACCTTCACAATTTCTTCCTCTGGTAGACCACACATAATAGCTTTTATTACTTTTTAGTTATTGTCACTAGCCTTCTTACCTACTAAATTTGTAGGATGAATATGGGGTGCATAATATCCATCTAAGACTAATTTTCAAACATCATGACCTTGATACATTAAATATGTCCTCATATTGACATTCCAAAAAGCATAATTAGATCCATTAAATAATGGATCCTTACTTTTATAAAAAAACACCTTGTACTTGACTAGTCATCTTCACTTGCTTAGGATATATTTTAGGCTATTAGGCCTCCATCAAAGAACTTGATCTGATAAAAAATGATATAAGTAAATATAATGATAGGGGGTTAATTATTTTCCTTAAAACAATCCTTCAATTTGAAGCATTCATTCACATATATTTATTAACAAATTTATAAATAAGCATTTATGAAATTAAATAACATAAAAATGCAGAAGATATGTGAGAAACCCTATTGGGTAATAATACCTATCAACACACTTATTGGAATACTATCATATAATTAATTAATCCAAATTTTATGAGCCACCAACCCCATAAGGATCACCAACCCCTCACTAGTCTAGCCCCGACTCAACTAGTCCTTTAGTAAGAACCAAATTTCAAGGTGGAACCAAACCCCTAGGTAACTCAAAACCAACTCAAATTATTTGAACCTATGATCACATTTATACAAGTATTTATCACTAAACTAATTATTATCTTGTTATTTTGTTCTTTAAACCCTTCTATCTCTCTGAAATAACCTCTTATGCCTTCTTGCTCAACTAACCCTTTCCTTGGAAGAATTAGGTCAAATGACCTAGCTTATCACCTATAAAAACATATTTAAAACTTCATAGAAAATTAAACATACCCATATGATGGTATTCAAACCCTCTACATAGTTTATAAAACTATAAATCATTCACTTATTTCCTCAATATTCTAACTAGTCAAATTAGGCCTATTAGACCTTCTCTTTATACTTGAATCTTGATCTCGCCCATTTTTGTCAATGAATAACTTCAAAATACATGGATCACCATTTTAATAGATCAAAAAACATTTTTCACAATTAAAACACCCACCACATAGGTCAGTAACCATCCATAAGGTCTAAAACCATCATTATGCCTAATAGAGACCTAATGCAATTAGGCCTTCTCAAGGCACACATTTCACCTTGACCACCTTGGAAAACCATGAGCCTAAAAAAATGAATTAAAAAATTCATAAATACTTTGATTATACCCATGATAATCTCACCTTAGGTCCCTAATACTATTTAATTCATTTTACTCCTTGAACCACACAATTAGGTCTACTCACAATTAGTCCTTCTTACTACCAAAAAGTATGTCTTCAAAATCTGATGCATACACTTAAATTTGACACATAACCAGAAAACATTACATGTATATAAACTCCATTAACTTAAGGTAAAAATGATGTGCATTAAACTTCACCAAATAGGGTAAAATACCTCAAACTAAGCAACTTCATATGCTCACTCAAAACTACACACAGGCCTTAAGAACCTAGTCAAAAGCATTTGACTTTTCATACCTTCATAGGAGTTTATCATGAATAAAAATGTGTTAAAATTAACATATTATACCTATAGAAAAACTTTATGTAAATTTTATCTTTAAACTCAATGTAAAATGATTTATAAACATCATATATATATATATATATATATATATAACAATTTTAAATATCAATATTGGTCTTATAGACCAATCTCATGCCTTCACCCTACAAAAACCTTATTGTGTTAGATAGGTCACTTTGAGAATAATTTTTTACCTATTTATGAGAATCATAAAAACTTATAATAAAAAATTATATTAGTTATAGTTATTTAAAAATTACCCCATGAATTTGGATCCAACCGTAATCCACTACAACCAATCCCTAATCTCATTCTCATTCTTGAATAGTTTCCTCATTGTCTTCCTCATTAGGCCTATTTAGTGATATTTAAAATTTCATGTCCATTTTATCCAATTTATGTTATGAAACCTAATTAAAAAAACTTACATGGGAAAAAATATAAGTCTCACACATCATTCTCCATCCATTTTCATGTTTTGACCTAGTCAACCCTTCCTACTACATCAAAAATTTGAGAAATAAGAGGTTTCCTATAGCTTAGAATCACTATTATGATGACCCATAACCAAATATAGAAACATTTAAGAGTATTTTATATGTTAAAAACATAAAAATAGGTCCAAAAAGCCATTCTGATACATAGTTGACAAGATCTTTTATATTGGGTCATTATAAGGGTTTTGACTAGTTTCCCTTCTTAGCAATCATTCATAAAGGAATGCCCCTCAACTATAAAAATAATTATATAAAATTCAATATATTAAACTTCCACAACTTCCATTTAATACTATGTATCTCATACAAATGTTTCACATGCCAACGAGCATAATAAATTCCTTCTTGGGTCTGCAACACCCCATTACGTAGACATATAATACATCAACACCAATTTTAATGCTTTATCCTTTAGTTATTGACTTAAGACTTGGTAAAAAAAAATTAAAACAAAATATCACACCTATGATAATTATATTATGTGCTCTAACACTTTGGGAACTAAACTTGACCCCTCATTAGGTTACATAGGTCTCTTTGCACATTAGGTCTTAAACTACCAGTCATACTTAGGCCTTGAACATACTTTGAAACCTCTTATACTATCTTAATAGAATAAACCTCATGTCATATGAAATCATAAAAATATAATACACTTCCAAAATTATTCACATAAGTCTCAAACTGCTCACCTCAATATGCTATCAGGCTTATGACTTCTTAATAGGATTCTTTATTCAAGGGTTAAGCCTCAAAGTTGACCTTGGAACTATTTTAAAATATTATTTACCTCTTTATCAATATTACATAAATTTATACACAATTATCATGCCTATACTATCCCAATTCACCACACTTAACCACACTTCATGCATACATCTTCTTACAAAGCTAGTATAGGCTTCCCAAGATACCTAATACTATATGATAATGCTCCTCAAGACTATTACTCAATAGTAGATTACCTTGTATCATGATATTAAACTTGACATATCATCAAAATTAGAATAATTTCAAGGTTTTATTTGAATTATCTCTCAATATAGAGACAAAATGTTGCTTTCAAATCTTCTCATCATAAGACTTCTTTGTCACATACCACTTCACCATGCATGGCCTCAACTTTGACCTTGACATTAATAAAACATATATTTACATTAACATTAATGAAAAAGTTAATGACTTAATAAAATTAATAGGAACATACCTCAAAAAACACATTGGCATGTTGATGGGGCTAATAATCCCATGTGGTGTGTCCAAGGTTGATCGAGTAAAATATTATAGGAAAGTATAAAGTTAAATATCATGGCTTTGACATGTACTATGACAAGGAAAACTATGGCAGGGGAAAAAAATAACCTAAATTAGGAATTTATCATCTATCATACCCTTGACATGTACTTTAAGTATATTATATATTACATTCAACAAATCTAAGTGTTTTTATAAAATCAATAGAATTCCTGCAAGTGCCTAAACCTTCATCAATTAATGCATGTTTAACTTGGATATTTTCCTATTTAGATGCTAGTGAAAAATGGAGGATCATCTACATGAATAAATATATAATTGATAATCATGGAAGAGATAGGTAATTTGAGTGAAAGAGAGGTCTCTACCATTTCATCAACATGGATAACCATTTTTTATCTCTATTGAAGGATGTTTTCTTTAGACCCTGACAAAGTAGCTTCTTTCACTATGGGTGAGGGATGAGGGATGTTAATTTTGAATAAGAGTTTAATTATAGTATTATTATGATGAGGAGAATTTATCATCATTTATAATAAATGTATTTGATATAGGATGTGTGAAATTTCAACTATATGATCCTATTCATCATATCCTATTAAAATTTTATCAGATAAGGGTGCATAGTGTTGTAATAAATCGTTTGAGAGTGTAGTAGAAGTGAATTGAAGTTAATGATGATAATTTGTGTTTTTTTTTTAATTTGGTTAATTTAGGTTGATTTATTATATCTATTTGTGTTCTTTTATATGAAATTATTGAATCATTGGTTGTATCTTGTTGTTGATAGGAAGAAATACCAATGATTTAAGGTTGTGGGATTTTTGAGTGAAGTGTCATAGTTGAAAAGGGATTAGAAATTATATATATGGAATAAAATTTATTGTTTAATTATATAATTTGATGTTACATTTGTGAGTTTTTTTAATTTTGTGATGTTATTTCCACATGCCCCAATTCCATGAGGTTAGATGGGTAAGAGTTTTGCATAGTGCAAAACTTTGGATAAGTCTTATAGGTAGAATCTCAATAGTGATTGATATAGGAAAATAATATTCTCATGTTATTCATATTTAAAAAATTATCATCATTTATTTTAGGATCCATATAACTTTCAATATTGTTGTTAGTAGTAGGTTGGCTAGGATTAGCTTGATGATTAGGAAAGGGGTCCTTGTAAATAGCTAAATGAGTAATTGTTTGATTTAAGTATTCATGTTTAGTTTTTGTTTCATAGGAATTATATTAAAATTATTAATCTTTTTAAAATAAAATTATGAGTGATTCATGATACAAATTAGGTCCAAAGAGATAATCTACAACTTTCAACATTGTTATTAGTAGGAGGTTGGCTAGGATTATCTTGATGATTAGGAAGGGGATCTTTGTAAATAGATAAATGATTAGTTGTTTGATTTAAGTATTCATGTTTAGTTTTCATTTCATAAGCCTTATATTCAAATTCATAATATTTTTGAAATGAAATTATGAGTGATTCATGATAAAAATTAAGTATAAGGAGATAATCTATAACAAAATTTGTGGGGATCATACAGATGTTTCATAGGGTAATTAGGATTGAGATATCATGGTAAAGGTCCAAGGATATGATTTTGAATTTATAATAATTAAAGTGGTTTATGAACATCTATATTATGTACTTGAGAAAATGTGGAACTAGGATGATTTTTTTTAAAGAGATAATGAAGGATTAGGTTCCATTAGATTACTTGGAGAAATGGATTGAATGGTGTATGTGGAATCATAGGTATCTATAAAACCATCATTACTTTAATGTCAATTTTTATCTTTTATAAAAATTCAAGTCATTTTTTAAGTGTGTGAAGGCTAATTTTTTTGTATAATGAAATCTTGACATTTAGCTTGGTCAAGGGCTTCTTCTAAGGACTTTGGAGAATGAAACCTCATGTGATATTGTAATTTGGAGTGGGGATAACTAGTGAGAAAAATGCAATAGATTATCATCAAACATGATATTCTCAACTTTGTTATATAAATATTTCCATTATTTGATGGAAATTTGAGTTGTTTCAAATTATAATTGTTTATAGTTGATAAAAATGAGCTAGATTATTTTTGGGAAGATCATTAGTTTAGAATTATCAAACTAACATTGACTAAATATTCTAACCTAAAATTGGAATGAATTTTAATTTGATTATACCAATATAAAACATCACCTAAAGACATCTTATATAATACATTTGCGGTAATTAAATTATTAATTTTAACCCAATCTTTATATTTTTTTTGAAAAGTCTTCAAAAGAGAATATGGATAATTGGATCCGTTATAAGTGATAGTGGAAACTATGTCATCTATGTAAATGTTTATAATTTAAGGGACTAGAGGTTCATTTTGTAAGTGTTTAATGGCCTTGTTAATAAGTGGGGGTTCTGGTTTAAGGTTACCATGTGCATTTATAATGGGGGTGGTGTGGAATTATGATTTTACATTCTCTATTGAGTAGGCTAAGGTTGGTTTTTGAAATGTCTTAATTGGTTTTTTATTTACACCATTTAGTTAGCACTATTAGTTTGAAATGTAGCCATTTGATTTAAATTTTTCATTAATAATTGATTAGTGTTGATGATATTTTAAATAAAGGAGGATGTGTGGGACAAATTAGTATTATGTGAGGTAGTAATATTTTTGGAGACACTAGTAGTTGTATGAAATTGAGCATTAGTGTGGTCATTTTGAGTGAACCCACTAAAAGTCACACCTACTATGTTTATAGAAATAGTTACAATGGAGGATGAATAAAGCATGGAATATGATGTCATGATAGTATAAGGAGGTATGAGAGAGGAAAAGGGGGTGATATAATTCATAGGATGACTTGACCTAAATCTTTTAGGAAAGGTAGGTGAAGATGAATGGGGTTCTCTAGTATGAGGTTATATCACGAGGATGTAAATTATTGTGGGATATTTGCCCTGATGTTGTAATTTTTAATTGATGAAGAGGATCATTTTAGCCTTGTATTCAATTTAACTTTCATCATCTACCATTTTTAACACTAAATGATTGACTGAATTGGAATATGGAGGAGTCCCATAGTAGTTCTAATAGTAACATGGATATTGTTAAGATCTAGATTATCTATCATATGATATGGTAAATATTTTTTAAGGACTCTATAAGGATAATAAAATCTCATCATGTTAATTTTATTCTATTTTTAATATTTTTATAACATATGTTTCATGATGTAAATATTATTCAAACACTTATTAGGTAAATGAGAATCTAAAAGCTAAAACTGAACAAGACCGAGATGGTCAATCTAGTTAGACTAATGGGATGATATAAAAATATGGAATTAGAATACATTGAGATTGTCAATATAGTTTGGAGTTCAAGAAAAAAAATTTTATGTGAATAGACTAAATTGAGATTGTCGACTGAGTTTTGTAAAGCAAGAAAATAGAATAGTTTATAAATAGACTGGGCCATGTTGGTCGACTAAGTTATATAAAATAGTAAAACAAAATAGTATGTAAATAGACTCGTTTGATTTGGTTGAAAAAGACTGAAATACATAAATTAAATATTTTAATTATTTCATTATGGATGATTTAGTTCTAAATGTAGAAATTAAATTTTAATCATACATATAACTAGGTGGAGGTGATCGATCTAGTTGAAACACACAACAAAGAACATGTATCAACATTGGCTAATATAGATTGAAATAAAACATATAATATAAAAATAAAAGTCACAATAATTTAATTTAGATGCAAATTTATATATTTTAAATAATATTAAGAAATTTTACTAATGGTTGTGATTGATAGTGTACGCTTAGAAATATAATTTCTTATCCATTAGATAGTGTCAAGCCAATATTTTTGAGTGATAACTATGGATAAAATACTATTTTTCTATCCCACTAAACCTATTTTTAAGGTTAAAATAGAAGTAACTTATCTATGATAATTTATAATTAATGCACCACATAATCAAATAGATGGTTGGATTCTTAAGGCTCAATACATAAGGAAATATTAGGCATTTTGAAAATGTTGTGAGGTATGTAGAAACTAAAGACAAAATTTAGCTATGTATTATGCCTAGGATTATTATGATAAACCCTTTAAGCTATGATATATGTAAATTATAATGAAGTATTGTAAACAAAATATCGTTTATCCTCTTAAAATAGTAGCTAAGTAGTTTTAATTTACCATTACATAGTTTATAGGGAAATCTAAACAAAGTGAAAAATAAAGATGAAAAATAATATTTCAAAATCCAAATCATAATTTTTGAAATTAAATAAATATCCTATTAAAAAATAAAGTGATTTAATTACTATAATATATTGTTTAATTTACTTTGTTTAAGCTAAAAAGTGAAACATACAGAACAAGATCGAGCTAGTCGATCAAGTTGGATAAATAGAAAAAAATGAAGTTGAGATGGTTAGATTAGTATTTTATAGAAATCTAATATAATAAACAAGTTTGAATAGGTCATCTTAGTTCTCTAGGAATATCAAGATAGTTGATCTAGTTGATTGATAAGGTACAATTTTATATAACTAAAAAACTAGAAAAAATAGTACCAAATTTAAAATTTAACTAAAAGGTCAAAAAATGAATTTTCCATGGAAATTGATAGTGTGAAAATATGGAGGTAGTTAGAGTGAACGTTTAATATAGGAAAAAAATTGAGTAGGTCGATATAGTATATTTTTCTAAAGATGTTGAATTATTATTTTAAGTAGGTCATCCAAGAGAGTGTTTGATCTTATGGATGTAGAAAAAGAAGAATTAAATAGAATTAATTCACTCAATCTAATTAAAATAAAACCTATAATTAAAAAGAGAAATAAATCTAGATCAATCATATCAATGTAGTTAGTTAAATAAATTTAGGAATCAACAAAATCGAACACATTGATTCAGTTAGAAATAAAAAGATAAAAAAGATTGGATTGATTGGTCTAAAATAATTAGTTGAAACTAAAAACCTTACCTATATAACATAGAATTGGGATGATATTATTGATGAAGTTGGAAATATTTCACACACAATGATAAATTAGGGTGATAATATTGATGAAGTTGGAAGATCTTGTGCACTAGGTCAACAAGATTGATGAAGTTGAAAACCCTGCACATATAGAGCCAAACTAGGTTGATAAGATCAATGAAGTTTAATAACCTATGCATAGAGTATTAAACTATATTGACAAGTTCAACCTAGTTGAGATTAAATGAAAATTTAAAAATTATAAGGGTTAGATTCACATCATGGTCACTATAATGTATGAAATAAAAATAAGATAGAACTACAACTTATCATACATAATAATATCTAAACATGAGGAAGGTAATCAAATAATCATCTACTTAACAATACTTTGTTATATTAGGGTCATGACTAATTATGGGTCTGGTAAATCTAAGGGATCTCATATTACACAGTAATAAAAGAGAGGTTTCCAAGGCCTGTAGTCATCTCTCATCATGTAATAACCCTAGCTAGGTCCTATAATGTGATAAATGAAAATTAACTAATCTACTAAATAAACATACAAGTTATTCTAGTAAATGTACATACATGATAAACTAATGTTCACCAATGCTTGTGGCATAAATGGTGAAGATAATAAAAAATCAAAGATAATTCTATTAAAGACAATATATAAGTAATAAGTAAAGAGATATATAATTCAATCCATTAGTTATGCAACATCTACATATCAAAATTAAGGACTATTAGTATAATCACCTTTTTGAAGTGAACTTTTCATGCCTTAATCTCTCTCTCTTAGCCAATGGTTCTTTTCAATAGGTTGTTTTGGATTTTAAAGATCACAAAGATAGATAAAGTCTAGGCTATAATATTTATCCTATGCATCCAATACCTCCACATGATGAATGTTACTTCTCCAAAGTAAAACACTAAGTAATGAACCCTTCAAATGATAGTATAAACATATTTGATGTCAGGGGATCTCTAGCTCTACCAATTAGAGCACAATTGATTACTTCTTATATGTAATTAAACATAGAATTATACTAGAATGATAAAGTAGCTAGAAACTTGAGACAGCAAAGAATTTGAGAGACAATACGCACTCTTGTATTAAATGCTACTAGAAGAAAATACAATAAGGAAGATGCCACTTCTTCCTCAACCTCAAAGGCTTGCCACACCTCAAGACCTTCTTCCCTCTCTCTCTTGCTCAACACAACAACTCTAAAGCCTGAGTTGCTATCCCTCTTTGAATGCTTCAGCTGATCTCCTTGACCTTACACCTGTAGATCTCCTTGACCTTGCTTGCTTCAATGCTTTTACTTGTCTTCTTGCTTAATTACAATACATGCTTTATGGGTCTATAAATAAGATCCCATGCTTACAAAAATAGAACTCTAACTACTAAAATTAGACACACAGCCTATGACATAAATTAGCCCCATAGCATGCAAACACTCAGTTCAACTAACTAACTGTTCGTGCAACGAATAGTTCTGGACCGCACAGGCAACCAACGCTGGTCCTTACTTGTCTAGTGTTGCCGACGTCAGCCGACTCCCTGTCATTGCCGGTCTCCTTCTCCACTGCATCTGACCGATGTCGGTCATACTACCGACGCTGGTGGCTCTAGTTCTTCAACATCCTTCCTTGTGTCTACAAACAGTTGAAGCTTTTAGCTCCACACCTTAACAATCTCCCACTTGGAGATAAATAGCTACAACTTGTACCTGTACCTGTACACCATCTATTTTGTTCCTTAGGCTCTGTATCCCTCTTCAATGTCACTCTTGAAGACCAACAACCACGTAAACCTATGATGCAATACCTGTCTCTTATGCCACAAGAATTTTGTTGCTCCCAAATTCTTCATGACATACTTCTGAACCAACTCTACCCTTAGCTCAAAAAACTCCCTGTATATGAAACCCTGCAACAAGTAACACAATACAATAACAGGATAATGTAGCTAATATTATCCAACTTGGTAAAGATGAAATACAATGGTCAAACCTCCATTGTTCTACAGCATAATCAAGACCATATACCATAGCCTTCTGTCTCATGTGTCCATCCACTCTCTTCTCTAAAATGGGAATCCATCCCTCTATCCAGTGCTTCCTTCTAGCTTACAACACTACCAATAAATACCTGTTTGGTTCTCAAAGGACTCACACTCCTCATCCATGCCAAGCTCCCACTGTTTCTAGATTTTACCTGTATTGCTTCTTCCATCTTCCTAGTTCATGACTATCAGTAAGCAACATAAAGAAGGTGAACAATGAATATGAGGTTCACATACCTTTCCTGACCTCCACATGGGTGTTTGAGACTTAGTAGATTCACCCACTATTCGTTCCAGTGACCGATCTAGGCCATCTCCTAGTCTACTCCTGATTGATGTCAGTTCCTTACACTGATATTGACTACTGACGTCGTTTCCCTGGCTGACGCCGGTGTCCCTCCTGTCGACATCAGTCTTTATGACCAACATCAGACTTCTCCTGTCCGACCTACCGACCCTGCTGGTCTGTACATGACCGATGTCGGTATTTGGATGACTGACGTCGGTGCCAAGCTACCGACATCAGTGTCTGTGTGTTCCTGTGAGTGATGAAATTTTCATCCACGAGATCTTCTTAGATCATACCTCTGTCCATGCTACCCTGCTCAGATTTATTCAGCCCCTGTGACTGATCTCTGTCCTTCATCTCCTCCATAAACACCAAGGCT
This sequence comes from Torreya grandis, assembly GCA_037957365.1. Classification (NCBI taxonomy): domain Eukaryota; kingdom Viridiplantae; phylum Streptophyta; class Pinopsida; order Cupressales; family Taxaceae; genus Torreya; species Torreya grandis. Next base: position 251,675 of record JARHVA010003318.1, on the reverse strand, counting down.
TCTTTGTTCCTGTCAAAAGCATCAAATTTCCTCTTTCTACAATGAATTGTATTTATGCTTTCCAAATTTGAACACATACCTTTTGAATCAAGAACTTCCATTCCCTTCCTGTTCTTGTGACCAAGCCTATTAGGCCACATCTTCGAATCTACACCAGAAGTAGAATCAGTAATACAAGTAGACAGATAAAGAGTATCTACTTTCTTACCTCTTGCTAGAACAAGTGCTCCCTTGGTAACCTTCCAAGAATCCACTGTGAGGGTTATTGTGCATCCCTCATCTCCTAACCTTCCTATAGAAATCAGACTCTGCTTCAGAATTGGAACATGCATGACCTCTTTCAACACCCATGTGTTGTCAATCTGTAATCTCAGCTGCACTTTCCCTTTGCCAACTATCTAACAAGGCATACCATCCCCTAAATAAAGAACTCCAAAGTCTCCCTGTTCATACTCGTAGAACAAATCTCTATTTGGGGATGCATGGAAAGATGAACCAGAATCTAAAATCCATGATCCTACCTGACTATTCGAAGAAATTATGAGAACATCCTGCATCACAATATTTGCATCCTTTGCTTCTTCCATACTTGCATGTTGATTCTCTTTATCTCTTAACCAACAGTCCTTCTTTGTATGTCCTTTCTTTCCACAAAACCAGCAGGTAATACCTTTAGACTCGGATCTCCTTCCCAACCTTGATTTCCTTTGCTCAACCTTCTCCCTTTGCCTTTCCCTGCTTTTTTCACTTAGAGCATTCCCTGATGATTCACCTGTGCTTCTCCTACGTATTTATTCATTCAAGATCACACTCACAACATCATCAAATTTTAAGATTTTAGAAGCAGATGCAGAATTACTTACTGCCATAACCAAACCGTTCCAACTTTCAGGCAAAGAACATAAAATCAAGAGAGCCTTTACCTCATCATCAAAAACAATATTGACTGAAGCTAGTTGGTTTACCAAACCATGGAAATCACTGAGATGAGTATGTACCAATCCACCTTCCTGCATTTGCAGAGTAAATAGCTGCTTCATAAGATATACCTTATTAGAAGCTGAGGGCTTTTCGTATAAATTTGCCAAGGACTTTATCAACTCTTCCATTGTCTTGCACTGTGATAAGCTGGAAATCACAGATGATGCAAGGCTCAACCTTATGGAACTGAGAGCCTTTCGATCAAGAACATTCCATTCTTCATCCTTCATATCTATGGGCTTGCATGCAACCCCACCCAACGGTAAGTACAAATCCTTCTGATATAGATAGTCCTCAATCTCCATCCTCCAATGTTGATAATTCTTGTCGTTAAACTTCTCCATTCATAGCCTGCTTTCTTCTGCCATTGCTGAACTCCCACTCAATCAGAAAACCCTGTGAATGACCTGTAATCAAAAACAATACCCTGCTTCCTGCAAATTGTAGCTCTGATACCACTTGTCAGGGGATCTCTAGCTCTACCAATTAGAGCACAATTGATTACTTCTTATATGCAATTAAACATGGAATTATACCAGAATGATAAAGTAGCTAGAAACTTGAGACATCAAAGAATTTGAGAGACAATACACACTCTTGTATTAAATGCTACTAGAAGAAAATACAATAAGGAAGATGCCACTTCTTCCTCCACCTCAAAGGCTTGCCACACCTCAAGACCTTCTTCCCTCTCTCTCTTGCTCAACACAACAACTCTAAAGCCTGAGTTGCTATCCCTCCTTGAATGCTTCATTTGATCTCCTTGACCTTACACCTGTAGATCTCCTTGACCTTGCTTGCTTCAATGCTTTTACTTGTCTTCTTGCTTAATTACAATACATGCCTTATGGGTCTATAAATAAGATCCCATGCTTACAAAAATGGAACTCTAACTACTAAAATTAGACACACATCCCGCGACTTAAATTAGCCCCTTAGCATGCAAACACTCGATTCAACTAACTAATTGTTCGTGCAATGAACAGTTCTGGACCGCACAGGAGACCGACGCCGGACCCTGCTTGTCTGGTCCTATCGACGTCAGCTGACTCCCTACCGTCGCCAGTCTCCTTTTCCACTGCATTTGACTGACGTCGGTCATACTGCCGATGCCGGTGGCTCTGGTTCTTCAGCATCCTTCCTTGTGTCTGCAAATAGTTGAAGCTTTTAGCTCCACACCTTAACATTTGAGAGCTATAACGATGCATAATTGAATGATCCTCTCTTTAGAAATGAAGTTAAGTGGGGTATTCATATCTAAGGATTTATTATAAACCCTCTTAGGAATTTAGATGACAATGTTGTCTAGGTCGATCTATTTTGGCAGGAAATGGAGTTTTTAGGCCTTAAACCAGGTAAGCTTGGTCGACAATGTTCCACAACATGCCCTAAATTCCAAAAAAGGTTAGTCAAGCTGATGTAGTAGGAAAATGAGTAAAAGGGGTCTTTACTTAGGTAGGATATATTTTGGATGGTGAATTACTTAGGGGAGTGTATAACTAGTTTTTAATTACTTAGGGAATTGGGTAAAAATAGCTTGTAGTGGTTTTAGGTAATGGTATAAGTCCAAAAATTATACAAAGAAAAAAAGGTTTGCCAACCCCTTGCCCTATGCACCCTTTAAGGCATGCAAATAGAAATAATAAGACTTGATAGATTTTTTCAAGAGGTAAATCATCAGTTATAAAGTTTTAAAATATTGTGTGAATGCATTACTATGGAATTTTTAATTAGTTATACTAAGTCAATTCAATCCAAAATAATTTTATATAGGTAAATTTAAGGACTTTTATAATTACTTATACGGTTCTTAAATATAATTTTTATAAGATAAAAACACTCCTCTTATTTTATTTCACACAAAAAGTATTCTCTAAGTATATATTATGAATTTGGAAATAGGAGATTGTTTTGGAGTATTAGTCTTGATAAAGGTAATTCAATATCAATAGAAAGAAACTAAAAAAAGATGTGCCCCTTAGTTTTGGAGTTCCAAATTAAATATAGTAATGTCTTTATCATTTCCCTTTAAGTTATTTACCTACAACATATCTCAAAAAGTTCTAGTAGAGCCAATGAGGATATTGATGAGGAAAAACTTATACTGAAGTTACATAGCATTATCCCTAATATATTTTATTAAATTAATAAATTATTTATATATATATATTAGATTAGTATTTTTTTTTACTTCTCATCTCACCTAAATTATCCTAGATTAGAAAATATATGCATACATATCTAACCATAGATAAATTTAATATATCCATCCATGGGTTAGTTTATACAACCTTTATATGCATTTACAATCCTTATAGCCATTTATAATTTATATATTGTTAGTTTCTATGTTTACCATATTATATATAGTTTCTATTATTTTTTAGTTGCTTACATGTATCATTTTTATTATATATTTGATACATAGTTTTAAAATAACACAAGATTAGAGCCTCTATTAAAAATTTTGGTGTGGATTATTTCATGTTTTTGGTCCTGGTATGTCTTATATATTTTCTATGTTAGAGGATATCTATAGTAAGAAAAATCAAGTTTTCATGATGTAAAATATTTGAGAAATGGATTTCAGGATTCATCATGTCAGCAAAAATGTTATCTAATGTTTTGAGTACCAAATGTGTAATCATCCTTAGGGAAATAAATTAGAAAATAAATTTTTATTCCATGGATTAAACATCCCCATTCAACCCCACATAAATAACGTTCAAAAACATAAAAACATTGATAAGGTTGGCCACCACAAATCATAAATGGAATAAAGACAAATATTTTTTCACTTTTATTTATTATGATTTAAAATAGGTTGTTGTGAGCTACCAATGCCAATTCCATTTTATTTATAGAGGTTATCTTGTCTTGTTTGAATTTTTATAGTTTCTCTAATTTTTTGTTCCCAATAATTATCTTCATTAACAATCAATTTTGATTCATTATTGTTGATTTGGTCTTTAGTATTTAGGGAATGTTTTTATAAGGTGGAAGACTCAAAAAGTTTTCTATTAATGTCATTGGTATGTTCTTTTAATATCATCTATAGGGATCGACCAGTTCTCCAATGTATGACTTACCACAAGAAAAAATAACCATATAAACACCTTTTTTATATTTTGTGTTTATCAGATAATTAGCATGATTGAGTGACATAAAAGAGTGATAAGTGGTTTGTATTTTATGTTAATCAGATCACCATAAAGCTATAGTTATGGACTTGTTAGCTACTAGGCCTATATTTTTTTTTTATTCAAAACACCTTAAGCAAGAAAAGGAATATCTTACTAGTATTATTGATTCCAATGGTTATAATAAATGGGAAATTAAGAAATATTTATATAAGGTTGAAAATATAAAACCAAAAGGCATGGATGATAATAAAAAAATTGAAAGAATTACCATTCCTTTTATTAAACGGATTTTTGAAAAAAATACTAGAATTATAAGGAAGGTTGGGATTAAAATCATTTTATAAACCACTTATCACTCTTCATACGTCCCTCGATCATGCTAAGAACCTATTTACACAAAATATAAAAAGGGTGTTTATGTGATTCCTTGTTCTTATGGTAAGCCATATACTAGAGAAACTAGTCGATCCCTATAGATGAGATTAAAATAACATAAAAATGATATTAATAGATTGAATTTTGAGTCATATACCTTACAAGAGAATTCCCTAAATATTTAAACACCAAGTCAAAATTAATGAAGAAAAATTGATTGTTAATGAATATACTTATTGGAAATTAAAAAATTAGAGATACTATAAAAATTGAAAAAATACAAGATAACCTCAATAGAGACAATGGAATTGGCGTTGGTAGCACATGGAAATTTATTTTAAATAATATTAAATAAAGGTGAAGAATGATTTGTATTGATTACATTTATCTTTTGGGGTGTCTATCCTTCTCTATGTTTTTGTGTTTTTTAACATTAATTATGTGGGGTTAGATGGGGATATTTAATCCATAGAATAAAAATTTATTTTTTGCTTTCTTTCCCTGAGGATGAGTACACATTTACTACTTGAAATGTTAGATAAATTTTTTGATCACATGATCAATCCCAAAATCATTTTTTTTGATATTTTTAGTGTTGACCTATTCTTATAATATATATTATGATGAACCCAATGAGAATCATATCCCACCTATAGTTAAAGCATATTTACATCTTCCTTTTCTTAATTATTAGAATTATCCTTGTAGATGATATTTATGGATTTTATATCCCCTCAGTCTTGTACATTTAGAAAACTCATACCTTAGCTATTATTCTTAGTTTTGAGCCATTTTCCTACTTCAATGAGTCCCATATCTACTTTATCTTTTGTCCCTTGACCTATTTGTTATTATACCCAATTTTATGTTGATGACCTACACCTTATATCATTTCCATAAATAATAAATGTACATATCTTCCATATTTAAAAGTTGTGAACCTATACCTACTTTCCTACTCCTTGGACAATAACATCTAAGACAAACACTTGTGTTGATGTTAGTTTCCTAAATTGACACAACTATCTAGTGCCCTAAAGTGATATATTTTTCAAATTAAATGTATCCTAATGGTTTTCCTAAGTGATTTAATCTGAGTTACTTATTTAAAGGTATTGATATAAATACAATATCAACCCTCATTCATTCCTCACCTAGCATAGACCAAAAGAGACCAAAACAACTTATCATAAGGATTCTATCAAGAATTTTATTAAGGCTTCCCTATTTATATACCAATCATAAGAAAAACACATAAAAAGGTTTAAATTATTAAAATAATAATCCTAAGACCTTGATTTACCAAGTTAAAAACTAGCTCATTATTTTACTTACTTTTCTCATCTTGCGTGATTTTCACACAAGCCAAGACATAGATAAGAACATCAATTTGAGGCCTAGTTTAGAGTTATATCTATGTAGGTAGTGATCACTAATAGAGGTATATTTAGGGTGAGATCAACACCATGTTACTACTATCCCATTTTCCCTTAAGGTTACAATAAAAATGAAGAACTAAGGTTTTAATATTTTGTGAGGAGTGATAGTCCATGACCTAGATATGAATGCACCATAACAAAGGCGACATCAAACCAAAAAAATATAGGTGGTTGTATCCATTTTTGATAGTTATTATTTATAATAAACTCACATCAAACCCAAATAATAGTATTAGTGTAATCATACGAGGTTGACATTGGTGTCTAGGGCTCTAGAAGTATTAGATCTAGAATTTAATGACTATTATAAAATCAACTTCCAACCTAATTTCTACTTTTTGTAGATCCAACACTATGCTATCGTAAAAAACAATTACGTATATTACTTATTTATCATTTCTATTAATAGCCTAGTTTTACATTATATGTTTAGCATATTCTTAGCACAATAAATTTAGTGTGTGTGTATGTGTGTGTGTATGATTTTATCACCTAATTGGCCTATTATAGATCTAATTATTAACTTGTGCATTGTAATTTCTATATTATTAACCCTATATAACACCAAATTTAGGTTCCACATCCATTTTAGGGTTAAAATTTTAGAGGACCTAATTTGTATGAATTCAAATTTTTTATTCCTGGGGGTTTTAATTGTTGTACTTTTTCATTTTAAACTTTTATTATTTTGCATGAAACCTAGGTGTAACCCTAGATTAGGAGGTTTTCCTATTGAACACATTGATTTTCCACTTCTGTCATGTAATATGTATAAAACCAAAGAGGTATATCATACTTTTGATCATGATGATACCCATGTTGACAATGAAAAAATAATTTTGAATTTAGTTATTGATAATTTCTCTTTAATAAAAATAAAAATAATAATTAAATTAAATTAAATAAATAAAAATTGCATCAAAATGATATCAATGTGCCTAATTGGTATATCTATAAAAGGAATTACTAATTCTACAAAATTATCTATTCATTCACATTCCCTGATGATGGTTCACATAGTATGAACCTAAACATTTTATAGGACAAAAAACAAACACAATGTTTTCTAGAAACGTTATAACAAATGAAGAATTATTAATAGGGTTGTCATAGAAGAATATTTTGATACTAAAATCCATGAAAAAAATGAAAATGAAAAAATATAGCATGATAAAGTGTAAGTAATAACATTGTTTCATGAGTGTATTCCAAAAAATGTAAAGATATTAAGGATATCCTAAAAACTAAATTGAAAGAAAAAAGTTCAAAAGCTATAGTTAAAACACAACTCCCCTTTAACACAATACAACATAATACATCTAGTGGGATCATGGGTTATATTTTTAAACCTTTTTCTCATGAAACTACTATTACTACATCTACCATGGCATTACTAATTGCTTCAACACAAATATTAGCTTCAATGCCTATTACTACTCAATTCATGTTTACATCCTCTTGGTGACTACTAAAATTAATAATCAAAATATTACTGAGTATACCAAATAAACATTCCTTCATGTTGTAAATAATTTTTAGGATAAAGTTAAAAACATTAAACAAAATATTTTAAAATCACCTCATGTTATTGATTCACAAGATGTATTACATAACCCTCTTGCACTTGAGATATTTTTGTTTGCTTTTCTAACTTGTTTTATTACACTAAGTTTACATTTTATGATGGAAAAGGTGATATTTAATAACATATTCAATCATTCTAGGAGGCATGCCTTGATTATGCCTCTATTGATAAACTTTTGACCAAATTATATCCAAGAAGCCTCAATGACTATGCTTTGAGGTGGTTTTATGATTTTACCACTCCAATCCATGAAAGCAATTAAAAATATTATAGACTAATTTTAACACAATTTTCCATTAATATTTCTAAAAAAGGTTTCCTATGCTCAAATTTCCAAAATCAAAGAAGGAACCAATGAACCTATCAATGAAAATGTCTTGAGATATAAGATAATGTTAAGTAAAATGACTAATCTTATGGTAGATGAGGAGTTTCAAGACATATTTAATAAAATTTTGTTTGCTCTTTCACATGAGTCCATTTTTTTAATAAGTTCAACTTATATGCAATCAAAAATGCATCATGTCTCTAAATCAATCCTAGCTCAGAGAAGATAAAGTATACCTACACTTCCTATTAGGAATACATTTTTCAAGCCAGGGCATGACCAATATGAGGATCCAATAGACATAATTAGGGGACTAATTATCACAATATACCATGCTAGGAAGTGTTCCAAAACTTATAGTCTAAGATAATCATGAAATAATCCTAAAAGAGTCATAGTTTTAATGTTCACTCTATTTTAATAAAAAAGAAAGTAAACATAATCTAGTGCACACCAGATCTTATGGTACAAAGTGGGGATTAGGAACAAAAAAATTTAAACTAAACATGCATACAAGACATATACTCATGTCAATGTATAAAAAATCCTAATACATGGAGAGAAACGCAACTACATTATCTATCTACTCTTATAAAGGATAAATAAAGTTAAGAATACTTACCTTAAAGACAAACCCACTGAGCCTCAATATGTATCTTAGCTAAGGAAATTTTCAAGTGATTGTTATATTATGTAAGCATAAAAAAGATAAATTATATCTATGATACACAACATATATATGCATACAAAATATTTCTCCACAAGACAAGATCTGTATCTCTAAATAAAGTATAAAATCCTAAACTTTATTCCTCAAGTAGAATGGTCAATAAGGAGATGTTCATTTGAAATTATTCTTATTTAATTCTCTTATTCTTAAATAGTTGGAAATTAACTTGTATATATGGGTGGAGCTTTCCCTAAATCCTTCTTAATATGTCAGTTGTTTAGGGTCAACCCAATCGACCTTATATATTTTCAAGAGATAATTCACTAGGTCTTAAGCTAAGTCAACAAAAGGGATAACAAAGATCTAAATGAAAAATACCCCTTAAAAATATAGGGTTGACCTAGTTGACCCTATATAGTAATCAGAAGTTGAAAACTATACAAGATTGACCTAGTTGACTTAATACAGTCAACTAGCTAAAAGGGTGTCAAGGCAAGAACAAGGAGGATAAAACATGGAAAATGACTAGAATGGGTAAGGGTAAAGATAATAAACCTATGGTAAATGGTTTTTAGGAGATGAGTGTGTAGATGGAAAGTGGAAAAAGGGAAAACAATCTTATGAAGCACTAATAGTCTACCCACCCCTTTCTTGGTGCACCTCTTAAGGCATGCACTCAAAGAGATTGAGACTCGATGGGTTCTTGAAAGATACAAGGTGTCAGTGATCAATAAAAGTTAAAAATATTGTGTATAAATATGCCCCACTTGAATCTCATCATGTTTCATGTAAGTGCAACATGGGATGGTTCCTTGGAAAATAGAACATGATAACACATAATATTGATGCTAGAGAAAGTGTAGTAAGTAGAAAATAAAATAAAGGAAAGGATAAAATTGAAAAATAGATACCTTTACTTACCTTAGTGTTGTAGATAAAGAAGTAGACTTCAATAAGAAGTGAAGGAATCTGATGTAAAGAACACTAGGCAAACCTATAGAAGTTAGTGCAAAAAAAAGCTAAAAATCAAAAAAAATGGAAGATAGGCATATGATAGTGTAAAATATTCTCTACATCATTATGAATCCAACACATTTTAGTTTTGAAAATAGATTATTAAAAACAAGATATATGCAAAAGAAGGAATCTATAGGAAAATAATTAAAGAATTTGAATTTTGAAAAGGTATTTTTAAATAAGGGAAAGAGAAATCATTTTATTATTTTGACTTGTGAAAGAGAGAAAAAGAGCTCTAGAGACCAAATGAGATAAGATGGTGAGGAAAAGATAAGCTAGATGAAGAAGGGCTCTAGAAGTGGTAGCAGGTACACTATAGGTATGCAACTATGAATCGTAATCTAGTTTTTGAGTGTCTTGTTGTATATAGTGTATTTTTATAAAAATGTGTTTTTTAGAATTTCTAGATGTTATAATGAAGCAAAATTAGATTCTATAGGTAGGAAAAACTAATTAGGAAAATGGGTTTTAAGGAATTAGGAAGAAAACTAAAATAAGTCACTTTTTAAAGGAAAATACAAGGAGTCAATAGCTAAAATGAATTGGGTCAACCCAATCAACCCAATAGGCTAAAAATAAGCAAAGTCCACACTACTAACCTAGTAGGTGTGTGTTGACCCTTTACATTTTACAAACTATCAACCTAGTATAGATTACCAATTGATCTAAAAAGTCTAGAATGATAATGCAATACTAGGGAAGGGAAAATAAGAGGGTTGACTTAAATTTTCAAGTCAACCAAGCCATAAATAGGGAAATTTTGGTCAAACTAGGTTGACCAAAAAACTAAAAGTGTATGAAAATGAATGAAAATGGCCAAAAGAAGGTTAGAATGGCTCAAAATGAACAAGGGAAAAAGACCAAATAGGATAAAAATAGGTAACATTAAATGAATTAAAGTAATTTAGACTTACTTGTTATTAATATTGTAAAAAGAATGTATTTTTACTATACATGATATGGAAGATCTAATAAATCTTTTATTATTTCTTGGTTATAGGGATGACTGGGGTTATAGAGATTGGTAGATGTGTCTTTGCTATAAGATTTACTAGAGCATCTAACCATAGGTGATAGAGCTAGGCTAGTAGTTGTAGTCCTAGGTGGGATAGTTGACATATGTAGGATTCCCCTAAGTATGGATATATTAGTCACATTCCCTAGATGCTAGGAATGATTGAGTAATACCTTAAGATGGGAGGTGGATGGGAATGTGGTAGAGGTAGTTATCACTTTAGAGGATGTGCATGCCATCCTAGGTCTATCGGTAGTAGGCGCACTAGTGATTATAGGCATACCAAATACCCTAGAGGAGAAGAGAGCCTTAAACATATGGGATATAAGATTGATATGATATTAATAGGTAGGCAAGTTAGTATGTTTGATGTAAATACATCAGATATTCTAGATATTTAGAAAGTTGTGATAGAACTTGTGACATAATGAGTGCTATGTCACAAGTGCGATGGCAAGGTACCATTATTTGTGGTATATTTGAATAGGATGATCCTAGAGGAGGATGTGTTATATGATTTCAACTCTATCATTTGGGTTTAGCTTGTACATGATCTATATGAGGTGTTAGTTAGAGGGTAGAAGTTGATATGACTGATCATATTATTGATGGATTAGATCTATGAGAGGTTTCCCATGTATTAGATGGTTGGATTTCCCCTTGTAGTTGATGATAGGTCACCTCAAGTGTAGAGATGGAATGAGGACCAAGTAGTGTGGGATATTCCATATGTTTTAGTGTTATAGATGGTGAGATGTGTAAACATAATGTAGTATCTATATGGGCACATAGTGACTACATGACTAAGTTAGTACATAGTTACACTAGTTACAATGAGGGCAAAGGTTATTAAACACTATACTTGGTGGAGAGATCCACATATGGTGATACATGTACCAAGATAGATGGGCTTACCTTATTTAGTGGCACTAATATTGATGATAAGAAGTGGGATCAGCATGTGAGAGAGTTTGGGGGAGGAGGGGATTAGGGCCACTAGTGATGAGGCCAACACTCAAACCACATCATGAACAACCATGGACTAGGTGAGCATGAAAAAGAGTAGAATAAGAGGAGAGAGGTGCAGAGGTAGTGGCATCATAAATACCACCACCAACTCCATAGAGAGATGAACTACAACCACTAAGGACATGATGTTGATAGAGGTAGGAGGAATAAGAGAGAGTGGAGACTATCATCATCCCTGATGACCTAGTAGGTGATCCAAAGGAGAGATGGATGATATAAATGCCACTTAGACACATGTTGAGGTAGATGTGAGACATGATAACTATATTTTAGCTAAGGAGGTGACCTATGAAGGAGGTGCCAAGAGATTTCATGAATGGAGAGACTATTCTAGCTAGTCATGTGGATGGTGAGACCATAGTGGCCAAGATATAGATAGGTAATAAAGATTATTAAATTATTTCTTATGTTTTATTTTAAAATAGAGACTAGAGGTAGAAAGATATTATGAGATATGATAGTGATCTAATATCTATCTAAATATAATTTTTTAGGTGTAGTTAGGGATGAGGAGGAGAGATAGGGGTCCCTTATGATGGGAACACTCCATGACATCCTAGATGAGATTCTATAGTTTGATGGCCCTAATGCATAAGATAACCCTACTATACCTTCTACCCTAGCTCAAGTGAGTTGGTTTAGATTATCAGGGGAGATAGTGAGATGGATACAATCACAAAGGGAGAGGATGTAACCACAAATAGAGATGGGTGTAGGTGAGATATGGGCATGCATGTCTTGGTGGAGGAGAGAGCTAAAAATATAGATATAGTTACATAGATGACACAAGCACATATGGTAATATAGACCTAGTTCACAAGGCACATATAGTGACCCAGACCAAGTTGGCATAGGTAACGGTGTAGATAACACATATATAGGGATAGGTAGACAGATTGATATCTCAAATTTCATCCTTACATTATTTTATTTGGAGGAGTTAGACTAAGGCCTCAATAGGTAACATGTCTAGGCCATGAGATAGGTAGTATGGAGGTCAACCATAGATTTGGAACATTGTATATATGGTTGTAGTTCTTGTATCAAAACTCATGAGATGTATACATATGATGTATCATTTTGTCATATTGATGTTGATGGTGTATGTTGTCATTATTATGGTTGTGGTTATGGATGATTTGGATATATTTATTTTTAGCACATGTATTTACCTTTTGTTGTATGTGTTATATAAAATATATGAGATGTGGTTTTTTTTCTTGCACTATGAAAAACACAGGCATGGTTAAAAAGAAATAGGTAAAATGTCTTGATAAAATACAATCAATCAAAAATGTATGTACTGCACACTATTTCAAGTTGGGAAATGTGTAATAAAAATAAAATGACTACGTATAAAGAACTAAGGTATGGTAAAATAAGATTGAAAAAATAATAATTTGTTTTTAAACTAAAGTAAAATATTTTTTCACCAAATTAAAACAAGTAAAATCATACTAAATCATGTTGGGAAGTATGGAAAAAATGTAATAAAATGGAAGGTATGTAAAAGGGTTCAAATGGTATAAAAAAAAATTAATTATGTCACTTAATTATACTATATTATGTTAGGATGTATAAGATTAAAAAATGGCAAAAGATTGGTCACAAATTTATCACACTAATTCAAGATGGAAAGTATAAAAAAATCAAGAAACGGTTGGATTCTTACATGTACTCAAGAAAAAGAAGATAAAAGTGAAAGATAAATTAAATAAACATAAAACACACTTAATTAAGCTAGGAAGCATGTCAATGATGTCTAAATTCATAATCAATCACATCTTTTCTCATATTTGACACATGTAATTTTGTTGGTGACTTATATTATTAGAAACTTTTGTGAGGAATGTTGGGTCCTATTTGTCGTATTACACTACAACTCACCAAGAGAACACCACTGGGGTGGAAAAATCAAGACAAATTAGGTAACAAAGGATGTGGGTAATAGGAAGGAAAAAGGTGTTAGTTTATGAGGATGGCAAGCTCCTATTCACAGTCTTATAATATAACTCATAAATGAAATCCTAAGGGGAGTGATAAGTAGATAAAATAATATTTCTAAAGAGTAAATATGAGGAATAAAAGGAATGAAAAATGGAATGTTAAAAACCAATACTTAGGCATCTTACGAGAAGACCTTAGGAGACAAGAGGCATAGTAAGGACATGAGGAGACACTAAGTGACTAGTGACCATCAATATAGAAAGGAAACATGTTCTATAGACACAAATATTTGTAGGAAAATAACTATGCTACTAAGATCAGATCATTAAGGTATATTGGTACTAAGAAATGTAAAATATACCTACATTCCCATGATGTGTTCCCCATTATTTAAGACCCCTTACAGAGCCATCAGACTACTGCAAAAATTGGGTACATCCATGAGAAAGTAGGTAGCACTAAAATATTTTTTGTTTGAATAGAAGGATATGTGCTTTGAATCACATCTTTTAGTGTGATTTGAGTATTAAAAATAGTTTTACCTTTTATACCATTTATTTTTATAAAATAATTTGGATTTTAAATTTTTGTGGATTTTTAAGATTCATCCTCCATTATAGATTTGGAATGACCAATCATGAGAGAATTAGTGATACACATGAATGTGCTATAGTCTAAGGCTAAAGGAAGATAAGTAACTAAGCACAAAGAATGACTATGACACTTGGGATTAATAATGAGATAGCATGTGATCTCAAGTCTCAATCATGTATATACTCAGTTTGTGAAAAAGGAAGAAAGGAAAAAGGAGATCTAAAGGTGGATCAGTGAAATGAAAGTATGATGAGATGAATTTTTTGGTAACTGATCACATGGTGAAAGAAGATAAGGACCAAAGGTAATAGGGTTTGTATAACCAAGTCACAATGACAAATATCTATGAAAATAAAGATAAGAGAGAAAACCATCATGAAGATCTAAGAAGCGAGTTTTGAGAAAAACTCAAGAAAGAAAGAAAAAATAATGATAAAGAAAGACAATCCTATACAAAAACAAATGACAATATAATCAAGATATAAAATAAAAGATAAGATCACTAAATAGTAACAAAATGAATTTGACATAACATCAAATGACATAATAGATAGATAAAAATAAAATTAGAGCACATGTCAAACTAGAATTTAAATATAAAGGCACCATACATGTGATCATAAGTAATAATACATATACCCACACACATTATCCAAGACATCAAATAAAATTCTATGAAGCTAGATACAAACTATTTCTAATGTCTCATCAATATTTAATGAAAACTAGGAAAAGACTTCTCTTCTAATCTCCTCAACTAAAAAATTAAGAATGCTTGAAGGATTGTGCTGAGAAAAATCAAGCAAGGGATATTTGGGAGAATTTAGGGGAATATGATCTATGGGAGATTCAATAATTACTGGTGGATAAGGATTCATGGGTGAGGGATTCACAAGTGGAGAAGGATCCATAGGTGAAATAAGGTCCATGGGTGAAGATATCATGAGTGGAGGCACAGAAGCGACTATAGGAGGGGATGAAACCACTAGAGGTGGAGTCAATCATGAAGAAGGAGAAGAATTTTTATGGGAATGACCTATGGGAGGAACAAAACAAGGTCTAGTAATAGCTATAAGGTGGTCCTTAAGGTGTTGTTAAATAATGTGGCAATGATTAGTGTGATGGGTGCCATATTGGTGCCATAGACAATATACCTCACCATACCTAAGTATATGTTTACATAAAACCTTCAGGGGAGGCATGGATTTGTATAAAAAAAGAGAGGAAGGACACAAAGTGTCAAAATACTATCACAACTAGTGACAATGGTTATAAGAATGATTATCTATCACATAGAAGCAACATATATGCTTGTGAGTGGTATTAGGAGAAGCAGTAATAAAAGGACATATAATAGGAGTGAAAAAATCTAGAGAGGACTCCTCAACCTATTTAGTGGAAAATAGATCCATCTTAGGCAAGGTAAGTAAACCATCACCAAGGGAAGGTAATGATGGAGGAGGAATATATCTAGGCTCAATAAAAGTAGTAATGGGATGAGAAACAAGGTTATACTTATTAACAATAGAAGCTAGAATAGGCTCAACTATAGTAGGAGAAAGAATGGGTTTAACTATAGTGAGAATATGAATAGGATATGATAAGGGATTTAATAAGGGAGGAATGGGATCTACATAAGGTATAATAAGGGTCTCATTAGTATCAAGAGTAAACCAACTACAGTGATTAGGGAATCTATCAAAATGGTAAGACCTGATCATAGCATGATTGATTAGTATATTCCTATAAGGATCCTCAAAAACTAGAGGTGTTGGCACCATATTTACCCTACGATAAATGGAAAATACTAAAATTAGGAACTATAAATGAAGGAAGATGGGAAGATACATAAAAAGACTCAAGTAAATAATAATGATAATAGACAATCTTGGCATCATGGGCTTGTACAAGACTACCTCAGAACATATCATTTAGGGAATAACCATAATCATAATTGGGGTGTGAATATCAATGACATAAGTAAGGATGTCCTTCTCATATAAGGAAGTGTGGTGAATATAATGTTTAGTCTTAGTTAATACTATGAGAATGCCATCACAAAGAGGTTTATGAGAATGAGGCTGCAAGGAAGTAAGAAGCTATGAGATAAGATGAGACAAGAGATAAAAAGTTTTAATCTTTAGGTTAATATCATTGGAATAATCATCATAATATAATAGGTTAGGAGGAATGTTCCCAATTATTTTGGGATGCCCATTGTAACCTTAGGTTGAATTAATGAGAAAATTAAGATGTCATGACACATAGAATGGAATGGTGGGCAATGTTTCAAGACTAGTAGTCTTGAAGACACCACAAGATTAGAATTTTTCAAAATTTAAAGGGTTATTGTCACCATAAATATTATAAATGGATCTATTATGAGGTAATTTAGCACATTGGCAAGTGGAAGAAGCAACTTCTCTCATACAGTGAGTCCATGGTCTAACAAGCAAGATGTTATAAGAAAGGGGAAAGTTAAAGATAATCACCTTCACATGAATGGTGACAAGTGGGATGGTAATGAGAATCCATACAAAACCTAATTGAGGTATTTTCCTTCTATCATATCCTTGTTAGGTGTTTCATGTAGACATGAGATTGTATTTTGAATATCCAATAGTCTTAATGAACTTGAAAAAGGCAACATAGGTATCAAAAACCTCATCAATAAATGCATGCTTAAATTGGATATCACCTATTTGGATACTAATAAATGAGAGAGGATCATATGTATGAAGTAAAATCTCATCAATAACCATAAAGCTATGGGAAATTTTAAGGAAAGAGAAGTGTATAGTTTTATCAACATTGATAGACATCTCTTCACATTATTTTAATATGTTATCCTAAGATATAGATAAGGATAATTCCCATCCTACTATAGGAGGATGAGGGAAATTCATCTCAAATAATAGTTTCACATGATGGTTTTTATGGTGTGGATAAGTCCTCAAGAGCCTAAATAACAGAATTTGGGATGGGAGATTAGTGAGTTCCATGATGGGATCCCACTCATCATAAACCATAAGAAGGTTATTATATTTAGGTAAATAATGATCATAGAGGTCCTTAGAAGGAGGAGCTAAAGTGTGTTGAAATTTATGTTGATAAGAATAAGAAGGTTTAGAACAAGGATGCAAATCATGTTGAGATGATGAAGTAACTGATTCAAGTTGATTTTGATAATTGGTAGAATAAGTGTTAGAATAAATTTGAGTATAATTTGTGTTAGAATATTATGGAAGAGTGGTTAAAATAGAAAAGGAATTGTAATCCAAAGGAGAATCAGAAATTAAATCATCAAAATTAATAAGGTCACCTTGCCCCAATTCATTTAAAAGAGTTGGAGAAAAATCTTGGATAACACAATATGTTCTAGATGAAGGAGGAGTGTAGATAAGTTAGGAATAAATAAAATCCACCACTTTTCACATATTAGTTATGATAAACACATTATCTTTGAAATTTAGTTCAACAAGACATTCTACATTATTGGTAGAAGGGGTGGTTCTATCTCGATTATCTTGAATAGGTTGATGATTAGGAAGAGGGTCGTTGTAGATAGCCAAATGAGCATTTGCTTGATTTAAGGCTTGAGTTTTTTCATGTGATTTATAGTCTTTAAAATAAATTTCATAATCTTGTTAATGATTTTAAATGATATAATCTTGATAAAAATTAGGACCAATAAGAAAATCCATAGCTAAATTATGAAGTTGTCTACAAGTCTCATGAGAATGAACCAAACTAGTGTGAACCCAAAAAAACTTTTTAGGATCATACCAATATTTCATATGATGGGTAGGGTAAATATATTATGGAATAGGCATAGGTAGATGCTTAAAAAATTTAGCTAAGGATAGAGGTGTATGAACATTAATTATATTTGATGATGATAAGTGAGGATTGGTATATTGTCAAGAAGGAGTTGGTTCTGATTAAGGGGCATGAATGATAGCTTAAACATTGTGAATGGTGTGATAAGATTTTGTAACACCATCATTGATAACATTGTCAATTTTGTTCTTAAGCAAAATATTAGGACCTACAAAACATTGAGGTGGCTTGAATTGATGCATAAGGAAATATTTTCATTTAGCTTGTTCAATATCCTCCTCCTATGTATGTGGAGTGAGAGTGCATATACAATATTGAATTTTAGGAAAAATGGTGATGGTAAAGAGATTAAAAATATTATCATCAACCATGTTATGTTCAAATTTATTTTACAATGTTTTCCACCTTTTAACAAAGGCTTGATTGGTTTCATTTTTAATTTGTTTATACTTTATGAAGTGGGCTAGAGTATTTCAGGAAGATCACTAGTTTGTAATTCTTGAACTAAACCATTCACTAAATATTCAAAACTATTAATGGAATGAGTTTTATGTTGGTTGTACCAATCCAAGGCATCACTAATGATAGTTTGGACAATACTTTTGTAGTGGAAAAAGTGTTCAATTTGACCCAATCCTTATAAATATTTCCAAATGTTATAAGATAAAGGGTGGGATTTGTTGATCCATTATAAGAAATTGTAGGTGTGATACCTCCTATACCAATTTTATAAATTTGAGTAGTGAGAGGTTAATTTTGGATATGATTAATCATTTTGTTGAATAAAGGAGGTTGTGGAATGAGATTGCCTTAACAATCTCAAAGAGAAGGAGGGGGAACATTCTGATTATGTATGCCCCACATTTTTGGTTGAGGATGATATTGAATATGAATAAGGTGGTTTTTCATTCTCATCATTTGATTTATGTTATGATATTTAAAAGTATTCATTTGATTCATTATTTGTAATAATAGTTGATGTTTTTGATTAACATTATTAGAAGCAATCGAGTTGGTATTAGTGGCTTGGTTACCACTACTAGTGTTAGTAGGGACCTTGAGAAGAATTATGAGACTGTGAGGAACTAGTGGATTTTTTTTTTGTAGTAAAATATGGACTAGTGAATGGTTGAGAATAAGAAACACTAGTAACATTATTACCTTGTGTAATAAATAATGCACTAATGAAAAGATTAAGGATGGCAAATCTTATACTAGGTATGGAGGTGGAAGAAGTAAGAGAAGAAGAGGTCATGGTATGAGAAGGGGTCATAATCAGAGAAAGAGGATAAGAATAAAACAATGTGGTACCCATAAATCCAGTTGAGAATGTAGGATTAGGTGAATGAGGCTCTTAAAATTGACCACTAATCATAATATTGTAAATGGTAGAAGGGTCTTTTCCTTGATATTGAGGAAATTTAGAGATAAAGAAGATAATTTTGAGGGTACACTCTAATTCATGTTAGTATTATAATGAGAAAATAGGATTATGATATGAAGAGGTATTAGGAAGTATCCCATATTTCATTGTGCAAGTGGTATTATGAACATTACTAGTATCCAAGAGATGAGCCCTACTTTATCTATGGGAGTCCCTATGAATGTTAGTAAGATTCATCATGTCTAATAAATAAAAACCAATATTGTCATCAAGTAGAAAATCCATGATGAAGGAAAAGAAAGAGAGATGAGAAAGTAAGAAAAAATGGAATGATAGAAACTGTACAGGTTGATTGGGTTGACTTTGCACAAAAATAAGGTCTAAAAACTATATAAGGATGAAGAGGTTGACCAAATAAAATAGATAGGTAAATTAATAAACTTATGACATATTTAAGGACTAAAACAAGATAAATTTTACAATCAGTTTGAAAATAAATAACTGAATGGAAATAAATAGTCAAATTAGATTAATGTTGACCAATCTAATCGAGGCACACAACATAAAACATTATACCAACATTAGTTAATGCAAGTTTTTGAAATACAAAATAAAATTGAGTAAAGAGTAAGAAATCAACTTGGAAATTAAAGATCTAACTAACTACTCAACTTGAATGTTAATTAGAGTATTAAGATATGATTTTAAATGTGATGGGAAGTTGGTTGTAAACAAGCAACTAGAATGGTAATCTAAGGATGGTTCTAGGTAGTTTATGTTGAAAGGGACTATAGTGGCAATGGTTTAGGCTTAGTATTGGGGCCTATCCCTTCACTTCACACACTAAAATGATAAGGGTGTTAGGTGTTTAGCTATAATATACCATTAACCACATTTTGTACTGAACTAGAGTATCAAGTTGGCTTCCCCATTGATTATGAAATACAATAAGGTTGGCCTTGGCTAGACAAATGTTAAAATGTTTATATAGATTTTTTGGTTTGGTTGTGTGTGTATAAAATAGGAAATAGTGAAACTAAATGATTAATTTAAAACCACTTGATTAAACTTTGTGATCTATTCTAAGCACGCAAACAATAAGAAAACAAAGTGTGGACTAATTACTAGCATATAAGGTTAATTACAACTTTGGAACAAGCTATAATGTTAATTTAGTCAACAATATATGCAAAAAATATAGAACATGGTAGATAGGGTTGAACCTATACTATGGAAGCAAGGTCTAACAATGAATAGGGTTGGTAGAGTCAAGTTAGTTATCCAGATAGCACATAAAACTAAGTTAATGGGGTAAATCCAGTCGACTATTCAAGGGTAGTTTTGAAGATTGAAAAATATGAAAGGAAATAATCTAAATAAAGATATAGAGAGATATGAAATAACCTTGGTGGATCAAAGATATAGATAATGAATATTACTATTTAATAGCCTTGGTATATGCTTACAAATTCTACTAACTAGGTCAACTAGGCTGATTAAGCTTTACATAAACCTATTATTGAGTGTCTAAAATGTACAAGGTCAATTGGGTCAACCTAGTATGATGAATCTAATGTCTAAAAAGTATAGGGTTGACTAGGTTGACCTAGTAGTCTAGACTAGATGTCTATAAATCTGATAAACTATACTGAGTCAACAAGGTTGATCCAGTAGCTTGTACATGAAAACCTATACACATAAGTTAGATATTGGGTCAACAAAGTCGATCTAGTATGGAAAATATATGATAAATTTTTTTATAAAATAATTAAATAGATGAAATAAGATGAAAAAATCCTAGAAGGGTTAGTTCATGTTGGGTTCTCCAAAATTCATACATTCAAAAATGTATCATGTCTATAAATCAATCTTAGATCAGAGAAGATAGATCATACCTACACTTTATATTGGGAATACATTTGTTAAGTGGGGGAATGACCAATGTGGGTATCCATTAGACTTTATTAGGGGATCACTTATCACAATACACCATTCTAGGAAGGGTTTTAAAGCCTATAGTTTAACACAGTGACAATAACCCTAAAAGAGTCATAGGTTTAATGTTCACTATATTATAACAAACAAGAAAGTAAATCTAATCTAGTACACACCAAATATTATGTCACAAAGTGGAGATTAAAAACAAAATAAACTAATGTAAACATGCATAAAAGACATATACTCATGTAAATGTATATGTAATCTTAATGCATCGGAGATAATTAAAACTGCATTATATATATACTCTTACAAAGGATAAATAAAGTTAGGAATACTTACCCTGAAGATGAACCCTTCAAGCCTCAATCTCTCCCTTGGCCAAGGTGATTCATAATAGATTATTATTGTATGTAAGGATAATAAGGAAAAATAAGATCTAGTCTACATAACCTATATATGAATCCAAAATACTTCTCCACAAGACAAGATCCATATCTCCAAAGAAAGTATAAAATCCTAAGTTTTTTTCTCAAGTAAAATGGTAAAAAAGTAGATGCTCATTTGCACTTATTTTTATTTACTTCTCTTATTCTTAAATTTTTGGAAATGAACTTTTATATATAAGTAGATCTAACCCTAAATCCTTCTGAATATGTTGGCTATATAGGGTTAACCTAGTCGAACCTATATGTTTTTAAGAGATAATTCACTAGGTACTGAGCTAGGTTAGCTTAAGGTCTAAGAAAGCTCTTAATGAAAAATACCCATAAATAATATAGGGTTAACCTAGTTGACCCTTATTAGTAATCAGATGTTGAAAACTATATAGGGTTGACCCATTCAACCATGTACAATAATCAAAAGATAAAAACTATACAGGGTCGACCTAGTCGACCTAGTACAATCAACTAGTTGAAAGTGGGTCAAAAAAAAAAGGATGATAAAGCAGGGTAGATGATTGGAATGAGTAAGGCTACAAATAATAAGCTTATGGTAAATGGTTTTTAGGAGATGAGTGTGTATATGGTAAGTGGAAAAATGGATAATAATCTTATAAAGCAATAATGATTTGCCCATGCCTTTCCTAGTGTACCGCTTAAGGCATACACTCAAAGAGATTGAGAATCGATAGGTTCTTATAAGATATAAAGTTTCAATAATCAATAAAAGTTAAAAGTATTATGTGTATACACAAATATTTCAATGACTTTTTCCATGTTGTATGGCACCATGGAACTAAGATTATTTCATTGAATAAGCTCAAGTATGTATCAAACACATCCACTGCATCTACATCTATTATAAAATTTACAATCAAATCAAGTTATAAGGTAAAACCTCTTGATCCTAAAAAAGAAACAACTACCATAGTTAACATAGTTTCATAATATCCTAATTGGCCTATTTTATCCAATGCACAAAAGAAATAGTTCTCCTATTTATTTGAGTCCCAAGCTTCATTACTCCCTCCCTCATCTTAAAGAGGTTGATATGAATCAACCTCTACCCAAAATATATGATATGATTGCTTATTATGATTATCATCAGGGAACAAGGCGTTCTAAAATAAGATGTTTTACCTTGAAACAAAATATCGAAGATCTTATTGATGACCAAAATCTTACATTTTGATGACCCTCCAAAGTAATTAGGATCATAACTAAGTAATCACCAAAAATAGAAAATAATTAGAAATCCTTTACAAGAACATTCTAAGAAGGAACTAGAAGTGAAAATGGATTATAATGTACATGCTCCTCCATGACATTATAGATACCCACTAAATGGGATTATTGGTACTTACACATGACATATACCTCAGATGGTTCATAAACACTCTATTAATTTTTATAAAAATGAGATTAAGGATTATGATTTTGATATTCATTATTTATTCATTCGATCATACCTTGATAAACACCCTATACATAATGTTATGATTGATAATGGTTAAATATAAAATGTTTCCACCATGACACTACTTATTCATTTGGTTATACTCATCATGATTTACATCCTTCTACTAGATCAATTAGAGAATCTGATGGAACTTCCTAAGAGGTTATTACCAAGATTGACTACATTTAAAGGTTGGTCCTACACATGTGGTTGCTACCTTTTCAATCATATTCTCCATGGTAATCTTTGATATGTTATTGGGAAGACCTTGGATCCATAAGCTTTGATAAATGCCTTCTACAATGCATGGGTGTGTAAAATACATTCATGCCAATAAGATAATTATATTTTCCATAATTCTATATGAGCATCCTCTTGAATAATATCAACTTATACCTAGATAGTTAATAAAAGGCCTATTAAGGCAAATTCACCATAAATGGTAAGAAGCATGGAATCCTCTTTACTACTTAGCAAGTACTTTCATAGATGTAATTAAATCAAAGACATACATCTTATTATGATAATTCTAAAGAAACCTCATAAAACTTAATTATTAGTTCCACAAACCCCTACTTATATTACTCCTATTACTACTTTACAACCATAGAGTCCTATTTTACATACATAGAGCATCACTAATACTACTTTGATAGATATTAAACCTATACATGCTCTTCAATAGTGTTGCCAAATTATTACACTAGATTCATAGTGGGAAGATATTTATGACCATCCATTGGATGGTATAATAGGATGATATTTCCTTTTAAAACATTATAATATTAAAAAAAATATCAAAAAAAAGTTAAAAATTCAAAAATTCAAAAACAATTTTAGCACTTATATGTTCTATTAGATCCTTGACATCTATTTGTTAGTTCCATGTTGATGGATGGAATAATCAATTAATTATACATACACACATGTGTATCAAACTTCTATTTTAGTGTGATATTAGCATACACAAATACATTATTTGTTCCTATTATAAATGTTGGGCCTTCAATATACTCATGTCATAAAGACATTAGGGGCATCCACTTATTTGATCTTGATACACATAGGTTATATGATTTGATGATCACATTTAATTATCATGTTGAGATTAAATTTGTACATATACATTCCTTTATCCATGATGATATCTTACTCAAGGTACTTGATATTCTATATACCTAACATTTTTTTTCCTAAAACATTGGATCCATGGGCTTTGATTACATATTTATGTTGGATGCTCATGCTTTACTTTAAGCACTTCCTTGAGTGTCTTTCCTTCCTATTGTATTACTTTTTAAAGAATTTGAATATGCCCCTTTTATTATGTCTCTCATGCTTATGTGTTTTTATTTGACATTTTTATATTTCATTGTTTCTTGTATTGACATTTGCATATGCCATCCTTGATTTTGTGGACATTTAACTGAGTAATGTCATTTTGATTGTGAAGCATTGAAACATGTCCCTTTGATTGTGCAACATTTGAGCATGCCCCTTATTTTTAGTCTCCTTAGACCATTTCATTTTGACTCTTTTTAGTGATCTTAGATGTGTGATTGATTTGATTATTGAGATTGTACTATTACTATTTATACATTTCAATTATCTTTATCATGCATCTTAGGCTTTCATGTGATCACATTAGTTCTAATAGAATCAATGCTATATATACCTAAACACATTCCTTATATATGATACATGGTTACATTTATATATTATATAGTCATCTTAACCTTGTGAGGTGAGGTAATTACCATTTATTATATTTCTCTCATCTTAAATGGGGTCATATTAGTGGTGTTATGTCATAAAGGCATGTTTTCCATGTTTGGATCAATTTTTAGATTTATTGGGGATGTGCTTTAGAAGATTTTATCCACACTTACTCAATATTTTGTGCTTATATAATTTTTCAAATTTAGTGTGGCATGTCATATGGGCATGGCTTCCACACATTCATAGTTTTTAGATTTAGTGGGTCCATTGTTTAAAAGCATGTTCTCCACACCTATTCAGTATTCAACATCTCTAGATTATAGTGGGGGGATGTTTTATAACCATGTTATAAACATTGGTACTTATATAAATATCTATATTTTTCTATATATAGCGAGGGAATGTTTTGGAAGCATGTTCTCCACACTTACATAGTTTTTTGATTTGGCCAAATCACATTGTTATATGATTTAGGTTCATAGTTGTTATAGAAAACTATACACTAGTACCATTGTTATACATAGTTTCAACACGAGAAATATCCAAGGTATATATGATATGTAATTCATGCCTAATATTATAAAATCCAAATCAATTTCAGATTCCAAAACACTTTTATGTATTGATACCACAGTCAGATTTTTACCAACTTTATTGACCTAATCTATTGTAGTACTTGGTTAGTTTTTTAGTATGGTTGAGGTGATTAAATCACTCAATATTTAAATTTTATAGGCTGGAATTGGTTGTATCATCCAACCTCACCAGGTTATAAGTATCATTGGGTTGTAAAATTGAGCTAATCCCAACTACAAGTGGAAACTCATATTTGCTCTAAGGTTGGGGGCATGTTCCATCCAATCTCTCTTTATATATATCTATCTCCTTGGATATATGAAATTTAAATATTTATATATATATTTTTATAGTCTCTATGTTAGATACCTATAAAATATATATTTTTCAAATCATCTTGCCAATAGGTAAGATAATTACATCAACACACATGTGTACTCCTAAACCTTGATATCTTAATTTAAATATATTTTAGGTAATTTAAATTAAAAATTATATGCATTTAGTTTATACTATAATGTTCTCTTGGGTTTAGGTTAATCACCATCAAAGCACTCTAGTTGGTCAATGTAAAGACAAGGTGTGTTATACAAATCTAGGTATGCATTTATTTATTGTAAACAATTAATTTCATTAATATATTAAAGAGGGCATATGTAGATGATATTTATGTATTATATATCACCTCATTATTTTACACATGGGAAACTTAGACCTTGGATATTCCTCTTAGTTTTATACCCTTTTCCTACTTCTTCATGTCTTGCATCCACTATATATTATGACCTTTAGACTATTTATTAGTTTGGATAGATTTTAATTGATGACTAATCTTCAATATTTCTAATTTTTAAACTTTCCTTACTTTATTACTCCCTACAAACTAACATCTAGGATAGACACTAGTGTTGACATTAGTGTCCTAACCTGACACAACTATTATGTACCCTAAAGTCATCTATTTTTCAAATGAAATGTATCCTAATGCTCATCCTAGGTGATTTAATGTGAGTTACTTATCAAAATGGTTTTATGTAAATAAAAAATCAACCCTCATTAATTCCTTGCCTAGAAAAGACCAAAAGTTACCAAGGAAACTTATCAAAATCATTCTATTAAGCACTCAATTGAACAAGGCTTCCCTAGTTCCATACCAATCATAATAAAAACACATCTACATGTATACAGTAATAAAGGAGTAGGCCAAGAGCCTAATTTTATAAGATACAATATATGCCACTATTTTACTTACTTTACATATTTTATTATTCACCCACAAGAAAATATATAGGGGAGAACTATACCAGTCTAAGGCCATCCTTGTAGTATTGGTTATGTAGGTAGTGTTCACTGATAGATGGGTCTTTAGGGTCATATCAAAACCATGTGCCCATTAATACATTTTCCCCCAAGGTCACCATGAAGATGAAGAACTAGGGTTTTGACATTTCATGATGAGTGATAGTCCATGACCTAGATCTGAATGCAGCAGAGTGAAGGCTAAGTCAAACCTAAAAGTCTCTAGGTGGTTGCATATTTTTTATATTAGGTATTCTATATAGGATACTTACATCAAACCTAGATAATAGTGTCAATGAAACCATTTGACGCTGATGTTAGTTTTCAAATATCTAGAAGCATAAAATATATAATATGATGATTGTTTTAGAATCATCTTATAACCTTCTTTCTACTTATTCCATACCTAGAATTATGTTAGCATTAAAACCAAGTATATTACTACTTTGTCATTTCCATGCATACATAAGAAATTTAGTTTATATATATATATATATATATAATTTTAACACCTAATTATTTTGTTGTATATCTTATTATAACCCTTTTTAATTATTGTTTTTATATTCTTAACCCTATCCAATACCAAAGTTAGGATCTTCATCCAATTTTAGGGTTAAACAGTC
Organism: Torreya grandis; assembly: GCA_037957365.1. Classification (NCBI taxonomy): domain Eukaryota; kingdom Viridiplantae; phylum Streptophyta; class Pinopsida; order Cupressales; family Taxaceae; genus Torreya; species Torreya grandis. Next base: position 224,268 of record JARHVA010003318.1, on the reverse strand, counting down.
ATCTTAGTTTTAAAAAAAAAATCATACCTTATTTTCGATATTTTATTTGATTTTAGATTTTAAAAACTCAAAATTTATAATAATCTAAAAAAATAATCAACATATTTTTTTATTATATACCAATAATATAGGTGTTATGGAATTAACCAATATCCATAAATATTCTAAGTGATATACATATTTTGAATTTTCTACCTCCCATAATCATCCTTATAATTATTTTAAAATGTATTCATCTATTATTAAATGTTATGTCCCATAGTTACACATGCAAATTTAGGGAAAAAAAGTTATAAATATTTTAAAAAAACATTAAATTCTTTCTCTAATAAATCAATGCACACCTGATTGAATGAACAAGGAATTTAAAATCACCTTGACTTACAATAAGGACCTTCCCATTGTGTTTAATTTTCTTGGATTAAAAAGAAAATAATAAATTTGGTAGAGTATCCCCTTAGTTGATTGATGGTTTTCTTGATGGAGTGATGGAATGATTTAAATTCTTGTTATGTCAATTGATAGAGACTCATTAGGCTATGGAATCTTGTTGAAAATGGAGGAGGGGCCTCTAATTTCTATATTTTTGAGAGGAGAAATGGATGGATACATTTTATTTGTAATGGAGGGATAAATTTGTGTCAACATCCTCATTCAATAAGGGGTTTGGATATTAAATGAAATATCTTGGAAATGTATGGGATTGATTGATTGGGGGATGGGATTGATTGATTGACTTTTTAACTTTTGTATTTAGACATTTAATGTTAGGATGGATGATTTTATTTGAGATGGGAGTGATTTTATTTATTATGATTTTACTTTTTTAGTATTTTTGATATGCATGGATTTAATTATTATGACTAATCATCTAACTAATAGTAATTAATTAGCTGATTGATATAGTGTTTTATTTTGGTGGGATTGGGAAGGTCAATGATAGAATGATTATTTAATTGTGGTAGGAGCAGTGGGTGTTGTGGTTAGAGTGGACTAGATATGGATGTGTTTTGGGTATTATTAGGGTAAAAATGACATGATTAGGTTTATAACGATGTATGAATCAATTTTTAGTAATTTTAGGGTATATTAATGTATGAATAGTGATAATTAAGGGTGCATCAAGGATGAATAGGAATGACCTAGTGATAATTATGGAAGAATAGGGATAATTATTGATAATTTAGGGATGATTAATATGATTAGGGATGAATGGGAATGATTAGTGATGATTATTGTTGAATGGTGTATTAAATGATAATATATTAGTGACAACACTTGGGTGGTGGAATTGGGATGTCTAAATTTTTGCTCTATTTGAAAGGGTGTTGAAACTTTAAAAAAAAATTAAAAAATTAGAAGAATAAATATGGGTGAAATATAATGGACCTAGTGGCATTATGGTTAAGGAGATGGATGAGGTTGATTGATTATTTAGTTAAAATTGATGCCCCTAAAGAGGGAATATGGGGATGACACACATGGATGGGCTCCTAAAAAGATAAGATGGGATGAAATGGAAGTATCCAAGGTGAATACTAAGGAGTGAGGTTTAAACTTATATATCTTAAGGTTGGAGTCTCATGCATAGTATGATGATTATGGATAGATTTGTTGGTGGATTAAAGGTAGGGTTTAAACTTAATAGGTTGATTATGGATAGATGTGTTGGTTTGTGCTATGGATGGATGAGAAAAATTTAGTTTATCTAATTATTTATTAATTCTATATTCCCAAATAAATTTTATATCCCAATGAAGTTATAAGATTTGATGTGCCTAACATAATGACTGATATATACAAGGGGATATTGAGGATGATACGTACCAATATAGATGTGAGCTTTAATTTTATTGATTATTAATTGATCTACAAGAATAACTCAAGGAACCATCTTATGGTATAGTTTAAATATGTGATGGAACATGTTGTTATATTTATAAGGTATTTTGAAGGTTTGAGGAGTCTTATTTTTGATACATCAAAAGGTAGGATACACTCTAATATGAAAAACCATAATGAAATTATTTATAAATGTCTCAAGAATTAAAATATGAAATAAAATTTAAAAACCCACTAAAGATGAACAACAAAGTAACAAAAAAACATATAAAAATTATTTTATCATTTACCAAGTTAAAACACTTAATATTTGGTGATGGATGACACTGATATGATTGGGAATGATTTATATCAATAAAGATACAAGCTTTGATTTTCCCCAAATAATGATATATGCAAGGGGATTTATTTGGGAATGATATATCTCAAAAATGTTTAAGAATTTTATGTTGGAATGATATATCCTAATGAAGCTGAAATGATCTATTTATAAGTGAACAAGGATTTTAAAAAGAATAATGTAAATACAAATCACATTTGGGGGTTTTTAATTTGGATATTGTTTCATATTTTTTATATGTTTTAGAATTTTTAGGTTTTTTAAAATGCACCAAAATTTTAGGAATTTTGATATTTTCTATTATTTTTTGAGTTTCTTTATTTTATGAATTTTGTGTAAGGTATGAGTAGAGGTAAAACATATTATAGAATTAGGGATGGATTTTTTAGTTTATATAATGGTGCAACAATTAATGATGAGATATCCAAGGATTACATCACATGAGAACCATGTTCACCAACCATCCAGATATAATTATGATATTACATTATAGTGTTCTCTCAAGAATATCATATACACCAATATATTACCAAAATAGGTATTGATACTTATTCCATGTCCTCATAAGTGTGAAAGGTGTGGAGAAGGATGGGAATGATGGGTTAATTAATGGCATCAAATACAATGTCAACATAAGATAGATAGAGTGGATCTTGCCCCTAGTGTAGGGTACTTATAGACAATGAAATACACATGATGCTAAAATATCATTTCCATCATGTTACTTCCTAGGATGCCATAAATATGGTTTAAAGATGTGGATGTTTTCTATCTTACTCTAATTATTGATTTTTTTAATCTATTTTAATTATTTATTTTGTCATATCATAAGATAATTCAATTATTTGATTCATATATGTCTATGGGAACTTCATTTATTGTTGGATCATCTTATTTTAAACATATTAACCATAATTTATTATAGCCCCTATTATAGAAGGTGTTATTGAGGGTAAAGTGGGATGCATATATGATTAAGGATTTGTAATGATTAGGTGAAGGATTTGGAAGGATGGTGGGATAATAGAGGCAAGTGTAAATGTTTGGATACTAAAAATTATTGGGACCAATAGTATCACAGACCATATTTGGACATGTAAATATGTCTAAACTATATAATAAGAGGGTGATGAAAACTCTCCATTCTATGGGACTAATGAGAATTCTAATTTTGATGATTTATGGATTCTCTTATGTTCATATATTATATTAAACAAGTTATGTAAATTTTTCTTAAAATTTTTTTGATATAAGGGGAAGGTTTATTTACTCATATATTTTTTCCTTAGAATGTTTTTCATCAATAAATTTTATTTTATTCTCTTGATTTTGATTTTGATTATCTAATAGCACCTCAAAAGGTTTTCACTATAGGACTTCAATTTTGTAGATTTTTATATTTTAGCATTAGATTTATATTTATTGAGTAAATATTCATTATCCTCAAATTATCTTGATGTATTGAAATTGACTTAAAATACATTTTTATGATCTCATGGATGGATGTTGTCTTGAAATCACATAATTTTCATAATAGATTCATATTAAAAAAATAGGTTTAATGGTACGTGGTCTTATTGGTCCTAGTTGATGAGTTAAGCATAGTTGATGTAAATATGGATGCTGGGGATAATAGTGACATTGAAAGGATTGGTGGAAAAAATATCCTTACAGATTCCATGAGTGGAAATTATTTCTATGTCAGTGAAAATTCCCTTAAGAATTGTAAAAGTGTCCCTAGAATCCTTATATTAATTACCAAGATAGTTTTAGCCAATGCCAATATATCCATTATTTATACACACATAGTTATGTTATAATATTAATTTATCATGAAGGCTGAGTATTAATACTTTATAGTTCATGATTTTTCATATTTGATTTTCTATAGAATACTTCTTTATTTTAAAATAGGATGCAAAGTCACCATTATATGAACAAGAGTCATCAGAGACTTCTATTTTTTCATATGTAGAGATAAAATGATATGATGATGGTTCCTTATTATTCTTATTCATAGTAGGCCTACCACTAATTTTTGGATAGATAGAGTGATTTATCATATGTAGAGAGTTTTGGTTTTTAGTCTAAAATTACCACTTTTACATTGTTTAGTTTTGGAGGCTTAGATATGCAATGGGATATTAAGAGGTGGGTAAATGAGTGATATGTAATATTGTTAAAATATAGCCTCATAAAATATTGGTTCATCAAATATGATCTTGTAAAATATGGGTTCATCAAAGATGGATCAATTAAAGATGGGTGATTCAGAAATGGGTTAGTCAAATATAGGTTCACCAATGGTCATATTGTTTAAGATGGGCTGGAAAAATATGGGATCATAAAATATGTGTTGGTCAAATATAAGTAAATATATACTTGGTCATGGATTTTGGTGGTTTTTTGAATAGGGATCTTGGCATATCCCTAATTGTTGATTATTTGACATAGATGCATTTATTTATTTGGTAAATTAAATGACTTAAAGTGTAAATGATAGGATATAATAGTATTTTTTTGGCTCAAGGCCTTGATAGATTTCACTAAAATTATTAATATGGTGTAAATAATGTAATTATTGATTGGGTTATGGTCAATTTCATGATTATTATTTTTGGGATTTTTTTCCTTCTAGACTGTTGCTCATAATTTTTTTACCAAAGCTTAGGAAAAATTACTCTTTGCATATCAAGATACTGAATGATATGGGATGGTTTATGGATAAATAATGAAGTGATGTAATTTTTGTTGTTGGATTTTTTGGATAAATTTAAGATGAAGTAAGGTGTGTATGGTTGAGGACTTCACTAGTATTAGATTTATTATTAGGTTGGTTATCATAGGGTGAGTAGGTTATGAAAGTATTGAGGTCAAATAATAGGTATAATATGCTAGGTTCACCAAATTATTTACCTCTTTATTGTATTTAGTCAACTATAATTTTATTTTTAAACTGGCTAGCATTTCCCAAAAAGAGGTTGTTAGTATTTAGATATTGATTTAGTTGTGTTTGAAACTTCATGTCAAATGTAATTTTTTTATATTAGGTTTGGTTTGAATTTAAATTTAGACAAGTTTTCACAAATTGAGACTAAATAAAAACATACACACAAGAAAAAACTATTCTATTTAAGTGGGATTGCAACTAGATAGTGGCCCATAGATAACACCTCAAAGGGAACATTGTGGGTTATCTCTGTTGACGTTGTCTTCCCAACACCACTATTTGTCTTTAGATAATAAGGCTACTATGCTAAGTTAGACTAGATTACTATGGTCATGATATATATTCCTTTCGGTACACGATTTATGACTTTGTGATGCAAGATTTTTGTCTGAGACTTAGGTATTGGTGGATGAAACCACCTCATTTCATGGTGATAGTAAAATAGGTGACAACTTAGACAATAAAATACAATAATATTTGAAATTGTATACTCTAATAGAACACATGATTTGTCTTAATTTTTTTCATTAAATCCAAGACATGATATCCTAAAAAATAAAAAATAAATAATATGTGCACTACTTATACTTTTCATGATCACCTTATGGCTCTAGGAAATATCATGCCTATTTAATTCCTTGGGTGACAAAAATGACTTAAACAATTTATGATTCTAAAGGTAAACTTGAAGTGTGGTCAAAGATCATACATTGCTAGAAGCTTAACACACAAAAGTGAAAATAAGACACTAATATACAATAAGAATAGAGTAATTAAGACTAAATGATTATATGTATGTTGGTTTGATTATATATCTTTGACCAGTGAACCTAAAATGATTTTATTAGTATTTTTAATTGATTGGAATATTTTTAAAGAATATAAATTACAAGTTAAATATTCAAAATATGTAGACACTATGATATAAGATGAAAACATTGTTATATAGAACATCGACACTATAAATAACACAAACCCCATGATGTTTGTACATAAGTTAAATTATGAAATGAAAACATCAATAGATATATATGATATTATAAATGACATATGCATCACTAGAAATGTAGATGAAAGACATAAATATAATAAAATTTATGCATTTATATAATGATTCTTAGTTTTCAATTTATATTATAAAGAACACAAACATTATGAAGTCTATACAGATCCATATTGGCAGAATATGGATGTTGATCTATTCTATATAGAGGTATTTACTGAGTATGGAAATGTTGTTACATTGTAAAAATAATATAATTTATTAAAAAAAGGAATTTTAAATTAAATTTTAACTAATGTACCCTAATTGGACTCTGAAATATGACCATCTTAAAAATACATCTCCCAACAAAAAAAGGTAAGAAAAATATTGTGGATTATTTCCACCATGCATGTCAATAATTTACACATGTAAAGTTACAATAAAAAAAGTATATATATAAACATATGTTAATTTTTTATTTTAATAAAGTAATTCATCTCCTATTGAGTTAATGATTAAATATGGTGCACCTTCACTTACCATAAAGAGATCCCCTGCCATTCAGATTTTTATTAGATCTAAAATGGATGTGGTTTATCAATGGAATATTCATAGTAAATTAGATAAAATATAACATATTTAAACTTATCATTTTCTTTATGAAATTATGGAATTATTTCAAGGATTTTTCTATTTATTTGAAAGGTATCATCAAGCTATTGAAGTTTTTTGTAAATGGTGAATGGGCCTCTAATTTATATATAGAGAGAGGGTAAATAGATGGATAAATATGAATTATAATGGAGGGATATATTTTAGTAAACATCCTAATTTAATGATTTGGATTGGATATTAAATGAGATAGGTTATAAAGGAATGGGCTTGAATTATTGGAGGATGGGCTTATTTATTGAGATTTTGACTTCAGTATTTGGGTATCTGATGTGAGGTTTGATGATGTGTTCTGAGATGGGGGTGATTTTATTTATTTATATATCTTAAATGTGAAAGCAATTAAATATTATGAATAATAATCTAATTAATAGTAATTAATTAGTTGACTAATATGGTGTTTTATTTTATTGGAATTGGATAAAGTCAATGATAGAATGCTTAATTTATTTGGTGTGGTGACGTGATTTGGTTGGAGAGGATTGGATACGGATGTGTTTATAGTATTATGAGGGTTATGAAATGATGGTACTAAGGATATAATGATGGTTAAATTATATTTTATTGATGTTAATGTGGATTAGTGGATGAATATTGATAACTAGGGGTGAATTAGGAATGAACCAAGGACAATTAGGGATGAATATGGATAATTAATGATGAACACAAATAATTAGTGATAAATTAGGGATGAATAATGATAAATGGTGGATTATATTATAGTATACTATTAACATCACTATGGTTTGGAATTTGGATGTCTATAACATACAATACCAAAAAAAATTAGAAATATAATGAATCTAAGGGTTAATATGAATATATCATTGAATACACTATGGAAATGTGATTTTTCTTTGAATCTACTCTAAGAATAACATTTTAAACATTTTAAATACCTAATTAAACTATAATTTTTAATATGTCATTTAGTATTTAAATCCTAATCATTGGATGAATCCTATGATCAAGATAAAATACATGACCATGCCCTAATACAATTTGTGATTATTCTATGAAAAAGTGAAACTAGATGCTTATGAGATGTAATTGTATGAACACTAGAGATGATGCAATATCTAATACCTATTACCATAATCAAAAATTTAAAATAATTATTCATTAGATAATGTTATAATTTTCCCAAAAAGTGGCCCTTTCCACACCCATAATGAATCAATACTTCCAAGGTCCTCCTCCATCCAATACAAAATAAAAAACATAATCAAGATATTAACCTATTATAACTTAGGAATCACACTCCTATACCTATAAATATATATTTTATGGTCTTTAACCTAAATACTAATGATATGAATCACATTTTTTTTCACACTAATATGGGTCATTCTCATGAAAATTGTGTTTTCTTCGTTCCTTAGCATATGAATTCTTCCTTGTTCATAACTTTGATCATGATGGTATGAATAGATAATGGTATGAGGTATTTGAAAATGTCATCAAATAAATTAAATGTAAATTCAACTATGGTGTGTCAACCAAGATAAAATTTACCTTGAAATTTACCAAAATCCTCTTCATTGTCATTCTCAGAACACCAATAGTTTAACTCTATAACCAAGAAAAAATGCTTCTCAACCCCAAAATTCCCATGTTGGTCTACAAATAATGTTATATATATACCATGGCTACGTGTACCTCTTCCTCTAGAATATATATCCTAGTTAACATGATGTACATTATACCTCATATGAATACTACATATAATTCTTCAAATTATATTGAAACACTTGCTAGGAATTATAACACTATTCAAGCCTATCTTATATGTACAATTTTAGTCTCAGTACTTCATAAAACACAATAATAAGAAAATCAAAAAATTCTAATGGAATTAGACATGTTTATTTAATTAAATTTTTTTATATAAAATTAATATTAAGTGGACATGCTTATTAGTCCTTTCCACTACAAACTTCATCGATAGGGCTGACCAGATTTGTTGAAACACATATTGATTCACCATGGTAAATTTCTATAATTGACTTCGATAAATTAGGAATTTTATTCATATATAAACATGCTCTAAATCTATTAAAATATTTTCCTAATTATTCTAAAGTTAGATATGGTCTTGTCTAAACCTAGGTCACATTTTTTTAGTATTATTTACCCCATACTAGCTTTATTGAATTTGATATTACAAAACATATGTATATATCCAATAGTCACATTCATTATATTTAATTTATGTGTATTTATTATAGAAATAGTAACCACATGGTGAAACTCTTATTTTACATGAACACCCTTTAATGACCACCCATTGTGAAATAAACTACCATGCCCAAGTCTCAATAAACCATTCTTCACCATTGTGAAGATATGTTTATGAAATGTTAATTTCATAATGAGTATGGATTTAGTTATAATATTTTAAATCACATATATGATTCCCAATTATATCCCTATCAAATTTTATGACCCTCATCTGTTAATTAGAATTTAAAATTTTTATGTCTAATCCAAAATATCCATCATTCATGAAATTTATGATAATTTGGTTCTTCTTTATAATTAATTAATTTCCTTGGATCTTATACTAACAAAACTTATTACACTCATAGGATGTACTTTTAGACACTATTTTTGAATTATATAGAACCTAAATATTATAAACTAGACAAATACAAACCTTGGTTGTTCCTCTAAGTTCTAGACCTTTTCCTATTGCTAAAAGGCTTGCATCTATTATCCCTCTATGCCTATTAATTATATCTTAGTTCAAAAAAAAATTATTGTAATGAATAATAACTTATATAATGATTAGATTTTTATAAACCTACTTATCTTTTACTCCTAAAAGTTATAGATTCAATCTTGTTTTCCAAAAACTCAAATACTTTCATCCTAGTTAGAATCCTATGTTGAAGCAAGTATCCTATCCCAATGCAAGTATCCAATGACCTAAAATTAATCCAATTTGAAAATAAAATGTATCCCTATGGTTTTCATAAGTGATTTAATGTGATATATTATCCAAAATGATTGGTATATTTTCATGATCAATCTTCATTAATCCCTCACCTATCACATACCAAAAAACTCACAAGGTAACTTATTAAAATAAGTTAGTCAAGCATTTCAGTGGGAAAAGATTCCCTATTTCCCCTTATTTCCATATCAATCATAAATATAACACATATACAAGTATAAATAACTAAAGGAATATCCTAAGAGCCATATTTTCCATATTACAATCTAAGTGATTATTATACTTTATTATCACATATTACATCCTTATACACACACAAGCCTACACGTAGTGGATAACTACATGAATCTGAGGCCCTATTTGGAGTAGTAGATATGTAGGTATCACCCACCAATATATAAGTCTTTGGGGTTATATTTAAACTATAAACCCACTAATCCATTTTTCCCATACTCATTATGAATATGAATAACTAGGGTTTTGATATTTGATAAGGACTGATAGTGCATGATCTATAATTGAGCATACTAGAGTGAAGGAAAAACATAACCTATAAAATTATAGGTGGTCACATATAGAGCCTAAAGGTATTAAATAATGGACACCCATGTCAAGGTTAGACATAAGTATCAACACAACCATCTGAGGTCAATGAAAGTGTTTGAGTCCATAGAAGTGTTTAATCTAGAATTTAATGATAGTCTTAGAATCTACTTCCAGTCTGATTTCTTCCTATTTCATATTTATTTATTTTAATCCTAAAAATATATCAGAGTCAAAACTAGTTAAGTATTTTGTTTTCACTATCATTAAAATATCTAGCATATCTCTACTTTATATTTTTAACATATCTTGGTATATAAATTTAGAATGTTGTTTATCTAAGTTTGAAAATTAATTGGCTTGATATAGAGATAGTTTAATCTAGAATTTAACGATAGTCCTACAATATTATATTAATCCTAAAAATATTTGATTTCTTCCTATTTCATATATATTTATATTAGAATCAAAACTAGTTAAGCGTTTTATTTTCACCATAATTAAAATATCTAGCATATCTCTACTTTGTATTTTTAACATATCTTGGTATATAAATTTAGAATGTTGTTTATCTAAGTTTTAAAATTAATTGGTCTATTATAGAGATATTTTATCACCCTTGTGCCCCAGGCTATATATACCCCACTTAATCATAAATTCCTTAATCTATATTTTAGGGTTAAACATTTTTTGAATGCAATATATATGAATGCAATTTTTTATTATTCCTAGGGTTTATAATCATCTATTGTATCATTTTATTGTACTTTTTTTCAACTCCTAAAGTTTTTCATTTTGTAAGCAATGGAACATAGTAATAAAAATACTTATTTTCAAATGGAAGATAATTAAGAATAAATTACTCATCTTAATAGCAACAAGGGCTTAATAGATATATTTTTTATGTTACACAAGGTTAAATTTGTAAGCATGTTAAAAATAAGGCTTTCTCACATAATGATGTTAAATATTTAGAAAACACCACAAATAATTCCATTCCAATCAATCTACCAACATCTAATGGGGTAACAAGATATGTATTCACACTTTTGTACATTGAAAGTACTATTGCCTCATATTTTATAATTTCAATTCCCATATCCACCCAACATATGGGTAAACCTCCTTTAGTGACTTTTTAAATATCTAACCTTAAAGACCAAGAGGTCCAAGCTTTTGTTCAAACTATTTAAAAAAATTCAAACTAAGGTTACAAATACTAAACAAAATTATATGAAATCACCTTATGATATTGATTCATAAGAGGTGTTGCATAATAATCTTTCACTAGATATATATTTTGACCCCTTACCAACTAGTTTTTTTGAACCTAAGTTTAAATTTTATGATGGCAAGGGTGATCTTGAACACAATATTCAATACTTTTTTGTGGCATTGCTTGATTATGACTCTAATGATAAACTTTTGAGAAAATTATTTCTAAAGAGATTAAAATAATATTATTTAAGGTGGTTATATT